>RJJA01000152.1:0-35119 GCA_003724045.1 Lepidurus arcticus
TGGAAGTGCGCCGCAACACCATCATTGGCGAGCGCAAAAAGTCGTCCATGCAAACCCTCGGGGCCAACAACGAATTCAATCAGAACGGAAAGAGCAGGCATCGCAATTCCACTCAAATGAATCAAAACTTTGAAAGGATGTTTTCGCCCAACGGCAATCCTAACGAGGTAAATTTTACTCTTTCACAAAGTCGGTCTTAATGATTTTTATTATATTTCTAATGATTAATTTCTATTGCTTATGAATTTATTATTAATTTGTATCACATTTCTTAAAAGTTCCATGGTAGTAACGAAGTAGTTTACTATTAGTATCAAATTTATATTGTTTAGTATTGTAGCTGCGATAATATTTTCCTACAACTTGTATTTACCTATTTCGAATAATTTTTTTATGATAATTCTTTGAAGTGGGACTTTCGATAATAATAGATGTTTAAATTTTTTTTTATTGCTAAAAGGGGTACGAAGGGAGCAGCGATGACGACCAGTCAGTGAAAATGCAGCGCTTTCCGCCCATGAACGGCAGGGGTTCGGTTTCTTGGAAAGACGGGGACCACCGAAACAGCCAATTGTAAGGAATGCTAAAGTGTCCATAGAAAGAGAAAAATACAAGCTTGTGATCGCGCACGCTTACGAAAAATATAATAATCAAATTCAAAAGCGAGACCAGAAACTTTACACATTTACAAAAAGCTGTTGTAAATGCTTTCGTGTGGTTACAAAAAATGAACGGATGTGGGAAATTGACTTGTTTTTTTTAATACAGATTGTTTGATTGAATTGATTGAACAGATTGAATTGATTGTTTTTTAATACAGATCCACAGCTTCTTAAAATGTTTCTATTGCCTAATATTGCCTATACCTTATAAGGACCAGTCTCTAAATAAGGTCCATAAAAGGGAAGTTCATGCGAGGGAATGGGTTCTTTTAGGCTCAGTTTCTAGGATTTTCACAATTCTCCCTCTTTAGTTAACGTCCCCAAGTCAACCTGGTGGTCTAGAGCTCTAAAGGGATACAAAAAAACTACCTCGAAACTGCCCACTCGAGCTTTTTAAAAACAGGCAAGAATCTTCACGTCCTTTTCCCCAGCAAACAACCAGTTTTGCCTCCTTGAAAGAAAGCAAATCAGTCACTCGGATCGGCCTTGGCAGCGAAAAGCGGCGAGATACCGAGACGCGCAGTGTACAAACATATGCCTGAGGTGCAAAACGAACATGCCTGCGCATCTCCGACTTTGCCAAAACACTCGGCTTGAAAGTAGGGTTCAAGTATTTGCCAAACGTCGATCCAAAACGCTGGCCGAGGCCCAAAATTCGAACAGCATCTTATTACACTACCCGTGTGACATTTGCCCCATTTCACAAGACCCGTATACGCTGAAACAATAACAAAGACTTTTTAAACATATAATAATAATAATACAAAAATAGAATGTAAAACCAGGATGAAATAAGCAATTCGTCGAGGGGGGATTTTCACCGCCTCCTCCTCCTCAGTAAATAGTTTCTGAGAGTGTTTTCACAGGGATGCTGATCGGAATCCCACTTTTGTCTCGCACGTTGCCTGGTAACAAGTATTTAGGCCAAGATTCACGCTGACCGGTGGGCCGTGGGCGGTTACGCACTCCTTATGCATCGCTCTCTTCAGTTTTCAGTCGCCAAGATATTCCCTGGCCGTCTCGGTTCAAGTTCAGACTTATCGGCTAGGGCGTTAGCGAAGCCGTGCTAATCGTCAGACGTGAATCGTCGGGGACTATAATCACACAACCGTACAGCGCTTGATTCCAATTGATCCGAACGGATTTACCCAATTGTTTTCTTAGTGGAAAGAGAAAGTCTGGTCTCCTTAAGTGGATTGTTGGTGGGGAAAAAAGCTTTTTCCGTCGCTTTTACACAAATGTCTGGACGTCAAGTTTGAAAACCCTTATGTGAAATTCGAGGAATTCGACGTGACACTTGACCTATTGTGTGCGTGTGTGTTGTGTGTGCGTAGCAAGTTGACGTGGGAGATGAACCGCAGCTGCCTGCACCTCCTTCTCATCTTCCTGGGGCTCGTCTTGGCGATTTCGGGTCAAGATGACGTTGAGTTGCCAGCCAATTCGACAGCCGAACAGGGACGTTGCCCTACACGTTGCCTGTGCTTCAGGACCACTGTCAGGTGTATGTTTCTCCAATTGGACCGGATTCCTTCCATTCCACCCGAGACTACAATCTTGTAAGTACAGTATTTTCCTGGATTTATTGTCCAAATTCCTTGTCGCTTTCAAGAGGTTTTAATACAGTTTTTGCTTAATTTTTGGGGTAATTTAAAAAAATGGCCCCTTAGAAACTCCAGTAGTGTATTCCTCAATGCTATCTTGTAATCGCAAGAAGGGGCAAAGGTAGGTGTTTGTTAGTCGAAAAAGACCAAGATCTTTCATTGCTCAACAGCGAGATTAAAAACTCGGTAGCGTAATTAGAAAAGAAAAGGCAGAGCGTTTAATAGCTCGTTGTATATATATGTTGCACATATCCGGTTGATCTCATCGGGTTTTCGCCTAATTCTCTTTCCAGGGATCTTCGGTTCAACCGCATCGTGAACATCCCGCCCCATACGTTTCAGGCACTGTCCAACCTGAATACACTGTAAGACATTTTGGGTGCTTTTCTGTTTGTCTTTTGTTTCGTGTTCCAAGAGCGGGATTTTCAAACCAAGCGTTTTTACCTCTACAGGTTGCTCAATAACAACCAGATTACCAAACTGCAAAATGGCGTATTCTCGGGCCTACGTGAGCTCCGGTACCTGTAAGTGGATCTTCTTTTCAAATGCTTAAAAAAATCAAGTACATTTGGAATTGAACATAAATTGAATTCTAGATACTTGTACAAAAACCGAATCGGTGAGATCGAAAACAAAGTGTTCCAAGACGTGCCCCGATTGGAGCAGCTGTCAGTATTCTAATTGAAATTTTAAGGAAGAGCTTGTTGAACGTATTGCTGTTTACCTTCTATGTTTTAGATATCTTCATTTCAACAATCTCGAGACGTTTCACGAAGAAGTATTCTTTGCCTTGTCGGGTCTGGAACGTCTGTAAGTTTTGTTCAGTGAAGAGCTAAACCAATTGTCGTTTCATTTCCAACGCGTTTTATTTTCCTTCTAGTTTCCTCCAGAATAATAAGCTGACGCGCATTCCCAAAGAAACATTCAAGAACCTCGACAACTTGAACAGATTGTAAGGGCTTACTCAGAATGTCTCGCTTTAATCACCCCTTAATAAATTTCTCGCGTTCTTAACAGGCGTCTCGACAGCAATGCCCTGGTCTGCGATTGCCAAATGTTGTGGCTCGCTCGTATGCTCAATGAGAAGCATGGCACTCAAGCTGCAGCCACTTGTAAATACCCCGAAACGGTGCACGGCAAATCTCTCATGGCGTTGGAAGATAACGAGTTCAATTGCAGTAGGTTTTCTTTTACGACGTAGCTCTAATTAGGGACATTTTTTCCTTACCATAGAGAAGCCTTCGCTGACGCAGGAACCGACAGACGTCGAAGTTACCTTCGGAGGAACTGTGTATTTTAGCTGCAAAGCCGAAGGAGACCCCGAGCCCAACATAGTCTGGCTCAAAAACAGGTTTAAAAGTTAGCCAACCAAGTGATCTTAGAAGCTAATAGTATAAATTTGGGAAGTAATGAAATCTCGACCACGGACGACCCTCGGTACCAGCTACTGGGCGATGGTACTCTCATGATCGAGAACCCTTCCGACCTGGATATGGGTTCCAACTATGAATGTGTGGCCAAAAACGCAGCTGGAGAGGTCAAGTCTCGACAGGTCAAAGTGAAGAGCCCTTCTAGTGCCAAAAGCAAGTAGCACTTTTCCGTTTGGATTAATTTATACTCAGTTCTTATCGTAATGTATGTAAGTATTTATCATCAATGCTACCTCAACACTTTCCTAATTAGTTTAAATATCCTTATATAATATATGTAAATATTTATTTGTTTATTACGTAACGTCACGTCGTTACTATTTGCATTTTATATTACTATAATCCAAATCAAATGAACGTAACTATTACTTACATTAATGCATTTTTTTTCATAATGCAATCCTTTCATTGTATATTCCTAGAATTGAACTTAATCTAAATTATTACTTATTATTTGTATCTTATTTGTTAAGATTTTATTATTAAAATTTATACTTATTTTACATTTATTATTATTAAACATTACTGATTTATGTTTTGTTTAATTTATTCAGTTGTTGTGATTTTAATTAAAGCCATTAAATAAGTTTTAAATTCATTGGCAGGTAAACCTAGGTTTATTGAAACGCCTAGCGATGTAGACGCTCTCATTGAGGGCATGGCCCAGTTCGTCTGCAATGTGACCGGAAACCCGCGACCTGAGCTGACTTGGAGCTTCAACGAAGCGCCGCTCCTGTCCACTCGCATAGAAGTAGTATTTCCTGGGAAGGCATACTCAGTCCTACATTTCATGCTTCCAGATAGCTGACGATGGAACGCTCATCCTAAAAGGACTTGAAAGGGGGGACGCTGGCTCCTACCGCTGCAAAGCTTCCAATAACTTGGGTCGGATTACTGCAGCCGCCCAACTTCGTGTACTAGGTTAGTATTGGCAAGCAAAAATCTACGAGCCGAACCAACTAACATTTGATCGAGATTACTAGCTGCTCCTATCATCACTGAAAAACTACAAGACCACCAAATCTTCGAGCACGAGCCGGTCGAATTACGATGTAGTGCTGAAGGATTCCCTTTCCCGGTCCTAAAATGGCTCCGCGATGGTGATCCAATGGTTTTCAGCAGTCGCGTCCTCGTCTTCGGAGGAGGTATACATTCAAGAACCATAAGAGCGTCATGAAAAGACTTGGACGTTTTAATGAATACGAACCTTAGGTCGCACTCTCCGTATTAGTTCGGCACTCGAAAGCGATTCCGCGCGGTACATTTGCGTGGCTACCAACGCACTAGGTACCGCCGAGTCTGTCGCTACTTTAACTGTGCTACCCCGCGAGAGTCGAAAGCCCCCTGTTATAACCAAAGGACCCAAGTCTACGGAAGCGAGACTGCGGAACTCTCTGAAGTTGTCCTGTCATGCAGCAGGCTTGCCCAGCCCCACCCTTCGGTGGACCAAAAATGGATTTTCTCTACCTGAATCTGAAAGAATCACGTAAAGCTTTCTTCTTTTTTTCATGCAAACTAAGTTCTTATGGGTGGTGTCTAAGCTATTTCCCCACGCTTGGTACAGTATTCGTGGCGATACGCTTGCTATCGACAAGGTTGAATTCGATGACGGAGGCTTGTACGAGTGCACCGCCGTGAATGATTTGGGTATTGACGTTGCCAAAGCGGTCGTAACCATAAAAGGTAACTGGTGAAGAAGCTTGGAATTTTTATTTATTTTTATGTAATTGCCTTAATCTTAACCGCAACCTAGGATTGCAGGAACATGTTGAACTAGCTCAGTTGTTTTGTTTAGATGATGAAATCGAGACTCGCATTCCCACCAACTTCATTGTTTCAGCGGTCAATGAAGCCAAGAGAAACGTGGATCAGGCTACAGATGACACCGTAGCCCAACTCTTTGCGAGCACCAGAGGTCGAAACCACAGATTTACGCATAGCGAACTCTTACGGCTGACACGCTTCCCTAACGCGGTGGCGAGAGAAACGGCCAGAGCATCCGAAGTGTATGAACGCGCCATGGCCATCGTAAGGAAACACGTCGAGGCAGGCAACGTCTACAATGTCTCAGGTACGCAATACTACCTTACGAAATTGGGTACAAAGGTACTGGCCAATTAAGGCAGGTACCCCTATTACACATTGTAATACGGACGTGTTTCGACACGGGATCAATGAGTCTTACGGCTCTTGTATACTTTAGCTTATTGATGCGAAACAATCATAGATGACACTGATGTTTGTTATTGTTTCGCGAAAGCCTTGGGTAAGAAAGTTTCTCGAAACGGCTTACTCTCAGTGTTGGTGTTTAAGTCTCAAATAACCGATAACGTTTACGATTACTATTTTAAATCTCCGACTTTGATATACGGCAGACTTTTCCTATGAAGAAGTATTGACTGCCCCCCAACTGCAGCTTATCGCCAATTTGTCTGGTTGTACCGCGCATCGACACGTACCCGACTGCTCAGACATGTGCTTCCATAGCAAGTACCGGACTTTTGACGGTACTTGCAACAATCTGCAACAGCCAACATGGGGTGCCTCCTACACTGCCTTCAAACGCCTCCTGCCGGCAATTTACGAGAATGGTCTTAACCTTCCAGTTGGTAACCATTCAGGAGTTTTTAAAAAAAGACACCGTACTAACTTGATCTTTTTTATCAATAAAATGTACAACTATAATAGGCTGGTCCAAAACAGCGAAATACTTTGGATTCTCCAAGCCCAGCGCTCGTTTAGTCTCAACTCGCTTAATTTCCACCGATATAGTGACTTCAGACGATACCTTCACACATATGCTTATGCAATGGGGCCAATACTTGGATCACGACCTCGACTTAGCCGTACCGGGTATGGCAATGGCAACCTTCGGAGAGCGTATCGACTGCAGACAGTAAAACAAGACCTCGAACTAACTTTATCCTTTAAAGACTATTTTAAAAATGGTTTAGATCTTGCGAGTTTTCCAATCCTTGTTTCCCCATCGAAGTACCGCCCAACGACCCGCGGGTACGTCATTTGCGTTGCATGGAATTCACGCGCAACAGTGCCGTCTGCGGTTCAGGAACCACTTCTGTTTTGGCTAATTCCATCCTACCGCGCGAACAAATTAACCAATTGACAGCCTACATCGACGCGTCTCAGATCTATGGGTCGACCGAGACAGACGCTAGAGAGCTCCGCGATTTCCGTACCAAACTTGGAAAACTACGCGAAGGAATTTCTGGACAGAACGGGAAACCATTCTTACCCTTCTCCACGCAAGATACACCGGTCGACTGCAAGCGGAACCGAAGTG
Organism: Lepidurus arcticus; assembly: GCA_003724045.1. Classification (NCBI taxonomy): domain Eukaryota; kingdom Metazoa; phylum Arthropoda; class Branchiopoda; order Notostraca; family Triopsidae; genus Lepidurus; species Lepidurus arcticus. The sequence goes on from RJJA01000152.1 coordinate 6,995, forward strand.
AAAGTCCTATAGAGTGTTTCCTGGCTGGAGATATCCGCGCCAACGAACAGGTAGATACGGGAAATAGACATAAGTATGACTCGACACGAGGACTACAGTGCGCCCGACGTAAGAACTATAAACACCTAACCTAACCGAGTCCTTAAGTCGGGGTTCGTAGTCCTTATGTCGAGTCGTCCTTATGTCAAGTCGTCCTTATGTCAGTCGTCCTTATGTCAGTCGTCCTTATGTCGCGTTTCCGTATATATGTACGCAGTATATTGCGTACATTTTACTTTTAAAGCTGAACATTCTAATGTTATACAATTGGGTGCATGCTAATACTGTTCTAATTCTGCAGATAGGGCTATTGACCCTGCATACCGTATGGTTCAGGGAGCACAACAGAATTGCTGGCGAGCTTGCGCGCATTAACTCCGATTGGAACACCGAAACCATTTACCATGAAACCAGGAAGATTGTCGGAGCCCTGCACCAGCATATCACCTATACTCATTGGCTGCCTCGAATTCTAGGCCCTAAAGGAATAGAAATGATGGTACCTTACCAGAGCTACGATCCTCAAGTAGACGTATCCATTTCGAATGTATTTGCTACAGCGGCTATGCGCATGGGTCATGGAATGATCCAACCGGTACTCATGCGACTCAACAGCTCGTTTAAACCCATCGAGCAAGGGCATTTATTGCTGCAAAACGCATTCTTTTCATCCTGGCGACTTGTGGACGAAGGAGGAGTGGATCCTATTCTGCGAGGGTTGTTTGCAACCCCGGCAAAAATCAAAACTGCCGATCAGATCCTCAACTCGGATCTAACCGAAACGCTAGCTCGCCCTGCCCACTTGGTAGCGCAAGATCTCGCAGCTCTCAATATACAGCGGGCACGAGATCACGCCCTACCTAGCTATAACGATTGGAGGAAGCATTGCAAACTGAGTTTGGCGCACACCTTTGACGATCTTCGACACGAAATCAAGAGCAAAGACCTACGAGACAAACTGGAACAAGTGTATGGCCATCCAGGTATATTTTTTTCCGTTCTTGGTGTGTACAAAATCTAACGGTGTACTTGGAATAATGTAAAGGTAATATTGATCCCTGGGTGGGAGGAATTGCAGAAGACCTAGTCGATGGGGCCAAAGTGGGCCCCACGTTTCGATGTCTCCTGGTAGACCAGTTTCGTCGCCTACGTGACGGAGACAGGTACCGCGGTTTAAAAAAATAAATGAAAAATAGACAAGCAAATAATTTAGGAAATTTGTTTTTCAAGGTTCTGGTATGAAAATCCAGGCGTATTCAAGCCAGAGCAGTTGACTCAAATCAAGCAAGCGACACTTAGTCGCGTTATTTGCGATAATGGGGACAATATCGAGGACGTAACCAAAGACGTATTCTTGCTCCCCCAGCAACAAAACCCACCTTTCAGAGAGTGCAAGAAAATTCCCAGGGTTGACCTCAGGTTCTGGAAGGAATGTGAAAGTAAGAAAGAAAAAAAAACATGTTCATAGTCTGTTAATTAAGAAATATGAAGAATCACGCCTAATACTCAAAAGAGGTCTTAGGCAGTAACTCTATTAATAGCTTTGGCTGCGCCACTATACAAAATTGTGTTTTACAATTCATTACTTCAGCGGATTAAAGAGTATATATCGCTGCTGTAAAGGCAGCAACGGACAGTGGTGTAAAATTTAAAAGAGTCACGTCTAAACAAGACGACAAAACAAAACAGCTTGACAAAACTAGGCATTCAAGTTACCGTAAAAAAGATTACCTGATTATTAGAATTTTGTTTCGTGGAACCACGTCTTGATCCACGTCACACCGCACTTACGTTAAATATCAGCATGAAAATATTGCACTAGTAGTCTACACGAGTACTAAAACCAAACATGGCGCCAGTAAATTCCGTTCTCCCACTGACTCATGTAACAGTAGGTTATTTCAAGGAGGTCTTTTGTAGCAAAATATGAGCTTTCAAATCGTTTCGAGAAGCTAGCGACACCTAGCTTTAGATGGAAAAAAATACGAAAGGGGAGTTGTGGCGTAGGGAGAAATTTACAAAAAACAGATTGGATGGTTAAATTAAGAGGAAAGATGATGACGGGAATATGAAATTAGGCACAGATAATAGCATTTTGTCTCACAATACTACTTATAAGAGAAAAAAACCCAAAAAGGCGCGTATCCTAAAAAATGATCTATGATCTTGCTGTATATAACACGGTTAAAAACTGACCTGTTTCCTTCTTGCTTTGCGGATTTCCTGGCTGGTGAAAGGTTCTTTAAAGAACGAGACAGGGTTAAGTTAAGAGCCAACTATAAGAACTAACCCCCTCTCGCTTAGACTTGGCATTACACATGTGACTGATCTAATAATTTCTGAAATAATTAGTTTAGTCTTTAAACCCATAAATAACAATAAAGTTATTCTTTTGTAGACTGTGGCCATAGAGGACACGCTAATATAAACGACCTACCCAGCGTTCGGCAAAAACGCTACGTGGAGAAACACCTAGGTGCGTTAAACGTGCCAAAAGAGGCAAATCCAGACAAAACTCCAACGCAGCATCAAGCTAAGAAAAGTAATGATGTGGTATCAGAGTTCCACATGCCTGACGATCGAGTTACAGGATTAGAGGCTACGCTTAGCCAGCTCCAAAAGACAGTCAAACACTTGACGCGGAAAATCAAAAAGCTGGAAGCTCGCTGTTCTAAATCCAAATCCCCTTCTCAGCCTGACCTATTGGAAGAGGATCACGAGGAGTAAAACCAGCTGCTCAAGCAAAAACAAACCAACATGCAAAAAAATCCCGGTTTCTCTTCCCAGAAGACACAGCCAATCCGACCAATCCCCCCTTTAGTGTTCGCCCAATAGCTCTTTCTATAGCTTCACCCATTTCACTATGCCGAGTAGAAGTGAAGTTCACTTCCTTGGCAATAGCCGTAACTTGAATTGCGATTTTTTTTTCAGAATTGCGACACCAAATTGTACTCTTGTGGCTGGTATCATTACATAGCTAAGCATTCGGTCTGTCGTACCGATCTGCAGCCCGCTAAAACAAACAAAACTCTTCGACGAGCGTACATAAATAAGTGTGTTTTACAAACTTTATCATCCCAGTTCATTCATGACGCGCACATTCTTAGAGTAGCGGTACATCGAACAAGTCGCACATGCCTTCAGTATCGTCCAAACGAAAGAAGTAGTCCTTATGTGTCGGCGGTGGGCTCAAGGGAACAAAAGCTGCAAAAACAGATACAAAATTAGAATCTTATTTTTTAAACATAACTACAAAGAATATTTACTATCAGATGAAAGGTCTTCTAGTTCTGGATCATCTGCAAACACGAAGAAAGACTAATTTAGCGATAATTATTAGGTTAATAAATAGTAATAATCAGCAGATATTACGAAATAATTCATTAATCAACAATAATTACTAACCAAGTCGGTCTATTTTCATGGCTAACCGCCCGAGCGGAATGTTTTGCGTTAACTCGGATGAAAGAGCGGCTTTTCGGACAGATCGTCTCTTGGTCGCAGGTTCCAAGTCCTCTGAGGTTCCCTTATCTGAGCTGCTGGCGCTGGTTTTGATAGATCGACGCGTTTCCACGTGGTGACTTTCTGCTTGCGCGGGTGGAACAGGTATTGCCACAGGACTGCTTCCGTCTGTGTCTTGGTTAACGAGCATGACACCAATGGGGCCGTTCGTAGAGCTAATGTGAATCTGGTATTGGGGTTTGCCCGGCTCGGGAACAGGAACTTCCAGATGGGTCCCTGAGGGGGCTTGAATGGCTAGTAACGTGTCTCCTTCAAAGGTCTGGCAGATATCATCGTACGTGACGTAAGCCAGGCGACAATTGGTGCCGTCTTCGGTGATATTGCGAATACTTTGCTGGACCCATTGCTTATGCTGATCCAAATCTTTCTCCACCGTGTCCAAGGACGCCATCTCCGCCCGGATTTTGGCCAGTTTTTCAGTCATCTCTTGAGAATTGCATCCGGGACTGGCCCCTCTCCATTGTATGCTGTTTTTGCTTTTCTTTTCGATGAGACCAATGCCTTCCAACACATTTGTGATGTCGTAGATTCGCCGTTTCTGCCGTACCGCCAAGATATCTGCCGCCTGGAGGATTAAATTCGTAAAACGTTAAAAAAAAAGATTTGATGAATTTCTTGCCTGTTTCAGGTCTAAAACGCCGTCTCGTGCTTCTTGCAAAAGATTTACAAAGCGAGTGGTAAGCAAACCCAGGGATTTTTCGAAACGGCTGGAATTCAGATCAGCCATTTTTGAAGTTCATATAAAAAAGGTGGAGTCAATCTAGCAAGGGAAGAGTTTCTTTGATTTTCCGCTTAACATTTAAATCGCTAATAAACTTACGAAATCAGAGGCCAGGCGGTATTATACTATTATTTATTTTTTACTTCGCAATTTCGCAAATATCCCCATACATACAGACGTAAACAAAGATGCGCTTTGGACGAAATGGACAGCCCTGTCTTGTTTGCTTCAACAGGTCCCGTCGTTTAAGAGAAAACTTTCACCCACGTCCACTGGCTAAGAATTTCAATTAAGCCACAATGCTAATCATACTAAAAGAGTTTAAAACGACTTACTATTAATAGTAAATACGTAATTGTGGCTAAGATGTAAGAACCGCTAACGGACTGGGGCTTCTAAATCAGGAGTCGAGGACAAGGAGAATCACATAAAAGTGGAATTGCCTATGTTCTAATACTGGAGCGACACCTGGTACGAAACTGAAACTAAGCTTTCAAACAAATTTACGGTTAACGGTTACGTTAAGCGCAGAAAGAAAATGGAGAAAATAGATTTAAAATTTTTAAGCTATTAATCTAATTTTGTTCATGCATTATTTGTAATTATGCATTTAAGCTTTAATCACACAGAACGTACTTTCCTTCTTTTGCATGGTATCTAGTTCAACAATTGAGTAACTAGGTGGCTCTTCTATCGCTTTCTTTCAACACGGTAGTGGACGAAAACCGTGTCTCCTTCTTTCCTGTGCAACTTATGCACGCTTTTGGTACAATTCTTGAGCACGTGGGGAAAAATTTCGCTAAAAATTGATTAATTTAAAGCTCCTGTGAGTAAACACCAATGGATACTTCAGGTGAGGACTCAATATTGTTGAAAAATGTAACTTATCATTTGTTCTGAAAGGTAATGGCCGTTTGTATTGTGTTAATATGGTTTCCGTATTCTAGGGGTTTTGGGGGAGAAAAAGAAGAAAAGGAAGAGTCAAGTCGATGTTGATTTAGCGGAAGTACAACACAGCGAGAGTTTTGCTCTCGCTCCTTCCGATGGGAAAGTCAAACTGTTCAGTGCTGCTCAGTGGCCACTTCTCCTGAAGGTAATTTAATTTACGAAAAACTATCATTACAATCCAATTTATCCGTGTTTTTTTGTCTTCCAGAATTTTGACCATCTCAACGTTCGTACCAATCATTTCACTCCGTTGCCAAATGGCTGCTCGCCGTTGCAGCGTCCTATTAAAGAGTATGTTCATGGAGGGTTTATTAATCTGGATAAGCCGGCCAATCCGAGCTCCCACGAAGTTGTAGCCTGGATTAAGCGTATTTTGCGTTGCGACAAAACTGGACATTCCGGAACTTTGGATCCTAAGGTCACAGGTGAGAATTCTAAGAGATTAAATTATTTTCATTTAATTAATCCATTATTTTGCCTAGGATGCTTGATCGTTTGCATCGACAGAGCGACCAGACTTGTCAAATCACAACAAGGAGCCGGCAAAGAGTACGTGTGCATCTTCAAACTGCACTCGAGTGTCGACAAAGTAGCCAAGGTAAGAGTTGGCATTAAACAGCGTTTTTCCTCAATTAATGTGAATATTTTTTTTAGATTACCCAAGCACTAGAACGCTTGAAAGGAGCCCTGTTTCAAAGACCACCCCTTATTTCGGCCGTCAAGCGTCAATTGCGTGTCAGAACCGTCTATGAGAGCAAAATGCACGAATACGACGAAGAAAAGAATATGGGTAAAGTGAAGCAAAGGAAGTGGGAAGTAATTTTTAATACCCGTTCATTTCAGGTATCTTTTGGGTGAGTTGCGAAGCTGGTACATACATCCGAACCATGTGTGTCCATCTGGGATTGATGTTGGGTGTCGGTGGGCAGATGCAAGAACTGCGTCGTGTACGATCTGGTATTCAGAGCGAAAACCAAGGAATGGTGACCATGACCGACGTCCACGATGCTCAATGGCTATATGATAACCACAAAGACGAATCCTATTTGCGGAGAGTTATCCGGCCTTTGGAAGCTCTTCTCACAAGCCACAAACGCATTATTATGAAAGATTCAGCTGTGAGTTTTAAGTTTTTCTACATACTACAAACTTTCGTGGTTCTAACATTTATTCTCTAGGTGAATGCCGTTTGCTATGGAGCCAAGATTATGTTACCTGGTGTGCTGCGCTATGAAGACGGAATTGAACTCAATCAGGAAATCGTGATTATGACCGTCAAAGGAGAAGCGATAGCGTTGGGCGTTGCTCTGATGACAACAGCTACAATAGCAGCGTGCGACCATGGAATTGTGGCTAAGATCAAGCGTGTTATCATGGAGAGAGACACTTACCCCAGAAAGTGGGGTTTGGGACCAAAGGTAAGAAATTTAGCTATTTTGTCGCATCAGAAATATATCAGTTAATTTTATACAGGCATCGCGCAAGAAGGATATGGTCAAGCAAGGGCTGTTGGATAAATATGGCAAGCCCAATGAGAAAACTCCCAAGGATTGGCTTTCCAGTTACGCCGATTTAAGGTACTTGATTTCTAACTACGCGAAAACGTTTCAAAGTTAACTTGGTTCATTTTTGCGCATCGCAGTGGTAATGTGATTAAGGATGAGCCACAGGAAGAAAGAAAACGCAAGATAAATGATGAAGTGGCCTCTCCCAAAGCTGCTCAGCCGCAAGATGAAGATATGGAGCAAACACCAGAAGCGAAGCCAAAAAAGAAGAAGAAGAAGGCTGATAAAGAGAGTGTGGATGAAGCAGAACCCGAAGCTGAGCCAGTTAAGGAGAAGAAAAAGAAGAAGAAGAGCAAAGAGCCCACGAGTGATTAAGTTCGCTAATACAAAAAATACATTGGGTTCAACTTTTATGAAACAGGCTTACGTTGTTTGTTCCAGTACAGAGATTTCTTCTTATAAAAACTGTTTTTGAATTAGCTTTATTTCAAATTTTGTTTCCGAAACTTTGTACAACGACCACGAGCGTCGCTGGAGTTGTGTTCGATGTTTCCTGTCTTAAGAAAACTCTATACTTGTACTACTGGAACGTCTAAACACGCTGACACGTGGGTTTAAATTATTCCTGGTATATAAAATAAATCCGGTTAATTCGTATAAAAACCGTTGTAATTCGTGCTAAAACCGTAATAATTCATGCAAAAGTGTAAAGACAATGAAGCCAAACCCGAATAAGACCAGTTGGACTTTTGAAGGTGTGACTGATAATGGGATTGAAAAGCTAGAAAGTTACACACTGACCAAAGCATCCGACATCTTCAGACAGAAAAGACTAGAAGAAAAAAAAGCCAGGGTATTCTTTGCTTAAACCTGCCAAAACTACTTAACCATTTTTTCACCCATAGAAATTAGAATGGCAAGCCAAAAAAGACCAAGTCAGCAATGCCAATGGCTCAGAAGCAGAAAATACCGGGCAAGTAGTTAAAAATGATAAAGCAAAAACCCAGAAACGAGGCAGACCTGATGATTCTGGTAAATCAACCAACCGAAAAAAAGTTAAGCCAAGTGCTGCCCAGACAAAGCAAAAAACGAAAGGAAATCAGAAAGGATCCAAAGAACTAGAAGCGGTAGAAGTACAAGCCGAATCTGGCTTAGGACCACGCAAAGGTGCATATGGTATTCAAAACGAATCAGAGGACGTCGAAAGCGTAGAACCTGACTTGCCCGAAGCTAATGATGACGCCGAAGATGACGGTCTATGTGACGATTACGACGTGCCTGAACACATGGGACTGTGGCAGACGTTATTGGTCCCTAAACCTATAATTAAAGCGTTAGAAGATATGAAGTTCACTATCCCTACTCCTATTCAAGTATGCTTGAAGGGAATGTTGAGAAGAGCTTCGATAATAACAAGTTTGTTAGATGTTGACTTTACCCGCCGCTATCCATGGACATCGAGACGTTATTGGAGCCGCGGAAACCGGGAGTGGAAAGACGCTGGTATTTGGTATCCCTATTTTACATGGGATTATCAATGATCGCGAGTGGGACAAAAAAAAATTGAAATCAGAAGGTATATACCCTTGGAGTATTACTTCAAGCATCTAATAATTGATTCTGAAACACTTTAGAAGAGGAAGAGGACAGCGAAGATGGTTCCATTACTTCAGATGGTAACTTAGAAAATCTCGAGCCAATAGAAGGAGAAGAAGAAGGAGAAGGAGGAGAAGAAGTAGATTTTGAGGGAGTTGAAGACTTGGAGTTGAACGAAAATTTTGATGAAGATGCAGAGGCAGATAATATTATCGACGTTGGCTGGTGTCCCGCGTCTGATGAACCTGTTGCCAAACTTCAAAGGAAACTCAAACCATTTAGAGCATTAATTTTAACACCTACTAGAGAACTAGCGGTGCAAATCAAAAATCATTTAACTGTCTTAGCCAAGTACACGAAAGCAAAGGTGGAGTAGACCATTAAAAAAAGAAACAAAAATTCTCAAGCAGTTAAATCCATTTCTAGATTGCTGTTGTTATTGGCGGGATGTCGCAACAAAAACAAGAACGTGTATTAAACCAAGGACCAGAAATAGTTATCGCAACTCCTGGGCGTTTATGGGAGCTGATCCAAGAAGGAAACGCCCACCTTTCTCAGATAGCAAACATTAGGTAATTATGGAAATATCTCACCCGACTATTTTTAATGTTTTTTTTATGTAATTTTTCGTGTGGCGACAGATATCTGGCGATCGATGAAACGGATCGTATGCTCGAACGAGGTCACTTCCAAGAACTCCAAAACTTGTTAGAAATTCTTAACCGAGACCCCATTGCCTGTAAAAAGCGACAAACATTCATTTTATCTGCCACGCTGACCGTGGTGCATTCAATGCCTGAGCGATTAACGCAGAAATCAGGAGCCAAATTTGCCACTCCTACTGTGGAAGTAAAATTGGAAAACTTAATAAGCATGGTTGGCGTGAAACACACAGCCAAGAAGGTGGACCTGACTAGAGAGTCTGTAACGGCCGAGTCTTTGTTAGAAACGCGGATTTTCTGCGAGCTTGAAGAGAAAGATTTCTACCTGTTCTATTTCACCCAAGAGCATCCTGGCCGAACTTTGGTTTTCCTCAACAGCATTGACGCAGTACGAAGACTCACCACCATCTTCGCGCTCCTCAGATGCAGAGCCTTACCTCTGCACGCAGAACTGCACCAGAAACAGCGTTTAAAGAACTTGGAGCGATTTACGTCAGAAAAGAACTGCGTGCTCATTGCCACAGACGTGGCCGCCAGAGGCTTGGATATCCCAGACGTTCAAAATGTGATCCATTACCAAGTGCCAAGAACATCTGAAGTAAATCTTTAACGTATTTGTACAAGGTCAGTTGATTTTAAACCGTTTCGTTCATTTTAGAGCTATGTGCATCGCAGTGGAAGGACAGCCCGAGCCAGCAAAGAAGGATTGAGTGTGGTTTTGGTCTCCCCAGCGGAGATGACTTGCTATAGGAGTCTGCTGAAGACCCTGAAAGTCAAGGGAGACCTGCCAGCCTTCCCCGTCAATGAAGGAGTCATGTCAGACGCTAAGCTCAGGGTCAACTTGGCGAGGAGCATCGATAAACTGGAACACCGAGCCCGCAAACAACAAGCGTCCAATTCTTGGTTCCGTAAAGTCGCTGAGGAAGCAGAGATGGAGATAGATGACCATGATTTGTAGGAATTTTTGTAATTTAAATTCCAGTCTTGTGAACTAAGGCTTCTTCAGGATACAAGATATGGGCGATTCCTTTGAGCAAGCTAAGTTCAAAAAAGAACTGAAAAGCAAACGGATGGAATTAGCGAGTCTTCTTTCGCAGCCAATGAAAGCAAAAGGCCATTCTGCGAAATATATAACCAAAGCAGGACCTACAGCTGCGCATCCTCTAAGTGGTAGCCTCTACTAATCATTCGAATCCTTAGGCTACGACTTTAAAAGTTGATTTGGTTTAGGTACTGGGAACTCACAGACTGCTCTTGACGCCCTGAAAAATGGAAAGCGTCCTCAAAAGCCGGTATCACAGTCAAAAAACGCTTCTTCAAAGCGCAAAAAGTTCGGAGGGAACAAGAAAAAGAAAGCTAGTAAATGATATGGAGTGCCTGGTTTTTGTATTGCGAACTGTACTGTACCTATACAACATGTGTAATGCAATAGCGAAAGCGAAGTCCTTTCATTTTCCACCGTTTACTTCGTTGAATATTTCCATTTCCGAAATTATAACAGCATTGAGCATTTCTCGCCATTTTTTCTGCGTTTTGTAGTTTAACCCTTTTCCTATCCATTTACAGTTATAGACAATGAGTACAGTTACGTAAAATGAGCACAGTTATATAAAATGAGCACAGTTATTCCACCCGTCCATAAGCTTTCAGGGTTAAATAGGTAGGAAAGGTTACTCAAACCCATCCATCAGCTCTCGTCGTTTAGACCGGACGGTCATCGCTGCCCTTGCCGATGGTTTATTTTTTTTTACATAGACTTGGGTCCCCGGTTCTCCTCTCTCCAATGGCACACTGTGGCAAGTTATGACAATCCGGATTCAGGCGCTTTTAACCGTCCTTAAAGCGGTTTCGATACGAGCAGTCTCACACGTCATTTGCATGGAGATTTTTTTTCACGCTTTTCAAAGGACAACTGCTTTGAGCCAGTCGCATGTCGAGAGGATAAAAAGGCGGTAACAGAGAGCAGCTAAGATTTGGAACAATGCAAGGACATAATGGCGTAACAGTACAATATGCGATATAGTCATGCACAACCTCAGTTAGCGCAGTTGATTAGCGTATCGCCACTCGAACTAGCTCACGATGATAGACGCTTGTAATCAGACCTGGAAGCTGGAAGGTGGTAGAAAACCAATCAGGAAAAAGGCTTGGCATCTCAAACCAAGGGAAAAGGCCCCTTTGGAGCTTATATGCATAAACGTGTCCGTCTCGCGAGTGTTTTAGTCGCGCGTGAACCGCACAGGTGACAACGCTCTCACCTCGCATTCTCGCCTAAGACTTGTAGGGTTGTGTGATTTACTGAAACCCAAGGCGACTAGTAAAGTTATAAAATCGGGAAATTTGGGCCTTCTTCAATTTTATACGCAGCTTATACAATTACAATAAATGTAATTCCGATGTGTGTCTCATTTCCGTCACATCCAACCCTTGACGGGCTGCTTGGCCGTCCAGCACCTACGGGAGATTTGCATTGGACTTTTCCTATTCCTAGTTACACGAGATCTTCCTCGACTGACCGTCATTGGAAAGTGGACGACAGGTGATTTGCAACACCTCCCATCCGCAAAAGAAATGGTGAGGGCTTTCTTCTTATTGGGCCGACCCGCTGTGATATACTTGGCTGTGCTCTGTTTCAACATGGTTACGGCTTTACCCACGCAAGATCTCATCGACTATTTATCCAACCCCACACTAGTAAGGAGCAATTCCACGCCAGCAGCAGACCTGCTTCACACAGACGTCACAAAGCATGATCTTCCCAACCTTCTGCTCAGAAGCAGCCGAGTCAAGCGGGGTAGTCGAACTCCTCCTGCCAGATGTACCCCTGACCCCAGGTCCACCGATGTGACCCGTCGCGCCCTGTGCCCCTTTGAGTACCTTCGGGACTACAACGAGCTGCGTATTCCGGATGTTTTGCTCCGAGCGCGGTGCTCTTGCGAAAATTCCACGTGTTCCCACACTGGGCACAACAGGTGCATGTCAATCCTCTCCCCCATCAAAGTAGCTTACCTGGACGCCGAGAAGAAATCCGTAGTTTCCACAGAGACGATCCACATTCCCGTGGCTTGCGTCTGCGCAGCCTCCTCTCCGGGAAGAAATATGCCCGATTACAGAACAGTTGTAATATAAACCAAAATGCATTGCATAAAACCGGTGATAGCCAGTATGAGAAAGAAATACATGCTATATATATTTATGTACATTTAGCATTATAACTTTTGCATTTAAACTCTTTGACGCGTAATCCCAAGTTTTTTACACAAAAAGACACAAAAGACCTTGTTCGAAAGAAAACTAGATCGGTACGGAGCGGTTTCGTCTAGCCAGTCGCATCTTTTCCTCATCACGCAGCAAGGGCCTCCGTGGCTTACATGGTAGATTCTGAAAGGAGGAGCAGCGATCAGCTGTCCTTAATAATTTGCTTACTGGTACTTTTAAAACCCGCTTTCTCAAGGGGTCATGTATAAGAAATGACATAAAATAAAAATAACAACAGGCATTTGGACACTTTTAGAAGGCAAACGACTTGTGGACATCCGGACTGGGCGGACCCGAACTGTCTGAACTGAGTGTGTCAATATTCATCCTAGAGCCAGATGCTGACGTACTATCCTCTCGAGCCACGTCACGCAATTTTTGTTTCTTGTCTTCCCGTTCGTGACGATGGTGCTTGTGTTTATGTTTGTGTTTGTGCTTCTTCTTTTCTTTCTTCTTTCGCATCTAAAAATAGCATACCAGTTTAAAAATAGCTTAAGTTTAGCTTAATTTTAGCTCGGACCTTCTTGAGAAGCCCATCTTCGTCATTGAGTCCAGGCAAGGACTGGGAATTGTCGGATTGCATTATAGCGTCGAACGACTCTTGCGTCGCTGTCGTTTCCGCAATCGCGGGAGGTATATCCTGTATGGAACAAATCCAAAAGCGAGTCAGTGAGTATGTTAAGAATTTGGTCACAAATAAATACCTTGGCCGCCACCACTTCCACCGTCATAACGCCATCCTCGTCAACAATGGAGACCTCTGGTTCTACTTTGATGTCATTGGCCATCTTTGTAAACATGTCTTCGACTGGTTCTTCTATGGGTTGCTGCTTAATCCCTGGTGTTAAACAAGCAGGCTTTTTACGACCATACAATTTGAAATACAGATCCACCAGGTCGCATCTGAGCATTGCATCATTGGCTAATCCCACACTATGTTGATAAAAGTAGGGTAAAATAAGGCCAACACTCGGAAATACGTAAAAGGAGTGTTGACTACTTCATGAGTTTCCACAAACGGTTCATGAGATCTTGTCCGTCTAAGGTGCCTTTGCCTCCTGGCTCGAAAGGCGGGATCTTGATCAACGAACGGACCAACACGTGGCGTACCTGAGGCTCAGGGTCATTCTCTACCATGTTAATAAGGAATTCTAGGTCCTCCTGACGTCTGTCAGCTTTGACGATCTCTACGAGTGTCTCTAAAGCGGCCAATCTCACATCTATTTACCAAGTTTTAGCCTTTGCGCCAAAAAGAAGCAATCATACGCATACGACCTACCGATAAATTGGCCGACTTCGGCGTAACCTTTAAACAAGTCCGCTTTACTTGGCAAGTGACCAAATTGCTGCAACTTTCGTATCGTATGCAGGCAAGCTATGGTTACTGCGAATTTGTAACACGGCAGTAGCTTTTCTAGATTCAAGGCCCGAGAAATTTCTTCCAGGATGGACCGAGTATCCGCAGATAACGATTCTGGAGTCACATTCGTCCTAGAGTCAGAAAACAACCAAATTAGTGTCAAATTCAAGCCAATAAAGCTTTTTGGAATTGTGATGAGTTTATAAAATAAGAATAAGGGAATGTAAGAAAAAAAAAATGAATCTCCAATCTTACCCTTGGCGAGCGAGTACAGTGACAACTGGCGTGACCGTATTGCCCAGAGCTTCGATCAAAGAAGCTCGATAGTTGTTATCCGAGAAGCCGTTCTTGCTATTATCGTTGTACTTAAACAGGTCAATCAGAAACTTGAGTACGTCTTGCGGACACACGCCCAATGCCGTACGGAGTCCAGCCATAGCCACTGGAATGCTCTGGGGGACAAGAAAACAATGACAATAAGAAAGAATTCGATTCCATTGGAGCCAGAATGTTCCTAAATATTACTTTTTGCAGAAAGTAATGCTGAAAATTAGAGAAATTGTTCTGGCGGACGATATGGGGACACGAAAAAGAGCCAAAGAGTTTGCGGAAGATCTGCAACATTGCCGGTGGTCCGTTCCAGCCTGCAACCATGGCGTTGGCGACCTACATTTCGGTATTAAAGCTTAATTATGGTCAAAGAGCAATGAACAGGAGAAGGGTTTTCACCTTGGTAAGACAGAAGGAAGCTTCGCAGCGAACTCTGTAGAAACATTGCTCGTTCTCAATTATATCTGTGAGTGCCAAGCGGGTGGCCGAGGTGGGAAAACGTTCTAAGGCTTTAATCGCTTCCATTTGCGCTGTCACGTCTCGCTCATGTCGTAACTGGTATTGCCACTGGTAATCTGGCTGGGCAATTTCACAGGCTCTGATGAGGGTCATGTCTGGATCAAGTCGTATCCACAACACCGGTGAATCCGCGCTATCAAAAGGAAAAAATAATCAAAGGATTCAAGCGTTAGAACAAGTTTAAACTACGTCAAGTTAATTCAATGGAAATCAAATTTGTTTTACTCCATAGTAGACAAATCCATGTCGACTTCCTCGCCTGTGCATAGCGGGATTTTCTTCTTCTTGTTTCGACGCGACTTGGAGTGACAGGTAAGGTCAGCTTTCGCAGGATTGCTTTCGATCTGAAGCGTGTGACGAAACGTACCGTCTAACTCTTGTAACGCTACTACCAAAGGCCCCATATACCGGCGTAGCCCACGACCGCACTGACCGGTACTGGACACGGCTTCTTGTCGGATTTCCAGCTCCACCGTGTTTCTATAAATATATTTTTTTTAAATTAGGTAAACCAAAACTAAAGGGAATTATCTTCCAACCTTCCCTGTTTCAGAATTTTTCTCAATTTTGAAAACAAATACCTTTTCCGGTTGAAAATAAAGCTGAGATGAAAGCGAACATGTCCACTCTGATGTACCCATTGATCTATAAAGACAGACATATCTTTTCCCGTGACAGTAAAGATGGCTTTCGTGAAAGTTGACGTGGAGACGAGCATATGTCCCCATTGATGAGCTCCGGCTTTTTGCTGCGATGCAGCTTGCGCAAGTGCCAGTTGTTTGTTGAAAACCTGTCAAGACAAGATTTACTTAGCTCGCTTGGTCACGTCAGAGCGTTCTTGTTGACGTACCTGTATCAATAATTGCTGGCCAATGCGCATTTCCAGCATACGAATAACCAGATGCGCCTTTTTCTCCAGAATTCGCAAATAACGTGGAGAAGCCGTGTGTGCAGAATCCAAACTGAAAGGAAAAGGGTTCTTCTTGTCGGCCCCGCGAGGGGGAGGGTTATTAGGTTGGTTGTTGTGAGTCGAGCCCGGAAAAATTGTGGGAGAAGGCGATTGACTGCTGTCCAGGATTATACCACCCATTTCTTCTTCGTATTTGACAACTTCTTGTAGCTCCTAAATGAGTATGTTATTAAAACAGGCGTCTATTTCTAAGTGTTCAATCCGAGGGAGATTACTTGATGGATGTAGATCCTGTACTCGTTATTACCAAAACTCTTCTTCGCGTACAGGCCAGCTAAATAGGTTGAAATGCCTTTGGTTAGCCAGGCGTCGCTCCAGCCTTGCCGGCTAATAAAACATGTAAAGAACTGCTGCGCTACAGCCAAACTTAGAGTTTTTCGAGTTTCATAGATCTGCTCGATCATACTGGTGGTATGCAGCAGGTTAACGCTATCAGAAATAGTAAGATTGAGGTTTTGCTGATAAAATTAAGTGGTTTCAAATACCTTAGAATAGACAGGGTGGAAAAGGAAGTGACTTCTCGGAACATCTGATCGACGTACACTTGCTTGTAACTGGGGAATGGATACCGGGCTCCCAGTAACTCTTCAAAATATTCAAAGATTTCATGAACGTAACGAGCAGTCGACCGCAGTAAGGGCATCAGTCCAGGGAGGCAAAAGTGCGTTACCTCGTTCATGTAGGGATCAACCAAGACTTCAAAAGGTCTGGAAAAAAGATTTACTTTGTGTTTTTGTTTACTTCAGCTACGTTATTTCCCTACCCAACAGCTAATCCGATATTGGGAGCACAAGTTGGAAGGGGCAGTACGTAATGGTAAGTTTTTCTTCTCATGTCAGGGGTAAGAACGACTTCTACAAGGTCACCACAACAAACTGCAGTCATACATTCGTCAACTGTGAATTCCAGCTTCCATGTGCAAACCTAAAAGCAGCCCAAGACACGATTGATAGGATATTTGGTTAGCTTAGGGTGTGCTAACCTCGGAGTAAGAATCGATGCAAGGAAACCACAAACGAGAGGAATTTTCGTACCCGCAAGTGTATAAATGGGCACCACGCTGAAGACGATTAAAAAAAATAGTTAAATTATAGAGATTATCTTTTTTTCTGAATTGATTATGAATTACTTCAGCTAGGGATCCTTCGCCCGGTGGGACAACAAAATGCAAGCCACTGGAAGGTTGCTCTAATGAGAACTCGATGCCAATACGCAAAGGTCTTCCTTCGTTTACCATGTGAATAGCTTCAGGTGGGATTCTTATCATTAGTTCACCAGTATTAAGATCTGGGTCCACAGCAGCAACTGCTTTCTGATGAGCAGTGTAAAAACTGTCCAAACTCCGTCTGTAAATCAGAGATTCATATAGCTCTGAGCTAAAAAAAATCACAAATAATGCAACTTACTCATCTGGATCTTGAACGATTTCCACAGTAGGGTCGCAATATTGAAAGGGAAGATCCATACTATCGTTTAAAGTTACCTTGTAGATCTTACATTGCTTCGCGTTAACAAACACATTCCGGAAAATCTTGTTGGGTAGTAAAGTTAGCTCCACAAAACCCTACATAAATTAAATGAAAAGAGAAGTGTATTATCGCGTCGTGACATACATGAGTCGGATTCAACATACGATGATGCATTGGGTCTGGAAGTTGATCCCCGTAAGACTGACCAATTGTTGTGCTGGAAGAAAGAAGATACTGTTACTGAAGGACATTATTATTGAAATTTAAGCAACGTGGAAACTATTCTTACATAATTTATATGGTCTCGGCGTTGGCCCTGTATTTGGCCCCGAATTTTCCATTTTTGTACGTTTGTTTTGTTTGTAAACGTGATTTACATCCTATTTCCTTGTAGCTACTTCGCTGGTTTCCAGATGGCCTTGTTTGAATGTCTAGTAAGTCAAGATCACCGCTTGGCGTATGGACAACTCTACAAACTTTCCCCTTTCGCTCTTTCGGCAGTTCACTGTCGAATTGTTCGCACTCTTTTTGTTTACTTTCTTTTGGCGGTTCCGGCGTGTTCACATTAATCGTCATATATATTACTCGTCAAAACCAATAACAGTCAAAATATATAAACAATCCAGAAAGCTATCATCTAATGACTTTAAGATTATGGTAATCGAAACTCGGACCCGCTGGCAATACAAACAAATTAGCGGCGTACTCGACGTCTCGACAAGAAAAGACAAGAAGTCATTCCATTCGTTTCCATAAATTTAAATAAAAATAAAATACTTTTAAAGCTTCAGGTAATAGTACAGTCAGTAATTTAAAATTGAATAAGAATATATGTGTATTCTCTAGATATGAAGACGGGAGTTCTTCATCATGTACAGGGCTCAGCCTACGTTGAAAGAGATGGTTGCAAAGTTTTGTCTTGGGTCGTTGGTCCACGTGAAATTCCTAAGAAAACAGGCTTCTCTCTGCGGGGCGTTTTAGTGTGTAATGTCAAATTTGCGCCCATGTCTTTTGAGCAGTATCCCTCTTTGGCTACAGATAAAGAAGAAGCTGAATATGGAGTTATGATCACAGAAGCTCTAGACGCCGCAGTTTGCTTGGTTGGTACAGAGAAACGTCTTAAAGGGGCCGGCCATAAAACTTTTTTTTTATTTTAGGATAGATTACCTAAATCGCAGGTCGATGTCTGCATATTGGTACTCGAGCATTCTCCTGCAGCACTAGCAAATGCTCTGACATGTGCGAGTATGGCAGTGGTAGACGCCAATATTCCAATGTATGATATCATTGTCGGAGCAAGTTTGGTAAGTCGGAAAAATTATTTGGCTTCTAGACTGAAACGAGAAAATGTTTCTGTAGTGGTTTAGTGGTCTTGATTCATCAAAATTTGGTCTCATATCAAAAACCAATGTATTCGTTTTTCAGGAAGAACACAGTGCTTCGGTTGCTGTTTCCAAACCGACACAAACAGATCACGTGAGCGCATTAGCTACACTTGGTTACATGCCTTCGTTGCAGCAAGTGTGTGCGTTCTTGCATGAAGGCTTAAAAACGGATGAAAATCTACCGAATACCGTGGATAACCTGGTTCATCAGTCGTCCAGCTTATATAGCGTCGTTAAAGAACATTTGTTGTCCGACGTGTTGAAAACCACAAACTGAATTGCTGCTCTGTTGTGTGCCCTTTGTTAAGAAATAAATACAGATGCGTAAAAGTAAAATAATTGTTTGAATATATACGAAAACTACGACTTTAATCTTATTTGCAGATTGGTTTTGCTTTCTCAAGCAGTATGAAAGCAATCTTAGCTTTAGCAATGCTCTAATTTGGAATCAGAAGAGGTTAACTTTACAAAATGTTTGAATTTCGCCCCTTTTGGTGTTGGCAAGTTTATTCGCAAGATGGCAACAAAGCTGTGCTTTAAAAGTAGTTAGCGAATTCGAAACCAGAAGGCTACTCTGGCCAGAAATTGTTGTCCTTTTTTGGCTTATAATTAATGATTCATAATTAATTACTGTAGTATAATCCGATCAGATTAAGTGAAAATGGACTTATTAGAAAGCAGAGTAGCCTCTCTAGAAGCCAAACTAGGAGCGACCGTTTCAGGAAAGGAAACTGACAAGGTACGAAAGTTGCAAAGTTGTTAATTTAAATTTGATTAAGTCTTTAATTTAATGAATATCAATTAAAATGTTGTGATATTTGGCAATTAATGAGCTTTTTATGTTAATATTCGGTTAAATTAAGTAATTCACTTATACCATTGAAATAGTGTAATGCTAATTGAATAATTAATTGTGACATTCCCATCTCGAAGTCATACCGTCCTTTGCGAATTATTTTCATCCTTACCCTCGCATTAAAATGGACAAATTTCCACGAATTCTGGTTCTTTGTTATAGGTTGTGGATCCGCTTTTGCTTTTGTCGAGCAAGCTTGGAGTTTTGACGCTCCATAAAGAGAAACTGGCGATATTGTTAAAGAGAGGTATGACAGCGAAGGCTCCGGAAGCATTCCAAAATCTATAGTTGCATTATTATAAAAGCATTTGGATATTGTCAGTTGAGGAACTAGAGAAGTATACGGATCCATTTTACCTGGAAGAGCGGGGTAACGTAGAAAGTACAGCCAAGTTATGCTACGTAGCTAGCATGGCAAAAAGAGCAGAAGACTTTTGCAATCTGATTGATGAAACGGACGTGAATAACGTTGATGTCATGGGACGGCGCTTTTTAAGTCTGTTTCTGAAGTATTAAGATTTTCTTTTAAACTATAAGTGTAATTTTGATTAGGTTCGTCGCTGGCTTGTGACGTGAACGAACTTTCCAAGCGAGTCACAAATACAAAAGTAACAACCAAGGAACAATCTCTGTCCACATCGTCCCTACTAGAGTCGTATTCGAATATGGTATTACAATGAACAATCAAACAGTTATTAATTACGTTGTGTCTTTTAGGTTTCTACCTTAAATACCATATTGACGACATGGGACCGGAAGCTTTTGGCTTTGGAAAGCTTGGTAGAATAGGTTTTTTGCTGTTATGAATGCTTACTTTTGTATATGCTCTGTTCTTTTCGCTTTTTTTGCTAAAATCTAAATTACGCACTATTATACGATAAGCGTTATTATTTAAAAGTGGTAAATTCTAAACTAACTTGACTATAAACAGTTTTGAATAGACAATTGTATTCTCAAGCCCTGACTCAATTTTCCACCCCCACTATAGATAAAATAAATCTTTTAGCTTATAAACGCTACTGAGAGATTTTTATGCGCGGTTTTTCCTGACATTTTCGTACGATATAACCGAAATACCAACCGTAGACTAGAGCTATTAATCGCAGAAATCCTAGGAAAAACACCTGCAATATACAAAATTTATCAGTAATCTCGCCTTCAAAGCCTCTAACATGCAGTGATGCACAAACAAATATGAACTGATTCAAAGATTCGATTATCCGAATCTTACCTCGATTGCTACATCAATAAAGGACGCTGCTGGGCTCATTCCAGCACAAAGGTGTGTAAGGAAGAAACCATCCAGCCCGACAGAGCTCATAAACCGTCCTTCCTAAAAATCCATTGTGAATATACGTAGTTCCTGATTGCAACAGCGATTAGCCAAGTTCTAGATCCTACCAAAGTGTCATTGATGATTGAACTGGCAACAGCTTCGGCAGAAAACAAGCCAGCAACTTTGGATATTTCTTTGGTTTCTTGGGGCTTCTTAATTTCTTCTTCGGCAAAGCCAGGCGTGTCGGTGTCCGGCGGAAAAGACACGGTCACGCTTATACCAAACGGCTTCACCTATAAACAGGTAAAATAAGAAACTTTACAAAAGAAAGGTAAAACAAGATAGGTTTACCTCCATGAGTAAGGCTTCTGCTAGACCTTTTAAGGCAAATTTAGTAGGTGAATACGCTGAAAAGCCGTATACACCAATTAAACCTGCTTGTGATGACACAAACACTATTTTTCCTCCTCGGGCGTTCTTCATGCTTTTAATCGCTGCTTTGGTGGTTTGCACAGCTCCCAGGTAGTTGACGTTCATCATATACTGCGAAGAAAACCGATAATGAAATGGTCACTGTTTGATATAAGTCACTGTTCGATGCAAACCTTGAAGTCATCGACGGGCAGTTCGTCGAACCGTCCCGGTATGGACGTACCGGCGCAATTGACTAGCATATGTACCGGACCGAAGAGATCTTGGGCCTGAGATATGACATCCTCCACTTTATCGTACGATCCACTCACATCAACTGCAGAAAATATAGACACGGATTTTAAATTATATTTGCTCCAATCCTTTTCAAGTAAATAAATACCTGGAAAGGCCAAAATCTGTTGAATTTTAACATTCCTTATCAAGGGTCTGAGCTCTTCAACGGTTTGGTCCAATTTCGATTTGGTGCGAGCCAAGAGTGAGACATTTGCACCGAGTTTGATGGCTTCCTTTGCTAGTTCTTTGCCAATGCCACTCGAGCCACCGGTGATCTAGACAGATGGGAAAAATGAGAAATTATTAGTACTTCCGTTAAGCCTATAGCTAGCAAACTGACTACGAAAAATGGAGTAATCGCTTTCTAGCTTACCAGAACGTGCTTTCCAACCAAGGACTTGGGCGCAGAACCACGAGAAAAGTAATACATAAGCATTAAACAGCCTAATAATGGAAGAAGTAACCAGACAGACGTGAAGAAATACAAAATAGCCATATTTTTGTGAAGCGCAGTACGGATCGGTCTGCTCGATCGTCCTTTCCTTTAGCTTTACATAAAGAACAAAATCAAATTAAAATGACAATGATAATTGATAGTTAATCTCTCAATTTGCGAATTGGAAAAAAACAATGGCTAGTTTTCGCGATCGGGCAAAACTTACCAGTAATTGGCGGATTATTTAACAAAAAAATACAGCAAGAGCATACATAAATTATCGGCAACCACCTGTGTATTTATAGTATTCTGGCAATTGCCACGGCAACGGCATAGCGAGCGACTACAGCAACAAACGGGAAAAAATTCCGAACTACGAATTAAAAGATTCAGGCAGACTTATTAAAATCAGCGTAACGAAGTCAAGGAGTGCTTTAATTTCATTCTTTGTCTTTTTATATTTTGTAAAAAAAATTGATATTGGTTAAATTTTGGGGATACGATAAATTGGGAACTTTAGGAAACTTTAAAAAAAAACGAGAAAAGGGGACTTCGGTCCCCTTAAAATTAACTCGATATCAGAAGTAAAATATCGAACATGAAGCCTAATATAAGAAATAAATTAAATTATGGGTACCCAAATTGCCGCTTATTATGCTATTTTGGTATTTATTCCTCAACCAATTAAAAAACATTCCGGTCCGTTAATTGTCAAATGTCTGAAAGAAATAGAAATAGCAGAGCACATTCACATAATTCCCTGGGTAGATTTAAACACTGTAATAAGGGATTAAAGATATGCTCGATGTTTCATCCAAGTTATTTCCTATCCCCAGAGGTGCCGATCACCCCCCCCAGGCCCAAGAGGAGTTCCCCCCCCCCCAACCCATACAAATCCCCCCCCCCATTTTCGAGGGGGGGATTCCATTCAATTCCCCCCCCAGAACATGGCCAAGAGGAGTTACTCCTCCCGAACCCCCCCCCCCATCAGCACCACTGCCTATCCCCTCAATGAATGGATAAATTTAATATTTAATGTAAAATGCAACTACGGCCAGGACTTCGATAGAACGGTTTTTCTAGGAAAGACGCCACGCCTGCTTTCGCTATAACTTGCTATTAATGTGACGTGTCAAACGGGACAAAGAAGTGCCGATATCTGTATCCAGCCCATAGCCTTGGCGCTTTCACAAATAGGCGCATTACAATACAGGTTGGCAGAAAGCAACAGCGAGCAACCGAAGTCGTGGTTTTTTCTTTGTCATTCTTTAACCGAAGGTTACCTTAAATTATTAGTCAAGATGGCTGATACTAAATTGTACGACATTCTGGGAGTGGCACGCAATGTTAATGATACTGAACTAAAGAAGGTAACGTTAATATTGCACTTTTTCTATCTCGTGCCCGTCTGAACCTGAAAGTACCGTAATATATTCTTGCCCCATCACCCTCTTCCTTATCTTATGCAAGACAACAAAAGAAATAACGAGTATTGCAAACTACTAGCCTTAATTGTTGATTTAAATTGTGTATTCTCAACTTTCGTTCAGGACACGTGTTAATTAATCTTTTTTATTCGTTACACGAAGGCTTATAAGAAGTTAGCAAGAGAATTCCACCCTGACAAGAACCCAGAACAAGGAGACAAATTTAAGGAGATTTCTTTTGCTTACGAAGTGCTTTCGGACCAGAGGAAGCGAGAAATCTATGACAAACATGGACTTAAAGGGTTACAAGAAGGTGCCGGGCCAGAGGGGCCTTTTGGTTCCGATGATCTCTTTTCTCATCTTTTCGGAGGAGGACTTTTTGGCATGGGAGGACCTAGAGGTGGTGGTGGTAGACGTCAGAGACAAAGGGGGGAGGATACAATTCACCCACTCAAGTACTATCGCTTTATTTTCGAATTTCTTTCAATGCTAACCTTGCGCTTCAATTAGGGTTTCATTGGAAGATGTCTATAATGCCAAAGTTTCCAAGCTACAGCTTAGCAAGAGTGTTATTTGCTCTGGTTGTGACGGGTAGGTTCTTCTAAATTAAACGATTCATTATTGTCATTCATGGGATCTTTCAGTCAAGGAGGCAAAGCTGGAGCCATGACGAGTTGTGCAAGCTGTGGTGGCCGAGGAATCAAAGTCACTTTAAGACCGTTGGGTCCTGGAATGATGCAACAAATCCAGTCTGTTTGCCCGACTTGCAACGGAGAAGGTAAAAATTTGAGTACAGTTTGAATTGCAAACGTTCATCCTGTATTTTTTTTACTTTAAAAGGTGAACTAATTAACGAGAAAGATCGTTGTAAAACATGCAAAGGCAAGAAAGTCACGAATGAGACGAAGATCTTGGAAGTTCATGTCGACAAAGGCATGAAAGATGGTCAGAAAATTCTGTTTCGAGGCGAAGGAGATCAACAGGTAAATCCAGATTTTTTTCCGTAGATGTCAGATTTTATAGTGAATTTTTTGTTTGTTTTCAGCCTGGTGTGGAGCCTGGTGATGTAGTGATTGTCTTGCAGTTAAAACCACACGAAAAGTTCGTGCGGCAAGGCAACGATTTGCATGTCAGCCAAAGTATCACTTTGACGGAAGCATTGTGTGGATTTACGTTTTTGTTGAAGCATCTCGATGGCAGAGACTTGGTTATTCGTCACCCTTCGGGACAGGTTGTGGAGCCTGGCTCGACTAAAACCGTTCCTGGCGAAGGAATGCCTTGTTACAGAAATCCTTTTGAAAAGGGCAATCTTTTCATCAAGTTTGATGTTAACTTCCCTGATAAGAACTTTGCGGATGAAAGCCAACTAAAGGTACATAAGAAGAAGTGGCAAGTACTGGAAATCATGAGTAAACTTTGTTTGTTCTTCCGAATTTCCTAGACTTTGGAAACACTGCTGCCACCTAGACCTAGTTTAACGCTACCGCAGGGTGAACATGTTGAAGAAGTCGATCTTCACGATTACAACCCAGAAGACCGACGCAACCATGCTAGCGGTAGCCGAGAAGCTTACGATTCCGATGAGGAAGAAGAAGGTCGTGGGGGCCCAGGTGTTCAGTGTGCTCACCAATAACATCGTAACGCATCCGTGGAGGAATCTGTCAGTTTAGCATCAGTTTGGTATAAAAACTGCTGCCTGTATAATCCGGATAAAGCGAACTTTTTAGGTTTTCTGATTGGATACATTTGCTTGTCTTGATGAAAGCAGGCGACTATAACCAGCAGCCAGACTGCTTGTAGTACTGATCTGTGGTATTTTTGAGCTGTTCGCCCCAAGTTCTTTTCTTTTTTCATTTCATGTAGGTTTTAATTAGACTCCGAATGTCAGTATCCATTCTTTTGTCTCTTTTTTCACTTTTTTTGGTAAGTGAAACCCTTGCCGAATTGCCCTTCACCAGAACAAGCAGACCATTCCCATGCAAGCAAATTCAGTAGTCTGACTGAAGAATGCGATTTAAAATTACCCCTTGTTTACAGTTAAATAGGAAAATAA
Organism: Lepidurus arcticus; assembly: GCA_003724045.1. NCBI lineage: Eukaryota > Metazoa > Arthropoda > Branchiopoda > Notostraca > Triopsidae > Lepidurus > Lepidurus arcticus. The sequence continues at coordinate 32,035 of RJJA01000152.1, forward strand.
AAAAAGACCTTAAGGGATTCATCTGCTCGTTTTTTACTCTTGGCAAGCTTCAAACTATTCCAATAATTGCAAACAATTTAGTAAGTGAAAGACAAACGGTCGTAATGTACGTGAAACAAAGAACATGAAACACGGTGTTCAGAGTGGAAATGAGTTCGATTTTACGTGTAGTTTTGGACACCATGTGCGGTGTCTGTGGCACTGGGCGTATGATTTGTTTGCAGATTATCATCGCAAAGTTTATCTTCCGTGCTTTCCATGCAAAACTAGAAGCGTTATCATTATGCAGTTTATCCGGAACAAGACCATTTCGGAACTTATATTTCTTCAAAAGTCGATCGACTGCATGTCAGCCATTGGCATATCTAGTGGGTATCTCATTGATATCTCGTCAGCTCATGGTATAACCCTTTTTATTGTCTTTTTTTAACTAAAAGATCGGTTTCCGGTACTGAAAGGGTGTCTTATAGTCATAGAAAGTTTTATGTAACCGTGTTCTAAGTTTTCCGGGAAGTCAAGGAATGCGAAGATTAATAGTAATAGTCGAGGGAGGAAAGGTGAAAGGTGATTATATAGCTCTAGGTGCTGAATGTTCAGGGTCAAACTTTTTCTGACAAAGAAAATGGACAAGCGTCTGTCAGTCATTCCACCACCATCATGTTGTAGAAGGTCGAACCCGCTAAGCAAACTTTTCAAAAAGGCAATCCGCGTATTGAAAAAGACTTGTGAATGCGTGTGAAATTTAGTGCACGTCTCTTTGCACATTCTGAAAATGTTGTCCATTATCGCTTTTACATAAATTGGTGCTGTGCATAAAGTTATAAAATAAATTATGAACACGAGGGATACTTTATACTAGACACAGATCCATTTTATTGCGGGTTTGACGCATGGCTGGTGCGGATTGCGAGTATAGTCATCTGAGAGCCCAAGGCACACCGAGTTTTAAAGGACAAAAAGAAAGGTACGGTTAACCCAAAATTTCTAGAAGCAAGATTTTCGAACCTGCTGATGCATTGATATTTTGTGAATATATGAAAGTGCCCTATCTCCAATAAGTACGTACGTATATAGTTAAATTTACTGACCAGTATACTTTTGTCATATGTATATGTAGTCATGGGGCAGACTAAGAAAGCAAAAATTGCTGAAAACCACATTGACTTGTGCCGGTCGATCTTGAGAGCCCGGCTAAGTCCCCTTGGATTTAGACAGTCAGCAGATCTGCAAGTTTATGAAAGTCAACGAGCTCACTTAGAAGATATTATTCGAAGGGCTGTCACTATTGACGAGAGCAATTCTGCGCTAATTATAGGACCACGAGGCAGCGGCAAAACCGCCGTAAGAACTAAGGTTTTTTCTTTTAATTGGACAATAAATCGCTAATTAAGGGATAAACTAGTTGTTAGATGCTGTGCTAAAAGACTTGCAGAACACCCCAGAATGGCAAAACCAGGCTTTATCTATCCAGTTAAACGGCTTTGTTCATACAGACGACAAGCTGGCTCTCAAAGAAATCACTTCCCAGTTACGTCTTGACGAAATCGTCAAAACCAAAGCCTTTGCTAATTTTTCTGGTAGAGATTTAATTATTTGTAAGTTTTTGTTTGATCGACGTTACATTTTGTTGAATTGTTGTTTAGAAAACCTGTCGTTTTTGCTAACTTCCATGAAAGATCCAGTCCAAGGTGCCAAAACGCTGATCTTTGTCCTGGATGAGTTTGATCTCTTTTGCCACCATAAAAACCAAACTCTGCTGTATAATCTTTTTGACGTAGCGCAAGCTGCTCAGGTAGAAAAAAAAGGTTCCTGGGAAGTTATATAGCAAAGGCACTTAAAGACTCACTCTTAATTTAGTCACCCATTTGTGTTATTGGTTTGACCTGTCGATTGGACGTCATCGAGTTGCTCGAAAAGCGAGTCAAGTCCCGGTTCTCACATCGACAGCTCTATTTGCTGGATAAACCGTCATGGGATGAATACGTTGAGCGCTTTTGCGTGTTATTAAGCTTAGGAAAAGGAGATCATAATTTGCCTGTTAGATTCTGCAAAGATTGGGACGCTCACATTAGGCAATTAAGCACGCAACCACAAATTCAGGAATTGTTAAAGCGCCAGTACGCTCGTGATACCAGTTTCCGGCCTTTACGACAAATCTTGGTAAATAAAATAATACAACAAATCGAGAGTCCTACATTCATATCCACCTATAAGTTGATACCGGTAAGCCAGTTAAGTCATGGTCGTCCTAAATTGGAGCCAAGTGCCATAGCATTGGCTGATGAGCAACTCCATGCTAACCCGAACGAATTGGCTATTAAAAGCTTATCGGCCTTGCAAATTTACCTCATTTTGGCCATGAAATATCTCGACGATGTGTATGAGCACCAACCCGCCAATTTCGAAATGGTCTTTGCGGAATACTTAAAATTCGCGCACAGATTTTCCTCCATGCGAGTTTTTGAGCGACCTGTTGCACTGAAAGCCTTCGAACAATTAGAAGTAAAAATTGTCTAAAACATGTAAAGATGTTGAGTCTACATTTGTTTGTGTTTCCTTGTAGAGTATGGAATTGATCAAAGCATCAGACGGAGCTGGCAATGCCTCAAAAACTCCGAAGGAATATGTTCTCTTTCACTTGCTCGTCAACTCTCAGGAATTAAAATCTAGTTTACATTCCATGACGGGTTTGCCTTCGGATATCAATCAGTGGATAGGAACTTGTACCCTGTCGTTTTAATTTCTGTTTGTGCAGTCCCTTCCATACATGTTTCAATCTTTTTCATACACGATACCATTAATTGTACCCACAAAAATGACTATTATCTTTATAAATTGCTGGTAAAGCATGCCGTCATATTCTACAGTTCTTTTTTTGCTACGAAAGTTAAAAGAAAGATTTTCATAATTATTTAAATATTGTCACGGTCTGAATAGGTCATTGCTTAATTTCTGCAAGATCAGCGTCCCTACAGCATGATTCATTGCTTAGTCAGCTATCTCCGTGTGTGAGATGTGCTGACGAGGCATCGAGTCGTGGTCTAGGGTCAGCAAGCTTTGCATGTTGCAGCATAGGGCACCCGAG
>RJJA01000152.1:35246-129652 GCA_003724045.1 Lepidurus arcticus
TTAGAGGGTCGATTGCTAGAGAGTCGGTTGTTGTAGACCTCAAGTTGAGCATTTATTACCACTGAACCTTGTAACCGACATAAAGTCGAAACCCTTAGAAAAGCCCACTTACTTAGAGCTTTATAATCCAACGTTAAAAACCCACCATTTCCAACGAACTACGCTCACCTTGCAGAATAAAACCGTTTGCAAGTTTAAAGCGTGACAATATGTATATATGACTGGCAGGTTGCACGCAACGTGACACGATGGGCATAGTAGCGTAATCATTCTTTAAGGCAAGTTCTTTCGTAAGAGGAAATTAGGTAACAGCCAGCTGTTTAATAATGGGCCCACTTTAATCTGTTCCATTCGTAACCCTGACATTTTGAATGTGTACTTACAAGGCAGTATTTCCGCAGCCTGAACAGTGTATTAACTGCAATAGATTCTTAAATTTTCCCCCTGAAAAGGCAAGTCACATAATCAGTGCTTTGGATCTTTTTTTTCGTTGGATCTTAGATCCTTACCGTTCATTCGCATTTTTTGCCGATCCGATCCTGGAAATCTTCGGAAAATTTAGATCCGGATCGGAAAAAATCTCGATGCGATCAAAGGATCCAATCCTTTAAAAAAAATCACACCTATGTAATTATAACGCTAAATATACCTGAACTAAATTGTAAAGTTTGCTATTTGAAATGTATACTGAAAAAAGTATCCAAATGAAAGGACTAGAGCACGTCGAAACCACGTTGTACTTGTAACATTGTATACTAGCAGCGGCCACCAATTTTATGGAAATGTCAAATTTTCAGGAAGATGGCCTCAATTGATCGGTAAATTTCCCTTCAAAAATACGATCCACGCTCTTTACGACATACCGACGATCCGATCCGATCAAATGATCGGATCGGGATATTTTTGGGAAGATCCAAAGCACTGCACATAATGCTTTTATGATCAATTCTCTAGCGCAGATGTTTATAACTTTAGAAAAATAGGTTCCTGTATACAGAGAATTCATAGTATGGTTACTCGATGCTGCCAAGTGTAGGGTTCGCTGTACAAGAAACGCGGGTACGCAGGATTGTAAGAAGTAGTATCTTTTGAGCCAAGTTGTGTTACATTTCTTTATTGAAGTCGTATGGACCTTACAAGGTATGCTGGATAGTGTATTTATACGTTTATCTTGCTATATGGCATACAATCGGAAAGAGCGGACCAGGTCCTTTTCTTAGTCCAATTAAATGTTATTATTAGCCGGCGTTTTGTATAACGGCCAACGTGTTGTCGATGCACCGTGTTCGAGTGTCATAGTCGTCGATAACGTACGTTTCACAGATACGCTGAGCGCGACATAAGCCTTCACATTCTGCCAATTGGATGTTGACATCCGAAAATCGATCAAATAACCTATATAATTGATTTTTTAGTATCTAGGCAGAAAGTTTTATCTATAACTAGTTATTTATATAATTTTTATAAATTCGACCGGGTTACTTTGAGTAGGTATGATAGAGAGTATAATTGGTCCGCATTTGGAGTGCCAAAGAGCTCCAATCTTGAGGTGTCAACGAGGGTAACCCGTAAAGTTCTTTAGCAGAGTACAACATCTTCCATGTCGGAGTACCTTTCAAGTTGGCATCGGTAAGGTTCAAGGACCAAGTAGTGTGATCTAACACGGTCTAACCCAATAGAAAATGTGGCCATGTTACAATGAACGTTATTTTAAGCGAACTTTTCCTACTCGTGTGGAGCCGAGTCTGTCTCCGTCTACTGTGTAAATACGGTATGCTGGGTCCATGTATTCGTAAGATGTCAAGCTAGGTCCTATGTAGGCCACGTTGGTTGGAATGTGCTGGTAGGGGTCGTAGAAGACTGCGTACTGATCGTAATGCGTATGCCCGTAAAACTGTCCAGTCACGGTGTCTTGGAACCTATGGTCCAATTTAACTTTTGATTGGTTAATACGAAGTCACGTACGGTACCTGTTTATAATTTTAGTAAATTCGCGAGTGTACACCTTCCAGCAGTCGTGACTACCAGGCGGTACATGAGCTATAATGTGCACCTTTTCGCCAATCTGCTCAGATTTCTCCAAAACGGTCTGCAGCCAGGCCAAACCAGCGCCAGGATCCGTAGCATTGTACAACAGCCACCTAAAACATTGAATTACTCCAGTTTTGCTTACAAAATAACATGTTTCAGTACGTATTGAGAGTGTAGCAGAAATTGTTGTTCATGGATACAATTCGCAAGCCGGGTCGGGCCAGAGCAGTGTAGTAGCCTCCGTAGCGAATGGTTTCATGGGTCGAGTTGGGAAGCCAATAGGACCATTTTTTGTCTGCTTCATCATAAAGCCAAGAAATGTTGTACCGGTCTCGTATTTCTGGCGGAGGAAAGCTAGGATCATTTAGAAACTATTAGTTTTCCTTGTCGTAGTTGAATTCTCTTATAGAATTGAATTTGTTACTCGTTGACCGGATGTGTTTCGTGGTTTCCAAAGGTGGGAAAGACCATAATACCGGGAAAGTACTTGTGGATTAGGTCTACCAACGTGTCAAGAATCATGAGGTTTTCTTCAACACTCGTAGCCCACACCAAATGAGGAGGCAAGTCGCCTGTCCAAACAATGTGACTAATGTCCTATAGAGGGAAACATCGGTCTGTTGAAAGTATTGAAGGTCTATTGAAGGTCAAACTTTATGGGTTGCAACAATGTGTTGGAATGCGTTTTCGATAGTGGCAAAGGGCAGGTCGCAGGTGCGGTAATCACCCCACTTTTTGGCTTGAGCATAAGCTTTCGATTGGGCATCTGGGAAAACGCTAACTTTGGGAGTCGAATCAGCCTGACAGCAGAGTGGCTCTTTGCAGTCGGCCCATGAACCCACAGTATAATGTGGGTCCCAGTGAATGTCCGTCAAGTGTAACACCTTGATTGTAGGGCCGTTTTTCTGGTAAGAAAAACGTAAAAATGAGGAAAAGGATGTTGTTTTTCTCTTTCATAGGACACCTACCGGAACAGCTTGTCTGTTTGGAAATGGTTTAGGTCTCAAACTCGGTGCAATTCTCCATTCCGCTTGTGCCGGGTTTCCCAGGGCGCAGCCATAGTCGCTGAGCAAAATCCCACATACGTTAGTATCCTCTAGGGGGAAGTTATCATACATGAAGGAAAGTTGCGACTAGAGCAGATTTTAAAGTAAAATCACAAGGGAATACTGATTGGAAAACAGATATTAAAGTTACTTTGAGATTTTTGGCCATCCCTTTACAGACAACCCAGGTCGTCAGTTCAAAGGCTCCACAGATGTACGTTGCCGCAACAAAAAACAGGTCTCGTTGGCCGGATTTGAACAAGTAAAACAATAATTGCACTGCAACTTGGCAGCCTACGCACATGGGCATGTTTTGCAAGTGACTACCACCACTGGTAAATCGCGAGGAGGAGAGCATGTCTCGCAGCTCTCGCTTGTGTCTCGTAAGGTTGTGGTCATGGTCAAGAGCAGCTCCTAGAAATTGTCGATTGAAGCATACAGTTCAAAAGTGGGTGTTATAATAATTGATTTCGGTGTGATCACTGGTCTAAGCTCACCGCAGACGGTAGTTAATGTGCCGCTTAGCACTAGTCCAATCAGCAGCCACACTTGGCTCAAGCGACGTGCTTTCATCTTGTTTGCCTACTGGGGACTTGGGGGGAAAGGATTCCGGAGTAGTGTGTTCTGGCGACGGTACATATTGCATACCTTTCCCGTTTTCCTATTGTGTTAATTGTCTAAAGAAAGTTACACTAGCAATTATGTTGGGTGTTTGATATACGTAGATGAATTTATTGCTTTACACTGTACATCTGGTAGTTAGAGACAGGCTATAATAACGTCTTGTTTTATCGTCGTGGAGAAAGACACGTGTTTGAAATTGCTTCAACGGTGAAGAAAAAGGCTTTATCTTCGTGAAGGCAAGAGAGCGTCACAGTGACAGTTGACCAGCAAGGAGGAGCAGATAAGAGTACCGGGCTGGCTGCTAAATTTTTCCAGTAGTATGTGCTATACATATTTCCAAATGCATTGTATTAGCTTTTCATCCCAGGGATAGAGATTTGAATTGAAAAGAATTACCAGGGAATGTTTCACCATTTGGGTGCATTGTTCAGCTGTAGTGACGTTGTACTCGACGCAGATCTTAATTGCTAGTTGCTCGGAGTCCGTAGTCGATTGGTCATTGTCCAACGTTTGTGACTCGACTATTAAATCCAAGGCAGTCCTACAAGCGAGACATTTGGCCAAGGATTGGTTGGAGCAGTTTATGCCTTCATTTAGCAAGTGCGCATTGAAAAGGGTCCCCAAGACTTGGATCATTAAATCCGGGGCCACCAACAGGGCATCATTGTCTGGACTGTTGGCACTAGAATTGCTGATGCGCTCTGTGTCAAGAAAAAAGAAAAGGAGCAAGGTCGTTAGTAAGGGTATATTTATTACATTATTACATTATGTACGCACCTGCGACCAGGATTGCAATTAACATGGCAAGTAAAGTTGGACGCAGCCGCTTGGCATCCATCTCGGTTACGTGAGAGAAGGAGAACTAGCCTGTTTCTTCATACGTACGGAAGTGAACACATGCAGTGCTTCTGCCGTGGCGCATTGTTCTTGTCGTCAGCTTATTTAACTATATTGTACGCACGTGCGCTTAGTGCATAGTCGCAATACGTCACACGGGGAGGCGTATTGCCCTCAATTGGAGGTACGAAGGTCATATCCAATCTAGCTATTCGTTGCATAGGGAGTATTGCATAGGATGTATTCTATAGGAGGTATATTGCATGGTATTGCTAGAAGGCATTCCAATGGAGCTGCCTTTCTCAGAAGACATTGCACGCGAGGCGTTCCACTGCATAGTGTCGTACGCAACTCAAAACTAGTACATATATGTAAGCTGACTAAAAGAAAAACGTCTCTATTTAAAAAATACGCCGTTTATTGTGTGTTTAGTAAATTTTAATAAGTGTCGTTACAATGAGCAAATAATTGTAGAATTATTTGAGTTGGTCAATACAATGGGTTCGGTGGCCATGATCGGTAGTTACCAAACTGCAAAGTAGTTTATTTTTGCAGTTGGCGTCACAGCCTTTTTTAATGGCGGGATCGCCGTCTTTCAAATGGTACCTTTAAATATTGTCATTATGTTACTATTTGTGTTATGTGCTTTGTAACTTGGATCGTACCTGTAAAACGTGAGGAAAAGGTCCTCGTCCACATGCATGCGATCCACGAGATCGCTCCAATCCTGTGGTGTTACACCACTCATGTGATAAGCCGACTTGGCTCGGTACAATTCGTACCATACCGGAGGCTGCTCCGGGTTCAAGTTGGACTTCGTTAGATTCATGATCCACGTAGAGTGATCTATAACTGACTAAAAGTAAATGTAAATGAAATTCCGCCTCGACACCTAAGCCAGTCAATATACGTAGGCTGAGTTGGGGAATTCTCCTTGGATTCTATACAAGCGATATCCGGGATTGAAGCTTCTGTATGTCGTCAAAGATGGAGCAATGTAAGCAATGTTGGTGGCGCGGGTAGGGTCTTCTTGATCATAGAAAATCTCAAACTGGTCTTTGTGTGTATGACCATAAAACTGCGCCGTAACCGTGTTCTCGAAGCGGTTGACAATTTTGGTGTATTCGCGGGCAAAAATGGTCCAACAGTCCCCGCTACCCGGTGGAATGTGCGCAATAACGTGCACCTTTTCGCCGTCTCTCTCTGCCTGCTCCAGTACGCGAGTCATCCATGCTAATCCAGAGGCTGGATCGTTAGACTGATAGAAAAGCCACCTAGAGTAAATACGTCAAGTACTATTTATCTCAAGAAAGCAAACGGCGGTTACCAATTCCAAACGTAACAGTAGTTGTTATTCATCGATATGATACGCAAGCCAGGTTTAACGAGTGCAGTATAATAGCCTCCATAACGAATCGTTTTGTGAGTTTCAGCCGGCAACCAAGTGGACCATTTTCGGTCAGCTTCATCGTAAAGCCAAGATGGAGAATACTGCGGATCCACTTCTGGCATGGGAAAACTAGGAAAAAGTAGCTCATTACGGGAATTTTGTTTACATGGTTGAACTCACGTGTTTGTGGGATGTCCTTCATGGTTTCCTATAAAATACCCGAAACGAATTAGGTTCACAAGAACAAACTAGTTTTTATGAAGGATACCCAACGTGGGATAGACGGGAATGTTGGGGAAATAACTGTGCAATGATTTGACAATGCCATCAATGATTGCAATGTGTTTTTCTCGACCGGTTTCCCAGACATCGTGGGGAATTAAATCTCCCGTCAACATAATGTAATCGATATTCTAGAAGCAAATATACGTTCGTTTTTGGACATATAAGATTTAGAGACCTTGTGGGTGCTGGCAATGTGTTCCAGTGCGTTTAGAAGCGTTTGTTTCGGTGTATCGCATTTGCCGTAGGCACCCCAGTATCCGGCCGTGTCAAGTTCAGTTAGATTCTTAAGCTTTGGTGTAGATGCGTTGCGACAGCACAAGGGTTCTTGACAAACAGCCCAAGATCCCACGGCATATTCAGGATCCCAATGTAAATCAGTCAAGTGCAAGACTTGCAACCTGGGTTCCTCGTCCTGCAATAACTAAATCGCTATAATTAATAACTCCTGCTACTATGGAGGTATACATATTTACTGATGCATTGACGGGATCCGCGATTGGAGGCTTGGTTACATTGGAGGGTACGACAGTCCATTCTAAAGCTGCTGGATTCACTAGATGGCAGCCGTAACTTGATAGAAGTTGTCCACATACGTTGCCCTCTTCAACGGGCGCGTGCAAGTATATGTAGTAAAATAGAGGCTACAAAAAGAATTATAGTGACAGCTGTGCAGAATTTCTGCTAACATCTTACGACTGCGTCCTCAATTAGACCTCTGCAAACAGGTTCAGTAGTTAGATCAAACTTTACACAGATTCCAACTCCCGTCTCGGTAATCTCTTCTTCCGTTTTATTTGCCCTAAGCATAGGAAACAAGGCTTTAACCGCTTCTTGGCAAATTAAACATTCGGCGGGAACCTTCGGTGCATCCTTCCCAAGAGCTGCTCCTCCTGTGCGTCCCGTTTCCGTAGTATGTAAAGGTATGGCTGGTAAAAAACGAAATCATCGTTTAATTTTTTTTTAAATATTTTAATATACGTGCCTTGAATCATCCACGCCGAGAAAATGACCCCAACTAAGGCCCACTTCATGTTGGTCGATGGTAGCGAGACTTTTTTCAACTATTAATTCCATAGACAATATAATAAATAATTGATATAATTTCCCATAATGTCATAATAGTCGGCAATAGTTTTCAAACATATGATGTTATGGGTAGTTACAACTTGCGTACAGCTACACATGAAAAACAGGCTATAATATCCTTCTAGCTATCCTTTTAAAGCATAATTCTTGTATGTAACCGGGATTATTGAATAGGTTACATTGATCGATAAATTACCAGTAAAATAAGGAAAATATTTAAGCGATTTAATATATACCTTTAAATGAAATAAAGTTTAAATGGTTTACATGTAAAATGGTTGTACGGAAGGTTGCTGTTACTTGTACTGGGAGAGACGAATGGCAAATGGAACTTTGTAAATTCAACCGATTTTAGTATCCATACCAGTAGTACTTTGGCTATTCCAGAGGGCACTGGAAGAAGTAGCTGGACATCTTGGATCTAAGCTCTCGCGTGTGGCTGTTGGCCAAGTTCTCTAGGCTATAAAGAAAATGCTAGCGGTCGGGGTCCTGAATTAGCATACTCGGACTTGCCGGCCTTTTAGAACGGTTACAAGGTTACGAATGAGACATGGATCTTGCAAAATACAGTGATGCAAAATACAGTGATGCGAGTGTATAGCGTTACAATAACACTCAAATGCAGTAGTTGGCACAAAGCACCGTTACCAGCCTAAAACTGATAGCATGCTTTTCTTTATTAACAAGCAAATAATTCGTTGTTTGAGAACGTAAAACGTAACTACTCGGTCTTACTGCTGTTTTCTTAACTAGTAGTGAATTTAAATTATTGCATAAATCCACCGTTTGCTGTGCTGTAAACAATTCCCAGCTTTGCCTTCTTGTACGACAATCGGTGGACGCGAGGCAGTGCAAAAAGGAAGTGTGTACTACGCCACGTGGGTGGTGGTTTAAGCGCGTACGAATGAGCGTTTTTGCTAGAACGCGTAATGCTGCATGCCCTCAACTGGAGGTACGGAGGTATCGCATAGAGAGTACTGCAAAGGGTGCATTCAATAGGAGGTATTTCATGGTATTCCTAGAAGGCTGCAATGGAGCTGCCTTTCTCAAAAGACCTTGTACACGAGGCGTTCCATACTATATACTGTCGTACGCAGTTCAAACAGTTTACAAGCTGACAAACATAAAAGGTGTCTCTGCAACTAAAATACGCAGTCTTTATTGTGTTTAATAAACTTAGACTTAAATAAGTATCACTTCAATTCGCTTATAACAACAGGGTTATTTGAGTTGGTCAATACAATGGGTTCGATGGCCGTGATCGGTAGTTACTAAACTGCAAAGTAGTTTATTTTTGCAGTTGATGTCACAGCCTTTTTCAATAGCGGGATCGCCTTCTTTCACGTAGTACCTTTAAATATTTTCATTATGATCGCGATTTCATTATGATCGCATTTGTTACGTGTGCTTTGCAACATGAATAGTACCTGTAAAACGTCTGGAAAAGTTCTTCGTCCACATGCATTTGATCCACTAGATCGCTCCAATCCTGGGGTGTTAAACCACTCATGTTATAAGCCGACTTGGCTTGGTACAGTTCGTACCATACCGGGGGCTCCTCGGGGTTCAAGTTGGATTCCGTTAGATTCATGATCCACGTAGAGTGATCTATAACCGACTAGAAAAAACAAATGTAAATAAAACTCCATCTTGAAACCTAAGCCAGTCAATACGTAGGTAGAGTTGGGTAATGCTCCTTGGATTCTATACAAGCGGTATCCAGGATTGATGTTGGAGTACGTCGTCAAAGATGGAGCGATGTAGGCAATGTTGGTGGCGCGGGTGGGATCCTCTTGATCGTAGAAAATTTTCAATTCATCCGTGTGAGAATGGCCGTAGAATTGTGCCGTGACCGTGTTTTCAAAGCGGTTGACAATTTTGGTGTATTCGCGGGCAAAAATGGTCCAACAGTCCTCGCTACCCGGTGGAATGTGTGCAATAATATGCACCTTTTCGCCGTCTCTTTCTGCTTGCTCCAATACGCGAGTCATCCATGCTAATCCAGAGGCAGGATCATTAGACTGGTACAAAAGCCACCTAGACTAAATATTTCAATTACTGTTTACCACAAGAAAGCAAACGGAAATTACCAATTCCAGATGTAACAGTAGTTGTTATTCATCGATATGATACGCAAGCCAGGTTTAACGAGCGCAGTATAATAGCCTCCATAACGAATCGTTTCGTGAGTTTCGGCCGGCAACCAAATGGACCATTTTTGGTCAGCTTCATCATAAAGCCATGCTGGAGAAAACTTGGGATCCACTTCTGGCATTGGAAATCTAAGAACAAATTAGCTTATTTTCTGATTTTTTTTTGCATGGTTGAGTTCACGTGTTTGCAGGGTGTCCTTCATGGTTTCCTATAGAATAACAGAAACGAATTAGGTTCGCAAGAAAAAAATGTTTTTTTAAGCAAACTTACCCAAATTTGGATAGACAGGAATGTTGGGGAAATAACTATGAAATAATTTGACAATACCATCAATGATGGCAGTGTTTTTTTCTCGACTGGTTTCCCACACGTCGTGAGGAATTAAATCTCCCGTCAAAATAATGTAGTCAATATTCTAAAAGTAAAGATAGGTTCGTTTTTCGTCCCATGTATAGGTGTTTATAGATACCTTGTGGGTGCTGGCAATGTGTTCGAGTGCGTTTAGAAGCGTTTGCTTGGGTGTGTCGCAATTGCGGTAATCACCCCAGTATCCAGCCGTCTCAAGTTCAGTTTGATTCTCGAGCTTTGGTGTAGATGCGTTGCGACAGCACAAGGGTTCTTGACAAACAGCCCAAGATCCCACGGCATATTCAGGATCCCAATGTATATCAGACAAGTGCAAGACTTGCAACGTGGAGATCACCTCATCCTGCAATAATTTTAATGGTCTTATAGTGAGCCGAGCTTGTTTGGGATAGAAAATTTACTGTTGACATGACAGGATCCGCGACGGGAGGCTTGGTTACGTTGGAAGATACGACAGTCCATTCTAAAGCTTCTGGGTTAGACAGATTACAGTCGTAACTTGCTAAAAGTTGTCCACATACATTGCCCTCTTCAACGGACGCGTGCAAGAATATGTAGTAAAATCCAGGCTGCAGAAAGGTTTGTTATGATAGATGTACCGAATTTCTGCCAATAACTTACGACTGCTTCTTCAACTAGACCCCTGCATACAGGTTCAGTAAGTAGACCAGTCTTTACACAGATTCCAATGGCCGTCTCGGTAATCTCTTCTTCCGTTTTATTAGCCCTAAGCATAGGAAACAAGGCTTTCACCGCTGCTTGGCAAACTGAACATTCGGCGGGAACCTTTGGAACATCCTTCCCAGAAGCTTCTCCTCCAGTGACACCCGTTTCGGTAGTTTGTAAAGGTATGGCTGGTAAAAATAATAAAAAAATATTCACCGTTATTTAAAAAGTCTTTTTACATATTTTAGTATACCTGCCTTGAATCGTCCACGCCGAAAAAAGGACCCCAACTAAAGCCCAATTCATGTTGGGTCACCGGTAGCGGGACCAAATTGACTATAATTCCGGACACAATATAATAAGTAAACGGCATAATTTCCAATAATTTCAACATAATTGGCATTGCTCCACAAACATTGAAGTTCTTCGCAGGCATAACTTGCGTGAAGTGGCAAACATGAAAAACAGGCTCTAAAATCCTTTTAGTTATCCTTTTAATGCCGAAATTTTCAATTGATTTTTGAACCTAACCGGGATTGTTACATTTGATCAGTAAATTGGTAGTTTTCGAAAGGAAAATATTTAAGCGATTTAATATTTACATGCTTTAGCATTTAAACGAACTAAAGTTTAAATGGGTTAACCAGGGCCGTACCCATGATTTTGGTTCGGTGGAGGGGGTCAAGTCAGTGCCGTACCTAGAGTTTTGGTTCATTTTTCTAAGCCATTAATAACCCTGGAAATTAGAACACGAATGCTCAGAATGAGCTCATTGCATTCATTACTTTGTCAAGTTGCGTTAAAGATCCTCAGTAGTAGTTTCATTCGTATTTGAGCTTATAAGCGCGAGCTTACCAGTAAATACTATAACCAGGTGACTATGGACGGTTTTAGGGTTTGAGTGATATACGACACCTAATTCGCAAACTAACCGCACAGTCACGATATTAGACCGTCAAAATCACACTGTTGCCCTTAACCCCAAAACAAATAAGCTAATATTGACCCCGTGTGATTAAGAAAATCAAACTTTATTCGAAGAACTCAGGGGAACATTAGCACAACAAAATGTGTTTAACTTCGCTTTCTGTGCTATTTCGTAGTAAACTGAGTGAGAAAGTCTCCAGGAAGCTGCTTAAATACATCTAACGGTTATCAAAAGAGGGTTGTCGAGGCATATGGTGAACTAAGGTTTTGCTTCGATTCCCAGAAGTACACACACTTAGATCGTATCGTACGTTTCTACGCGCGGGGATTTTTGTGTTGCAGAAAAAGAACCGAAAAGTGACCGTTAGCAGGACCTTAACAAAACGTGTGTTTTGTTAAGGTCCTGCTAACGGTCACGGTCAAGGTTAACGTTGCGCTATTTTTTATAGTAATCCAGTATGCAAAAATGACGCGTGACAATCCGGAACTGGAGCTACACATTCAGTTTGACAACATAACCTTCTACAACCTAAAGACGTAACACATAAAAACTTCTACAACTGAAAAAAATAAGAAACAGCATTAAAATTTAAGAGACTTGAATGTCATCCAGTTATAAGATTTACTACCAATGACGCCCATTCAGATGAGCAAAAAGCTTTATCAATGTTTATCAATATGCGAGGCAGTGCAACGAGGCGTTGTGTGCAAAGTGCAGCGGGGGCAGTAGGAATTTTAAAAAGATTATTACAGCATTGAAGCGCACAATTAGAACAGCTAGGTCTATATTTCAAATGTCAAGAATGAACTGTCTGTGGTGTTCAGTAAAATGTAATAAGCACCACTACAATGATCTAAGTGTAGCAAAGTTATTCGACTTAGTCAATACAGTGGGTTCGATCGCCCTGATCGGTAGTCACCAAGCTGCAAAGTAAACCATTTTTACAACCAGCGTCACAGCCCTGTTCCATAGCAGGATCGCCGTCTTTGACATGATACCTTTAATTATTGTCATATGTTAGGATTTATTACGTGTGCTTTGCAATTTAAATAGCACCTATAAAACGTCTGGAAAAGTTCTTCGTCCACATGCATTCGATCCACGAGATCGCTCCAATCCTGGGGTGTTAAGCCACTCATGTTATAAGCCGACTTGGCTTGATACAGTTCGTACCATACCGGAGGCTGCTCAGCGTTCAAGTTAGACTCCGTTAGATTCATTATCCACGTAGAGTGATCTACAACCGACTAGAAAAGCAAACGTAAATGAAACTCCCATCTCAACACCTAAGCCGGTCAATACGTAGGTAGTGTTGGGGAATTCTCCTTGGATTCTATACAAGCGGTATCCAGGATTGATGTCGGAGTACGTCGTCAAAGATGGAGCAATGTAACCAATGTTGGTGGCGCGGGTAGGGTCCTCTTGATCGTAGAAAATCTCAAATCCGTCCTTGTGTGAATGGCCGTAAAATTGCGCCGTAACCGTATTTTCAAAGCGGTTAATAATTTTGTTATATTCACGGGCATAAATCGTCCAACAGTCTCCGCCACCCGGTGCAATATGCGCAATAACGTGCACCTTTTCGCCGTCTCTCTCTGCCTGCTCCAGTACGCGAGTCATCCATGCTAGTCCGGAGGCTGGATCATTAGACTGATACAATAGCCACCTAGAATAGAAATTCCAAGTACTAACTTACCACGACCAAGCAAAAAGACCGTTACCAGTTGTAGGTAGAACAATAGTTGTTATTCATAGATACGATTCGCAAGCCTGGTTTAAGCAAGGCAGTATAGTAGCCTCCATAACGAATTGTTTCGTGCGTTTCAGCCGGCAACCAAATGGACCATTTACGGTCAACTTCATCATAAAGCCATGATGGAGAAAACTCCGGGTCCACTTCTGGCATGGGAAACCTAGAAAAACTCGGTTCGTTAAGGGAAAATGTGTTTACACGAATGAGCTCACGTATTTACGGGATGTCCTTCGTGATTTCCTATAGAATTAACAAAAAAAATTGAAGTCCCTTCCAAGAATGTTGTTGAAAGTTAAGCTTGCCCAAGGTTGGATAGACTGGGATGTTGGGGAAATAACTGTGCAAAAAGTCGACAATGTCATCAATAATAGCTAAATTGCTTTTGCGACTCGATTCCCAAACGTCGTGAGGGATTAAATCTCCCGTGAGAAGAATGTAGTCGATATTCTAAAAAAAATTGTTGGTTCGTTCTCGTAGCAAAGTAGTATTTAATTAACCGTATGGGTGTTGGCAATGTGTTCGAGAGCATTCAAAAGCGTTCGGTTTGGTGTATCGCAATTGCGGTAATCCCCCCAGTATCCAGCCTTGTCAACCTCAGTTTGATTCTCGTCCTTTGGTGTAGATACAACACGACAGCACAAGGGTTCTTGACAAACAGCCCAAGATCCCTCGACGTAGTCAGTATCCCAATGTAGATCAGTCAAGTGCAAGACTTGCAAACTGGGTTCCTCGTCCTGCAATAATTCTATAGCTGTAATTGATAGTTCCGGCTGTTTTCGAGCTATAAAGAGAGTACTTTATGATGTCCAAAAAAATCTACCCAATGGATGCCCTAGAGATCGCTTATCCAATTATTTTTTCTTTGATTTGGACGCAAAAGAAGGGAATTAAAGAGAAGTTTAAACTCACTGGCCAGCAAAAGTTAAGAAAAAATAATTGGATAAGCGATCTCTAGGGCATCCATTGGGTAGATTTTTTCGGATATCATAGTACTGATGGATTGACGGGATCCGCGGTTGGAGGCTTGGTAACATTGGAGGGTACGACAGTCCATTCTAAAGCTTCTGGATCCGCTAGATGGCAGCCATAACTTGCTAGCAGTAGTCCGCATACATTGCTCTCTTCGACGTCCGAATGCCAGAAAAGGTAATAAAATTCAGGCTAGAAAACGATCAAGTATACTGAAAGTTCTTCCGAACTACTATGAATTCTAACTTACGACTGCTTCGACAATTACACCCCTGCAAACAGGCTCAGTAGCTAAATCAAACTCTAAGCAGACTCCAATGGCAATTTCGGCAATTGCTGCTTCCGATCTATTTTCTCTAAACATTGGATACACAGCTTTCACCGCTGCATGACAAGCTAAACATGCGGTGGAAACCTCCGGGATAGCTTTCCCAATAGCTGCTCCTCCTGTACCTTTTGTTTCCATGGTTTGTAAAGGTATGAGTGGGGAAAAGCAATCACTGTTAAAAACCAACGTTTCTACAGATTTTAACAAAAACCTTACCTTGGACAGCCAATACCGAAAAAATGACTCCTACAGCCCAATTCATGTTGGTTGTTGGTAGTAACAAAAATCTTCACTGGGAAAGAAATTCACCTCCGAGCAGTTTTTAAGTAATAGATTATTTATATTTACGCTCTCACTATCTCGGTAAGGTCTTCCGCATTTGCACGTGTAATCTTTCCCATCAATCTAATAAAAATAGGCTATCTGACCTTCGAAATTCAGGTCATGTGTGCCTTTTGTATCATGTTTTCGTACACAATGATGGGCATTAATTAAGTGATTATAAGTAAAAGTATGTTAACTAGATAACTAATTATGAATGAACTTAATTGGAGTTGTAGCTTATAAGTTGCTTTGTTAACATTATAGCCTAAAACTAAATCAATGAAAAGCTTGGTTAAATCCTAAAACTCGTTTATCTCGCTTAACTGTTTATTTTGAGTGAGCCTTTTTGCACTTAACTGTGTTATAATGTCGTTAGAGATTGGGTCACATTTAGTCAGTAAAGTATATGAGGTAAACCATACAAGATGCATTCCAGCTGTGCCGTCTTGTATGACAAGACCTGGGCGCGAGGCAGTGCAATAAGGCATGGTAAACGTAATATACTAGGAGTCAGTGTACATACAGGAAAGCAGTACAGTATGGGGTACAGTGTCTAGTATAGAATAAGCTGACAGCTAGGAACAATGTATCCATTTCAAAGTTAAGAATTAAAGTTCTGCAGTGTTCAGTAACGTGTAATAAGCACCAGTTCAATAATCTTATTACAGAAAGATTATTTGACTTGGTCAATACAATGGGTTCGATGGCCGTGATCGGTAGTTACCAAACTGCAAAGTAAACTCTTTTTGCACTTAGCATCACAGCCCTGCTCCACAGCGGGATCACCGTTTTTCACATGGTGCCTTTACAAATAGCGTTGTTACAAAGGTTTTATTATATTTAAGTTCCGCAAATTGGGTTGTACCTGTAAAACATCTGGAAAAGGTCCTCGTCCACGTGCATTCGATCCACGAGATCGCTCCAATCTTGTGGTGTTACACCACTCATGTTATAAGCCGACTTGGCTTGGTACAATTTGTACCATACCGGAGGCTGCTCCGGGTTCAAGTTGGACTCGGTTAGATTCATGATCCATGTAGAGTGATCTACAACCGACTAGAATAAGCAGATGTAAATGTAATGCAATATCAACTCCCATGCTAGTCAATACATAGGTAGTGTTGGAGAATTCGCCTTGGATTCTATACAGGCGATATCCAGGATTGATATTGGAGTACGTCGTCAAAGATGGCGCAATGTAGGCAATATTGGTGGCGCGGGTAGGGTCCTCTTGATCGTAGAAAATCTCAAATTCATCCTTGTGAGTATGGCCGTAAAATTGTGCCGTGACCGTGTTTTCAAAGCGGTTGACAATTTTGGTGTATTCACGGGCAAAAACTGTCCAACAGTCCCCGTTACCCGGTGGAATATGCGCGATAATGTGCACCTTTTCGCCGTCTCGCTCTGCCTGCTCCAATACGCCAGTCATCCATGCTAATCCAGAGGCTGGATCATTAGACTGGTACAGGAGCCACCTAGTAATAAACGTGCCGAACACAAGTTGTCGGAAATTTAAATGTCCGTCTACCAGTTGAAGCTGTAGCAATAGTTGTTATTCATAGATATGATGCGCAAGCCTGGTTTAACCAAGGCCGTATAGTAGCCTCCGTAACGAATCGTTTCGTGCGTTTCAGCCGGCAACCAAATGGACCATTTACGGTCAACTTCATCGTAAAGCCATGATGGAGAAAACTCCGGATCCACTTCTGGCATGGGAAACCTAGAAAAACTCGGTTCGTTAAGGGGAACTGTGTTTAAACGAATGAGCTCACGTATTTACGGGATGTCCTTCGTGGTTTCCTATAGTATTAACAAACAAATTAAAGTCGACCTCAAGAAAATAATTCAAAATTAAGCTTACCCAAGGTTGGATAGACAGGAATGTTAGGGAAATAGCTGTGCAGAAAGTCAACAATGCCGTCAATTGTGGCTAAATTGCTTTCTCGGCTGGTTTCCCATACGTCGTGGGGAATCAAATCTCCCGTGAGGAGAATGTAGTCAATATTCTAAAAAAAAATAGGTTCATTCTCATAGTGAAATGGTATTTAATTAACCGTGTGGGTGCTGGCAATGTGTCCCAGGGCATTTAAAAGCGTACGGTTGGGTGTATCGCAATTGCGGTAATCACCCCAGTATCCAGCCTTGTCAACCTCAGTTTGATTCTCGTTCTCCGGCGTGGATTCAACGCGACAGCATAAGGGTTCTTGGCAAACAGCCCAAGACCCTACTGCATATTCACTATCCCAATGTAAATCTGACAAATGCAAGACTTGCAGCCTAGGTTCCTCATCCTGCAAATCAATCCAGCGTTATGAATGGCTCGAGCTAGTTCGAGATCTTTTTAAAATCTACCGTTGATATTACGGGGTCCACGACAGGAGGCTTGGTTACATTGGAGGGTACTACAATCCATTCTAAAGCTTCTGGATCAGACAGATGGCAATCATAACGGGCGAGCAGCAGTCCACATACATTGCCTTCAGTTATGGGTACGTGCAGGTAAATGTAGTAAAATTCAGGCTAAGAAAAATAGTAGAGCAAGTGCTCAATCAATCCAGTACAAACAACTTACGACAGCTTCCTCGATCAGTCCTCTGCAGACTGGTTCGGTAGCTAAGTTAAACTCCAGGCAGATTCCAATTACAGTCTCGGCAATTTCTTGTTCCGTTTTATTCTCGTTAAGCATCGGAAACACGGCTTTCACCACTGCCTGGCAAGCTAAACATTCGGCGGAAACCGTTGGAGTATCTTGCCCACTAACTGCTCCTCCAGTGCCTGTCATTTCGCTGGTTTGTAGCGGTATGGCTGGTAAATTTTTGTAAAAGTAATAGTAAGTCATTGTTGGATAATCGTTAATAAATTTTCTACTTTTGCCCTTACCTTGAATAGCCCATACCGTAAAAAGGACCCCAACTATAATCCACTTCATGTTGGTCCTCCGTAGCGAGAAAAAACTCGACTGAGAAAACAAGATCATCTAAAAGCAGTTTTATAGTAACCAATATTTCTTGTTATGATTCTTATAATTGTCTCTCTGATAAGGTCTTCGGCATTCGCATGGGTAGCCTTCACAACATTAATCTAGTACAAATAGGTTATCTGAAAATGGATTTGGGTCATGTGTGGTTTTTGTAACAGTACTATGTACAGAGCGAACCTCTTAAACGTTATAAGATAAAATTTTAACTTTTAATTGGGTATAGAATGAAATAAAAGTTCACAGTCCGAATCACCAAATTGAACTTGTTTCTGAAAACTAATTTAGTCGACTTCTATCTTTCTAATCGACTCTGGGGAGCAGGGCCATAAACCTAAAGTAGTCTATAGCTTGTCCTACCCGATCTCTGAAAACAAATGTGATATTGAAATTTGAAACACCTTCTCCGCTTGAATAGGCGTATAGTAAGAAAAATGCACGAAAGGCTGAATAGACACGTGTTTTTCACTCAATATGTATTTGAATACAAGTTTCACACTTGGGTAAGTTGTCTCACTTGCCAGCAGTGATCAACGTTGGCGCGGCTGGAAGTAACCAAATTGCAAAGCACTTCGTTTTTGCACTGGCTATCGCAGCCCTTTTCTAGCTCAACATCAGACGCCTTGACATGGTAACTGTTATTAACCAAAACATTACTAGTTTCTCGGTACCGCAAAATTGGCTACTCTCACTTGTAAAACAACTCAAATACTGAATCTTCGGATGTCATTCGTTGTACTAGGTCGCTCCAATCTTGTGGCCTCAGGCCTGTCATATTGTAGGCCGTTTTAGCTTCGTACAACTCGTACCAATGAGGTACTTGATCAGGCGTTAA
The DNA here is from genome assembly GCA_003724045.1 of Lepidurus arcticus. Classification (NCBI taxonomy): domain Eukaryota; kingdom Metazoa; phylum Arthropoda; class Branchiopoda; order Notostraca; family Triopsidae; genus Lepidurus; species Lepidurus arcticus. The sequence continues at coordinate 53,846 of RJJA01000152.1, forward strand.
ATTCGCCTGCGTTAAGTTCATGATCCATGTAGAATGGTCTACAACAGACTACACAGACATTTATTCAGCACAATTTTCTTTTTGCGTGCAAACGCGGTGTAAACTTACGAATGTCGAATTAGTGTAGTCACCTTCAACTTTGTATAAGCGATAGCCCGGATTAAGCCCCACAAATGTCGTCAGAGAAGGACCTATGTACGCGATATTGGTGGCCCGCGTGGAGTTTACCTCGTCGTAAAACACTTCAAATTCATCCTTGTGTGTATGTCCGTAAAACTGCGCTGTAACGGTATTCTCAAAGCGGTTAACGATCTTTGTATACTCGCGGCCGAAAATCCTCCAACAGTCCATATCTCCAGGTGAAATGTGTCCAATGATGTGTACTTTCTCACCATCTTTCTCAGCTTGTTCCAAGACTTGGTTCATCCATGCCAATCCCGAAGCTGGGTCTTTGGACTCGTAGAGTATCCATCTGTAAGCAAAACGTCAACTTATTTCCTAAATTCTGATCTTCTCTTCATTCTAAACTATACCGGTTGTTGCTGTAGCAGTAATTGTTATTCATGGAGATTATGCGCAGGCCAGGTCTAACAAGTGTAGTATAATATCCACCTAAACGGATCGTTTCATGGGTTTCGGCCGGTAACCAAAGGGACCATTTCGTGTCAGCATCATCGTAAAGCCAGGAAGTCGAGAACTCCTGTTCTACTCCTGGTGGCGAGTACCTAAAGTAAAGCAAACTCAAACAGTAGAGCTAGCTAAATACAAACATCGCTCGTCTTACGAATCGGCGGGGTCAGCTTCGTGATTGCCTAGACAGTAGATACAGAAAACGTCAAGAAAAGTTAATCCAAGTTTGTTTGTTACCCAGTGTAGGATAAACTGGAATATTTGGAAAATAAGTCCGCAAAAGGTCTATGGTTTCGTCAAACACAGCCAGATTGCCCTCTCGTGTTGTGCTCCACTTGTTGTGAGGAATAGTGTCTCCAGTCCAAACGATGTAATCGATGTTCTAATTATCATGTCTTAATTTTAAGTTTCAATAAAACCCATTTATTACCGGATGAGTGGAAGAAATATGATCAAGGGCTTGTATCAGTGTCTGCTTAGGTAGATCACAGAAACGATAGTCTCCCCAGTAGCCAGCTTTGTCGCCGTCAGATTGGTTGGTACTAAAACTCGTGGATTCAAGGCGGCAACATAGAGGTTCTTGGCAAACTGACCAGGTACCCACGGCATATTCCGGGTCCCAATGCAAATCGGCAAGGTGCAATACTTGCAATACGGGTATATTATCCTTAAATGTTACGTAGTATAAGAAACATGACCTTGGTATTTATGAGCATAATCACTTGAGGAACAGAAGGATCCACAATGGGGGGTTTGGTCACGTTGCTTAGTTTGATGGTCCATTCCAAGCTTTCCGGATCTGACATGCTGCAATTATGCCTTGATTGAACCAATCCACATATATTGCCTTCCGTGACATTGGAGTGTTGGTAAATATAGTAGTACTCCGGCTAGAAATATTAATGTTTCCAAAGTAAGTCGTAAGTTGAATTTCAAAAATGAAATAAAAAGTACCGCTGATTTTCCGACAAGATCGCGACAAATTTGCGCGTTACCGTTGCCAGTAGCTACGCAATTGGGAATAAGGGCCTCTATGAGATCTTCCACCGTCTTGTTGGCCTGTAGTATGGGGTATATTATTTGTACTTGCGCCTCGCACGCCAAGCATTCCGGTGCTTCATCGCGAATTCCTTGTTAGGACGGCAATTTAAAAGTGTGAACGTATTGAGAATTAAGAGTCTAAAATCCTACCCGATACAGCAGAAACTGCGATCAGAAGGCTCATAAGAAGCCACTTCATTGTAATGCACATGTACACAAATCAAAACACTAGACGAAAGTGAGCCTTTTTAAGATATCGTGGCAATAAGACAGGATATACCATCATCGACAATATAACATGATAGTATGACATGTGCATCTTTTCACATAAATAAAGCGCATTTTAAGGTCAATATTTATATGTATTGTACAGTTTCAAAGACCACGGATGTTTTTGTTTTCCAAGTTAAATTTTGCTAACAATTTTGGTTAATTTATGTTTTTGAACGTACGAAGAGCATGCAATTTTTCATTGATATACAAAGGGGCTAAAATTTAAATTTTGTTTCATTTGTATCCAATTTGCATTTAGGCCGTATTACAAGCTAGCCAGCAGTTATTCCGTTTGAGATAACTAAGATGTAAGTTTTCGGGATGTCATATCTATAGGAACTAAACAGGTGCCGGAGCATTTGATATCGTTGAAGGACGTACAGTGCAAATGACAGAAAAATAAAAAAATAAGAGAAAAGAAACCGATAGCGATAAGGTTGTGAAAAAGTTGTCATGTGATGTAAAATGAATGGAAATTACGGTCATTATAGAAGACTTACGATTAATTGTTTTGAATAAAAATATTGACTAGATTATTTTGATTAATCTAAGAGATCTAAACATTGTTGTGAGATAGATTAGCAAAAATTGAAGAATCTTCTGGGTCGAGCATTTTGACGCAGGTCGGATTGGATATTTTGACCTCGGTCTCTTCGACCCACCTTCAACCTAGACTCAAAACGTTCGCAACCCAACCTTCAGGGGTAACTATAGGGAAAAGCCCCTTCGAGTGAAATTAAGTTGGCAAAGATACAACTCGTCAAATTCAAACCGGGCTGCTTCGAGTCCAGCTCGAAGTGAATCCAACTCGAATAGTCTCAGCGTGATTAAGCTAAGGCACGTGGTAAAACATGTTTGCGTCTGAAATGTGGAAATTGTTAGCGTACTTAAATAAGTGACATTCATATTTGTGCTGACATACTGAAACTACTGTACATATAAGTACATAGGTAGCTATTGATATATACAACTTAGTAGATACTGAAAGTCATCAGTTTTAACGAAAAAATTTAAGATATTTTTGTACTTAACCCAAAGCTTTCCATTTGGTCGTTTAAGCCGAATACGTTAACATGGAAGGGGATAAACAGAAACGTATACTCTGTGTGGGAATTATTTGCTTAGACATAATAACAGTATGCGACACTTTTCCAAGTGAAGATAGCAAAACGCGGTATTTATTTAATTTGAATAAATTCCTTTTATTTGGACTGTCTGTTTGATTCATGTTATATTCTAGGGCGATGAAAATGTATAACCGCCGCGGGGGCAATTCCTCCAATAGTTGTACGGTACTGTCTGAATTAGGCGAGAAGTGCGAGATCCTTGCTACTATGGCAGATTCTCAGGAACGAAAGTAATTCAACAGTTCACTCCAAATATTAGTGTTAAAGAATATTATAGGTTTATCGAGAAAGATTGCGCGATGTATGATATTGTCATGTCAAACTGCCCCGTACTGGAAGCTGACGGCTTTGCCACTTCTTTGGTATTGATTAACCAAACAAATAATACTCGCACGATTGTGCATTCCCGAAAGGGCATTCGTGAGCTTTGCCTTGGTGACTTTAGCCGATTAGATCTCGAGCAGTACAAATGGGTTCATTTTGAAGTACTGACATTACTTTTAAAAAAGTCACTTTATTGAATCTTGAAAATTGTTCGCAATTTTTGGTACCATGGTAGGGTCGCAGCGATAATGTTTCTCAGATCCAAGCAATGATCGATCACATTCGAAAGTGGAATGAAACCCATCCTACGATTGGTATTTCTGTCGAGGTCGAGACAGTACACTCTCAAGTGGCAAATTTGCTGCCATATGGCGACGCAGTCTTTGTATCCAAAGACTTTGCGAAATCCTCAGGTTTCTTAGACATGGAAAGTGCAGCTGAATATTTTGCCACTCAAGCCAAACCCAAGTACGTAGTTTATTACTTTCAGTATTTGAAAAAAATATATAAAAATATGACTGTCTATAACTACATATATCTAGTGCGTTCGTTACATGTGCATGGGGTAGCCAAGGAGCCGCTGCAAAAACTCCGGATGGACGTATTCTAGCTGAGCCAGCTTTCCCCATAGGTCCAGTAGTGGATACGTTAGGGGCAGGAGATACTTTTAATGCTTGTTGTGTCTACGGATTAACCAGGAACTGGTCTCATGCAAAGTGCTTAGAGTTTGCATGTCGCGTGTCCGGCATGAAAGTAAGCCGGGAAGGATTTACTGGTTTAAAGAGGATGTTAGACAATTTTTAAAGTGAAAGTCGTGTAACACTTGAACGGACGTTAAACAATTTGTATTAAAGAAGCACTCAAGTTAGTTTTGTAGCCAAGACCTTTTTGCCTTGTTTATCTTGCTTTCGTTTTAGTTGATCTTGAAATCGTTGTTCCCTTTGTAACCGCTTCTGTTCTTGCAAAATTGAATCCAAATCGGGGTCTTCTACTTCTTGCCAGCCTCCTGTGTTCTCTTCTTCCCATTCCCCGAACTGGGTTGTCTAAAGCAAAACGTAATTTTTACAGAATTGCTATGCAGTGGAACAAATATTTTACTGGCAATGTAATAGATTCCTCTTGAAAAGCCAAGCGGTTAGCAATAGAAGTGGCTGGCTGGGCTTGACTGTCAGCGACTTGAAAAACCATCTGTTTAGGTCGTGTTAATCTTGGTTTCATTTCGTTAAAGTAATCTGGTTCTGGCTCCGGTTCTTGTTCGGTACTGGGTGGTTTGACCAATGTGCTTCTGTACTGTTGTATTTTCTGTTCCACGGGCGAGACTCTAGGTTCGTCACTCCAATTCGACCATGAAGTTAAAGCGTCTGCCTATTATTGTAAAGACGACAGTAACATTGAACGACGGATTAACTCATTTATTTAAGGTACAATTTCTTCAGTGTAAATTAAAAATTTTAATATCTCATCCAGGGAAAATAAGCTACCGAGCTAAGCCTTATAGCGTTTTCAACTGGGAACCCTGGTGCAGCAGTTTTTGCACTGAATCCCACAAAATTTAGTGTTGCAACAGTGAATTTGTGGCATTCAGGGCAAAAAGTGCTGCACCAGGGTTCCCAGTTGAAAACGCTATTAGTACCAGCGAGCATAGGCTCATCACTGCTTCATTTAGTTTTCATTAATGCATTTGTTCATTGTTGTTTTCAATTTCATTGTTTATGAATACCTTTGGGCTTTGGTAGCTTTTCGTTAGAAAGAAAAGAGTAATAATGTCACGTAACGTTAGAAGTTTAAATACACAAAATCAATAGACATTTTTTTTAAAGCATTGCAGTTTTCCGCAAAAGTTAGTCGTACTTGACTTGTAGGTCCTGTGACTAGTATACTATCCATAACAATACTGTCTTCGTCTTGGGAGCTTCTTCGCTTCCTTTTCACGCAACAAAGTGCTCGGTTCAGAAGTCTGGATATAACAAGGAAAAACGATTTTATTTTGCTTATAATAAAAGACATCTTGTCTTCTAGAGTAAATAAAAGCTGGTTTGATCAAAATATTGACATTTCTCATAGAAAATGACTACTGTCTAAAGTAACGTTGGTTACACTGTAGGCGGAGCAAGCTTAGGAACTTTACCACAATGAATCCGCGGATTTTTCGACGGTTTTCACCCTTAAACATGATTACGATGAATAAAGTATTTATTTAAATTGTATAATTACGAATGCTTCTTTAATTTAAATGAATAATTTATATGTAAGTCAAACGATAAAGTGCTGTTTTAGTACTGTAATTCGAAAGTGTATTGCTCTAATGATAAAATATCGTTATAAATAACTGGGTAAAACGCGAATATGTATCGATCCGAATGTTCGAAGCAAATTTTCGAATACAAAGGTACATCGTTTTTGATCAACTCACTTATTAAACAATAAACGAATTTAATGGATAATTTGTTAGAAGAATATAATTAGGGTGGGCAATAACACGGAATGAAGCAATTAAACTACGGTATGCGACTATACGGGTGCTTAAATTCAAAAGGCTCAAGAATAATTTGTTGGGGGAATGTCGAGTTTCCAATAGCAAATCTCTCATAGATTTTTTTAAAAAGTAAATTCTTGCCCTAGCTTTATCATTGGGGATTATACTGACCGGTTTTGAAACCGGCTTAGAGCGATAGCAACTTTTCTCATATGTTTTGCACAGGAAGTAGGAAACAGTAGCACTAATCACAACGTGAAAATTTGAAATTCTAAAAAACTTGTGTATTATGTCTAGTAACGTAAGCCCAAAGGTAAACTGTTTTATCCAGGTGTAGTTGAAGTTTATAAATTTCTTACTCAGGTCGAATTACATGTGCATCTCGATGGCGCGATTCGCCATTTCACTATATGGGAATTACTCAAGTACTTACACATTTTAAGGAATTAAACCTAACTTATTAGATTATAAGCGCATGGTATTGTTTGCAATTGCCAGGAAGAAGAAGCTTTCTTTACCAGGTAATGGAACTTTAGAGGCGCTGAAGCAGGCTGTGATCGCTAAAAATCCAACAGATTTGATGACGTTTTTACGAGGCTTCGCCATATTCTTGCCGGCCATCGTGTATGTTTTTAATTGTTAAAAATAGAGTTGGCATTTATTTAAAGATTATCTTTTTAGTGGTGATTTGGCAGCTATCGAGCGCATGGCTTACGAATTTTGCGAAGACAAAGCCGAAGACGGTGTAATATACTGCGAAGCACGTTACTGCCCCCATTTACTACTCACCCATATCTTTGAAAACTCTCCTGCTAACTATCTGACAACAACAGGAACAAAAGCTGCCAATCACGTGAATAATACTAACTTGAATGTTAGTCTACATTGCGTTGTCCGAGCAGTAAACCGAGGTTTCGATAGGGGTCAAACAGATTTCGGTATCATGGTGCGTACCATCTTATCCTGCATTCGCGGGAAGCCTGGTAGTATAGCTTGATTTATGCAGGTTATTTATGCAAGACTGAGCAATTTATTCAACACAATGTAGAATGGTCTCGAGAAATTCTTCAACTTTGTCAAGAATTTCCCGGTCAAGTTGTGGGTATTGACATTGCTGGTGACGAAGCTGGTGAGCGGTCTGTCGAAGGAGAAGAACGGGAGGAATTAATGTTGGACCCCGAAGATATTTATGTGTTTAACGAAGCTGCCCGATTAGGTATTCATCGTACAGTGCACGCTGGAGAAGCAGGATCTGCTGCCATGGTTGAATCCGTAAGCAAATGTCATATTTCTTCACTTATTGTCATTTAATTTTCGTAATTATGTACCCATATAGGCGTTAGATAAAATGAAAGCTGAACGAATCGGTCACGGTTACCGTGTTTTGGAAGATTCGACGCTCTATGCTCGCTGTATACAAGAAAAAGTACATTTTGAATGCTGCCCGCGTTCCAGTCTGCTAACTGGAGCAGTTCAACCTGGTACAACTCATCCGGTAGTAACGTAAGTTTTTAATATCTGAAGAGAAATCTCATTTAAGGGACTTGCGGTTTAGGTTTGCGAAGGATGAAGCTTGCTTTTCCATAAATACAGACGATCCAACGGTAACCGATAGGAATTTGACAGATGAGTATACGTTGGTTAAGTCTTGGAACCTTACAGAAGAACGATTGATTCAAACTGTAAATTTTCTTTTTATAAGTCATTGCATAGTTTTTTATAACTAGCCACTCTTTACGTAATCTAGAACTTTGACGCTGCCAAAGCCGCATTTTGTTCCGACGAAGACAAGCTTCTCATACTTGAAAAACTGAACACGGCATACGGAAGGAAATAAGTGCGTCTATTCGCATTATTAGTAATAACTATACAGGGGTTAGATTAGTCCACTTTATTTCTTGACGCTGGGTGAGGAAATGTTCCAACGACCAGTCTTCCATTTCGTGCATCTAGAAAGGTTAAATTTGCCATAAGATTTTCAAAATTAGCCTCCATATAGTTAACTTTTACCTGTCTCCGAACGTACGAAACTGCCGTCTCTAGTTGCCCGGCGTGTTGGTACTTTTGACTTAGAAGGGTTCGCCACAAAGCTCCGGCTAATACATGATCTGGACCGTGAATGCCTTCGTCGTAGGCAAAGAGGGCTGCGTGGAATTGAGTATTCAGCTCTTGCACTTGTTCTCGGCGGGCGGAGGCCACAACTTCCTAGCATTTAGGCTTTTTTTATACTATTTACGGTGGTGGGAAACTATATGGCAAATTTACTCCAAGTTGTTTGCTTCTTTGTTCAACGTCCTTCCACATGGCTTCAATCATCGCATTGCGAAGTTGTTGCCCGTCTTCCCCTTCTGCCATTAATCGCGCGGATAGCATCCATACATGCAATTCCGTGATAAGAAACCACGAATAGAACGTATCAGGGAGTGCGAATATTTCCTGTAGAAAATACAAGCTGTATATAGTTTGCAGCAGCAGATATAGTCTTAAAGATATGGATAGAAGCTTACAAAGAATGAGTCGTAATCAGTATTTTCAACTACCCCTCCATATAATGCATATCCAGTGGCTCGAATTTTCTAAAAAAATATTTGGATTATTTGATCGGGAAATATTCAAAATTAATAACCACATAACTTACGCTGTTGGAAAGACTTGTCCAGCCTAGTCTTTTAAAAAACCTAGAGATTGGACCCCCTTGAGAAGAATAGTTGCGAATCTGCACATTCGGGACAAAAACTGTTTGCGACGACAATGGCAACCTTTCTGTTGTGAACACTTTTAACGAGTTCTGAAACACCGAAAAGAAGCGTTACGTTAGGGTTGTACCGATAACAGATTAAAATAGTTAAATACTTACGTTTTTATATAAATAATCCTCAAAGGATGGTTTTAACCGGGGAATAATGCTTTGGCATCTTCTTAGCTGGCTTGATATCAGGCTCATTTTTGCGGTATTTATATAATACGTTAAGCGAACCGCACATTGGAATTCACGTGCTGTAGTGTAGTGTGGATAAAATCAGGAATACAGACTTGGGGGGCGTTGCTTAACGTTAGGTAGGTATTCAGAATTGAGCAGCAACGTCTATTCTCGAATCTACTCGTCCATTCTTCGTCTATTCTCGAATGCGACGCTAGAGCGACTTGCAAGTTCTCGAAGTTGAAACCGCGTGTGTTTTTGTGTGTTATAAGGTGATGGCCTTTCTTTGGAGTAGAGAAATAAGATAACGATTCATGGAAGCTTACAATTACATTTAATTCATTCTTTCTTACAGTGAGCCTTGTGAACATATTCCTACCATGTCGACCTTAGCTGCAGCATTAAGCTTGCCTGGAAGAAGGCAAACGGGTGGAGCTGTGCGTACTCAAAATGGTTGGATTTTCTCAATTTTTAAAGTTATTTAGTTCCAAATTATCCGCTTTTCATAGTCATGGCCGCTTGTTCCATTTCAAATATCGTAAAGAGCTCGCTCGGTCCAGTTGGGCTTGACAAAATGCTCGTGGATGACATTGGAGTAAATTCAACAACTTAAAGTTATTTGTAATTTTATTTGTAACGTCTTATCTAATTAGGATATCACTGTTACCAATGATGGAGCAACTATTTTGAAGCTTTTGGAAGTAGAACACCCTGCAGCTAAAGTATTAGTTGAATTAGCTCAACTTCAAGACCAAGAAGTCGGAGACGGAACTACATCTGTGGTACTTTTCTTTTTTTCCTTTGTTAAGCCATTTTCAAGGTTTTAATCCTTTTTTACCTTAGGTTATTATCGCCGCTGAATTGCTCAAGAATGCCGATGAATTAGTCAAACAAAAGATTCACCCTACCTCCATCATGAGTGGTTACCGTTTAGCTTGCAAGTAAGCTATTTTTGCTGTCTTCTTTTCTAACTTGCTGACCCTTTCTTTTTACTAGGGAAGCTGTAAAGTACATCCAAGAACATTTGACACTCAGCGTAGACGAATTAGGCCGCGAAAGCTTATTGAGCGCCGCCAAGACTTCCATGTCCAGCAAACTTATCTCGGCGTAAGCATTAACTCCCTACAACGACAACGTTTGCTAAATATGTTGTTTATAGGGACGAAGATTTCTTTTCCAACATGGTCGTGGATGCAGCCCAAGCTGTCAAAGTTTCGGACGGCAAAGGCGGCTTCATGTATCCCATTAAAGCTGTCAATATCTTGAAAGCTCATGGCAAATCCGCCCGGGAAAGTGTCATTGTCCAAGGCTACGCTTTGAACTGCACAGTCGCTTCCCAAGGTATGAAACAAAGCCCACTGTAAATGTTTAAAACGTTAATTTTCACCTTTTGTTTTCTGTTCTCAGCCATGACAAAGAAAGTAACCAATGCCAAAATCGCTTGCCTGGACTTCTCGCTGCAAAAGGCGAAGATGAAGTTGGGCGTCCAGGTTTTGGTAACTGATCCCGAAAAGTTGGAAGCTATCCGTCAGCGTGAGTCTGATATCACCAAAGAACGCATTGCAAAGATTCTTGCCTCTGGCGCCAACGTTATTTTGACCACTGGTGGCATCGATGATCTCTGTTTGAAGGTGTGTTGTAACTTGGAAAGTTTATCTGAGGAATATGCTAACAGCTGTTGCTCTCTTTCCGTTTTATTGCAGTATTTCGTGGAAGCCGGAGCCATGGCTATTCGCAGATGCAAAAAGTCTGACCTTAAACGCATTGCAAAGGCTACTGGGGCCACTCTTCTTTCTTCCATGGCCAACTTGGAAGGTAAGGAACCCCTCTTGGCATTACTATTTGCTAAAACCTCCGTTACCCCTTTTGTTTTATAAGTGATGTATTAAGTCCATGCTATATTCTAGGTGAAGAGAGTTACGAGGCTTCTTCCTTGGGCGAGGCTGCTGAAGTGGTTCAGGATCGCATCTGCGATGATGAACTCACAATCATTCGCGGGTAAGAAAACCCCCTTATTCCTTTCCTTCTTTTTCTAATTTGGGAAGGACTCGAAAATGCTAGCCAGGAATTCAAAAGAAGATAAGGCCAACGGACAAAACTTTAAAACAAGAATCGTATATTAATTTCCAGCAAAAATAACACGTTTCGGTATTGCTGTTTTTTGGTCTTGCTCTAAAGGCACAAAGGCGTGGCAATTTTATTGAATGGTTTGTGGTCTTAGGTTCAGGTCTTTTGCATAATTCATAGTTTTGCATGGTTTTTAACCTGAGAGCAAAGCCAGGCTTTGTCGACATCCACCTCCTTGGAAGTTAAAAGAAGGCCCACAGCTGTTGGCACCTGTAGCACCAGCTCCGATTCCTGAAGAAGCTCGGCATTCCCCAGCCGCTATTAAAACCTGGCCCGAGCCGCAAGAAAACCTCGGTCTGGCTGGTGCGGCCATTCCCACATCCGCACTTCGTTGCATGGAGCTAAAAGACAATCAAAAAGACATGATTTATTCATTTATGTAAACAAAAAAGTCCTATGCTAGATAACTTACACGAGTGGGTTAGTGCACTTGAAATTATTGCCGTTACGACCGCCTGGGCGGCACGGGTTCAGCATAGGAAATTGCAGTACGCCCGCCGAGTTATCTTGCCGATCCCATTCGTCAAGGTCTTCCTCATCGATATACTGCTGTTTTAGTTCAGCTTGGCGAATCAAAACCGCCACATAATCCGGGTAATTTACGGGCCAGGACGAGTAGTTGGCTCTCAGCTGGCCCAACTCGGTAGCTTTTAGGGAGTAAGGCGATTCAGGGTCCAGTAGGTCACGGCAAGCGATGCGTTTTTGGATGGGATCAAGTCCTAATGTTTGTTCGGCTTGGCATGGTCCTTGCGTTCCAAGTGCGTAGCAAAAGCCGTCTGTGTAACGCACTCGAGGGCCGGCTTGCGTTGATACTTTTTCGTCCGCACCCGTGTCCGATTGTCGTGTTTGGAAGCGGTTGTCTTGTTTTCGAGAGGAGGAAAGCATGGACGCTAGCCAACTCCGTCGAGAATTAGTATTCAATCCACATTCGTTGGTCAAGCAGCTGAGTTGACTTTGCTCATTGAGGCCGACGATCTGACCCGGCAGACAGGGACCTATAATCAGTCAAAACTTTACAGACATGGCTATTTGGCCTTGCGCAAACGATGCATTTGGTTAGGCAAATTCATGTTGGCAAAAAATAAAATAAAAAAACAAATATGTAGTAATAAAAGTTGGCATTCCTAACGGTAGTTGTTGGAAAGATCTCGAGAGGGAAAAGACAATAAAAGAAATTTACCTCTGGATGCGTTTCGGAGCGGGAGTTATTAGCATAGTAATTTAATCGGGTACCCCTGTTAACAAGTCGGTGGCGAAGAGTTTGGGTTGTTTAGACTGTACCTTGAGTGAATAGGCGAACACAGGGGCTAGCGGGTGTGGGAAAAGCGTATTGTCCAGTCGGACAATCGCAGACCGGATCCCCGTAAGCTGTGTAGTAAAGACGACGACCACCTGGGCATTCCAAACCGTCCAAAATGTCATGACAGCGCTGATAGCGTGGCACATAGACTTGACTTTGGCCGCACAAGCGACGACGACAAATACCCTGGACATTGACGAATGAGTCGTGACAATCCAAAAATAAATAGGAAACGTTAAGTTTTTGCTTCGCAATTATGTTGGTGAGGGTCAAGCGAGTTTGCATTTTACCTCTAGGGTTATTGGGTCCACTGTGATCCAGTGTAAGGGCGGGCAAGGGCCCTGTTTGAGTACAGGTAAGCAGGTACCATTAGGGAATCGAATACTTCCGTCAGCACATCCGTCGAACCGTAGATCCCGGCCGGGTACCGGTATTGGCGCATTGTTGCTCACCACTGGAGGGGCGTCTTGGATCTGGAGCAAATCCGGGTTGAAGGCGAATGCGAAATCATCGTCTTCATCTTTATCCTAAGATATTGGTACGTGGTTAAAGGAGACGGCAGTGGGTAGATTTCCTGTTGTTACTTTGTGGATCCCGCCTATACAAGCAGACTTGACGACAAAGCATGTAGCGACACTGACCGCGACACTAACAGCAGTAACAATAGCAGCGGCAGCGCCCAACGCTGTAATAACATCTCCGCCAAGCGCTCTTCCTTTGTCGGCTTCTAAGGCTCTAGTTTCAATCGAATTGGTCCGGTACCGAAATGGTTGGGATCTGCTGCTTTCGCTGTGAATATCAGGTCTTGCAGTTTCTAAAATATTCCCTATAAATCAGAAGGAAGTGGCAATTAGCAGTGAGTCTAGCTGGCATTTGTAGGTTTGTGCACCTTAGACACACTTTGAGATTTAAGCGTGACAAACAGAAGAAATATAATCTAGAGATTTCATTCCGAGAACAACTTGAGAATGTAAACTAGGTTAATAACACCTAACAACACCTTTTGGACAGTTTTTTGTCCAGCAAAGGAAAAGGAAATAGGATTTCTTAGCTAAGGGTACAGTCCGTCTGGTTTATACCAGAGTGGCGTAGGTTTACCGTTTCTACTACTTTGATTGATGCTTTTTGACCGTAATTAGACATTCACAAGGTTAGATCATTAGCGCAATTTAACTCTAACGTATTTATTGTAACCCGTGTGTCTATTTCTAAACATTTACGCTAGAAAATCTGGTTAACTTAATTAACCATGGCTAGGAAAGTAAACAAAGTTATTTGTAAGTTTAGGGTAAATGTTTAAGTTCAGACCGTACGTTAAGAAATTAACTTAAGTTGTGAAACGTCTGAAATTCAAAGTTAATTCCTTAGCAGGAAGTTAAGTCACGATTAGACCTTTTCTTAACTTGCGTGAACGTGGGTTAAGATAAAACGAACAAGTAAACGTTTAACGGGTATTGTTTGTGAACCATTATCATATGTAGGAGTTGGTTTTGGTTGCCATCGTGTTGGTACGAGGTGAAATTTATCTTCGGCTTCGATGTCAGAATAGCTATAGAAGTCACTTTACCTTGTACCGCTGTCGGGGCTAAAAAACACATAGCAGAACACACGATGGCGGCATATATGAAGATCCATTGAACGAAAGACCCGGATCCTATCCATTGACTTCTTTGGTGTTTCATTGCACGGGTGCCAGTCATTCTTCTTTTGCTTGGAGATTTGGTTTGGTTGTGGATGAGATCGTCGTCCCACGTTGTCGGTGTGGATTGCTTCACCGATAATGGGGCGGGTATCGGACCTGTGCGAGTGGAGTTGCCCGATCCCCTCTGCCTTGCTAATAACACTGCCATGACCCGATCAAACTCCGTAAAAACTTCCCGCAACTGCCTTAGCTATAAACCATGGCTGGCAAGTTTTTTTTTCTTTCTTTTTCTGAGATGCAAATCACTGGGAGACGAAAGCAACGTTGCGCTTAACAACAAGACAGGGTTACACAACGTGAGGGAATTTGCACATGGGCTGCTTTGGGGGCTCGTGCACTCGTACAAGACGTAAGAAAAGGGGGCTAGTTTTCGGGGAGGTAATTTGTGGATGTAATGTGTTATGAACCGGTTTTCGTTAGACGCCGTATTTTCGCGAAAAAGTACCGTATATGATACACTTTTTTTTCTCTCTTTCGCTGTCCTGTGCACTTCCACGTGGGGATATGCACACAAATTCTGTTAGGTTTGGGTCCCCTCAAACTGCTCTACTCTATTCTTACAGATTCAGGGAATTATGTCACGGTGGCAGGAGCATTGTGGTGGTTGGTATTTGGAGCTGTGAGCCCTTACCACTACTTTGGAGCGTTTTTTAACCCTTTTCCCTCGTCCCCGCGTCTATATAATCAAAAGCCTTGGACAAGATTCTATACAAATACCATAACCTCATTAACCTAGCTACAAACACCCTGTGCGTGATGGTCAAGTTTTTATTGACACTGCCCAACACAGCACTCACCAGCCAACAAAAAGAGGGTCAAACGACCTCAAATCTAGAGATGCTCAGAAACCACGAGGGACTTGTGGACTCGAAAAAGGGCTGTTTGGTGGAATTGTGGCTTGTTACGTGCTTGACCACGCTAGACTCCTTGACTGAAACTGACATCCACCTGCTTCACTGCATAATGCTCACCTGTGTAGCTTTTTGCCTTCCTCTCGCCTCCAGCGACACCGACACTCGAAACACTTCACTCCCGGGGTCCCGGGACCTGAGTAGGTTTTATCACGTTCCTATCCTTAAGCGCTTCCATTTGACCAGTTATCCTGAAACAGAAAAAGGTGTCGATGATTACCTCTAGCTGTGATTGTCTAATTAATAAAGTGTTAAGCAAGACTCCCCTCTTAGTTTACAGCCTACGTCCCAACCTCACAAGAAGTTCGACGTTAGCTCGGGCTTTTAGCGACCACTTGGGTGACTCTGCAGAAGTAGGTCATAGAGTTTACTTTGTTAGCTGGCCAAGCCAACGGTTTTTTGTTGTTGTTTTTTTCTTACTCGGGATGTTTCGGACTTCCAATCTGGTCCTCTTCCAGTCAAGAAGGTCATGTGAAACATGCACATTCCCGTCCATCGAATGGTGATGCATTAATAAGGCGACAAAATCTACATTTTGTGCGAACCCAGCGGGTAAAAGAAACGAAAAAATATGGATGCAATTCTTGATCTGACTCAACGAATCCCAAGCCAGCTTCGGTTGGTCCCTAATAACCTACTCTTGATGCTGTCTAGGTAGACTCCGTTTTTACAGGTCATGAAGTCATGATCTCATTTATTATGATAATAGAGTTAGAAATGTTTGCCATTGCATATGAGGCAAATTTTTACATGGCCTTTGCACGAAATGTTTGAATGGGCTCTTTTATATTTTATTTTATTTCATGTTTATTTTCCTCCTAAACAGACCCAAAGCAAGGACTGCTAGCTCGGTTATCTTAAGAGGCCCTAATGATTATTATCTGGATGAAATGGAACGTTCCGTTCATGACGCGCTGTGCGTCGTTAAACGCGTAATGGAAAGCAAGACATTAGTTGTCGGAGGTGGAGCCGTCGAAGCTGCCCTCTCCATTTATTTGGAAAATTTCGCAACATCTTTGGTAAGATTTATTACCTTTGTCTCTTCGCGTGCTTTAAACCGGTTTCGGACAGTATAATTTTTAATGTTTTTTTTTTAGTTTTTTTTTTATTTTACTACGTTGTTTTGTTATAATGATTAATTTTATTTTAGTGTAGGTGTATTTTATTTTATTAATTTACCTTGTTTTGTTTACGTTTATTTAATTCATCTTGTTTTATTTAGGTTTATTTACTTTATTTAATTCGCTTGTTTTATTTAGGTTTATTTACTTTATTTAATTCATCTGGTTTTATTTACGTTTATTTAATTTATCTTGTTTCTTACAGAGTTCCAGGGAACAGTTGGCTATCGCAGAGTTTGCGCGTTCATTGTTGGTCATCCCCAAAACATTGGCCGTGAACGCTGCTCGTGACGCCACCGATTTGGTAGCGAAATTGCGTGCGTACCATAATGCTTCTCAAACTAAAGCTGACCATGCAAATTTGAAGTGGTAATTCTAGCATACTGTCTTCATTGAAACGTATTTTCAAATTATGCATCATGATTAGGGTTGGTTTGGATCTGGTGGAAGGACTGGTTCGTGATAACCGCCAAGCAGGCGTTTTCGAACCTGCTATTTCCAAAATTAAGAGCTTGAAATTCGCCACTGAAGCGGCAATTACTATCCTGCGCATTGACGATATGATCAAGTTGGATTCAGAGCAAGAAGGCGGCAAATCCTACCAGAACGCTTATGAGTGTGGCGAGTTGGATGGCTAGAAATACTGTTGAAGAAACGCTTGTCTTGAAATACGCAGGCTTTCATTCCGTGGGAAAAACGTGAAGACGGGGATGTATTACCGTATCTTGTTCTCTGATTTGCCACCTGCATACCAACCTCTTAACAGTCCACGAAGCTACAGTGTTGCTTTTCTTTTGCTCTAACGAATATGCATAAAACCGTGCTTTGCCCATTGAAATCGAGCTTTTATTTCCGTATAAACAATATTCCTTAATTTATTTAATTATTTCCTTTTAAAGATTCTTACACCATAGAAAAAATTCTTACACCATAGATCCATTTCTTACACCGTACAACAAATGGGGCGGAATTTCAGTTGCTGGAAACTTGATAAAGATCTTGGTTAATGTAGTAAAGTGCAGGTGAAGAAGCGCAGTTGACATTGTACCACCAATCGCAGACACGATGAGCTTGATTAAAAGCCGTGTGAAGTGGGCATAGGAAGTCAAAATGTCTGCCACCTAGCGTACACCAGTGCCAAACCTTGCAATCCGTCTCCGTATCAGCGTAGTAACCAGGAAGTCGTTGATGACAGGTAAAGTTGAGATTGGAGGGAATATCGAATAACGGAGCGCTGTGTAGAAAGCTACCGTGTGATGTGGGTAAAGTTGACGGCGGGTAAAACGGGGTAATTTGTTGAGTTACCGGTCTTGACGTTGTTCGTGAGATATTCTGGGAGGAAATTGGTGCCAAATGTACTGGGAAGATAAGCGTGGTTGGTGTGTTGGCTTCCGTGGTTGATATCGTAGTAACACTTTCCGTATTCAGGTCAAAGGTGGGGATTTGCGGATTAAAAACCGGTTTGTTGAGGATCGGGGCGTGATTGACCTTCCTGCCATTGCCTACCTCAACTCTGGAGTTGGATTGCTGTGTGGGTATTGTGAAAGGAATCTGTGAAATTTGCGGTGGCTCCTGTGTTTGATTCTGGGGATTCTGGGGTGAGTTTCCACTCTGTGCTGAGGCTTCTGTTAAATTATCAATTGGCATCATGGTTGTAGTTGGAATCTGGCTGACGGAATCGTTGCTTGAATTTGATTCTTGAACTTCAAAGGTGGCGGCAGTAGAAGAGAATACCTCTTCGTTGAGTGGATTGCCCTTCGTGCCAAGTAATGTACCAATAAGCATAACTGCACATAACCACTGAGTAGCCATCTAAAGCGAAATAAATTAGTCACTTATAAAAATTTATGAAGGTCCTTTTGTCGTTTGTAAAGGGCGCTTACTTTGTCAATTAAGACTCGGAAATACACCCTAGTGAACTTGGTACGTTTAAGTGGCTCTTAGACGAACTGAATCGAGTCACTGATGAATGTCAGTAGGCATACTAGGTAATTTATAGTCCAGACCGTTTCGGACGTTATTTTTACCTTACCGGATTCATACTTGCTTGCTTCTGACATTGGAAGAGGTCTCTTTTGCCTTCGCTTTTCATTTCTTTTTTAAGAAAAAAAGAAAACAAATGTTGTTAGAAAATGTCAGGATATTGCGATGGAGTTGGGCAATTGAAACATCCGTTGGCTTTTAAAGAAACAATATAATAGCCAAGTCATCCGTCAGAGATTTCCATGAAACTCCGTCTACGGGTTCAAGTTTGGCGGCCAGATACTAGAGTAGCCTATTAGGAAGAGCTTTTTCTTGCTGTCATTAGGGGATTGTTTCTTCCACGTGCGATGGTGATCCGTTACGCGCCAATAAACTGGGTTAATTAAGTTTTGAGTCTGTATTTTTGTAGCTAAAAGTGAGGTGAAGGCCAACGACAGAAAGTGGAAATAATTCTGTATTGTAACTGTCATGATTGGATCATGGGTGAAATGGAGCGAATCGCAATCAGTTCTTTTGCCTTTTTATCTTAGGGACTCTTCGGACCCTATAATCTATATAAATCATGACATCCGTTATAATTATCCTCGTTTACATCTATTGAAGACGGATTGGACTTGTTGATTGGATCCTAATACTTCTGTAAAATGTAAGTATATGCATGACTGGATTTATAAAAAAAATTATATAAGCGTAAGAGATTTATTTAGTCTGAGAGTCGGTCTTGGAATGCAATATTCTATTCTACCAGTCATTTTTCGAATTACAAAAGAATATCTGTTAGGATATTACTGGGACACGTTTCATAAAAAAATAACGTATATGTTACAAAAGCATATTAGCCACGTGAGAAATGATAACCCCTAATTACAAATCACACATTTAGGACGTATGTATAACAAACCCCTTGGAAATCCTTAGAAAACGAAGTAATTACTTATGATTGCACAGGTTTAGTGTCATTTCCCAGTACGTGTATACAGAGTAGTGACCTAAGAGTATTTCGACAAGGTCGTAGAGTATTTCGAAGATTGGAAGGTTTTTAGAAGTTTAGATGGGGTTTCCATTGGCGTCCTTGTACAGATCAGCGTTGATGGAGTAAAGGTTCGGAGATTCGTTACATTGAACGTTGTACCACCAATCGCAAACTCGGTAGTTTTGGTTAAACATGGTTCCGTTCGGGCACAAGAAGCTGTATTTCTGTCCGTTAGGCAAGCACCAGTGCCAAACCTAATTAAATAAAACATTAGAATGAGCTTTTGAGTCAAATAAAATATATTTACTTGACATTGAGCTGCGGGATCAGCGTAGTAACCAGGTAGCTTATCGTTGCACCCGAAGGTCAATCCACTGGGTACTGCATTGAAAGTGGGATAATCCACGCCAGGAGTGCCCTCAGGGGGGAAACTGGCTTGTCGTTTTTCCTAATATATGCTTGTCTTGAGTTTCATTATACACCGCAAAGAAAGTTATCTAGTGAATCTGATTCCGTCATGCATGGAACCCGGAAAAAAGAAAAGAAGACACGGTCTTTTCTCTATTGTTACGTTAAGCTAAGTGATACTGTAACAAACCGGAAAGGCAAACGATGCATTTGTCAGTTTCGCTGACTGCTTTTTGTCCGCCTTTTCTCTTTGGCGATAAACAAAAGTAAAAGCTTCCAGTATATACCGCCCACTTTATTGAAAACTGTTTCCGAAACCAGTAAAAAAAACCCCAAAAACTTACAATATTCCGGGCTGTGATAATGGCTACAAAGGCACAGGCGACAGTTAAACCGAGGAACGACCGTAGTACTGCCATGGTTGAATTACTGTTCAAAAAGAAGTAAAATAAAATAAATGAGTAAAAAAGCATTACGTATTGAAAAGCCAGACTCTAAAAATGTAGTATTTGTAATATAGTTTAATGTTAAAATATTGCAACTTACGGGAATTCGAGTTTAGTGTTGAGGTGAAGAAAATGGTTTGTTATAAAATCCCAGTTGATGGAGCGTTTGGATACGTTTGGATACGATAGAACAGTTAACTGTTGAATCTATAAACTGTGTAACACTGAAAGTTGTGTTGGTGCATGAGAGCCAACAATGAACTGATGCTTTTCTAAGAATGAGGTTTGCTTTATATAGTATGCGTGGAAGATGGTCGGATCGTGACCAAAGAAAGCGAAGAAGCCTCACTTGAAGAGGAGCAGGGGCTTTGGGCTGTGAGAATGCGGTGGTTGGTACCATACATAAATGTAGGCCTTGGCTTACCGGCAAAAAACTATAGGTACTATACGTAACGATCGTAATGTAAGTGATATCGCAGCAACACACACACACCCATCCCCAATACAGACATCCTCTTCCCTCTTCTTCGTTTCTCCTTTCACCCATGGGCTTCTGGCGGTTCCTCAGATTTTTACCTTACCATCATATGACACACTCCATACCTTGGTGTGGCGTATAGTCAGCAAGTAGTCGTTATGCTATTAAGCACACGTAAAAAGAAAAGGGAAGTACATTTCCCACCGACGCCTTTTTGCATGAGGTGAATTATGGAAGAAGATACTGTACAGTACAAAAGGCCAACTTTTCGGGGTGGATCGTCAACCATGAGATTTCCCTTTCACTCTTGTTCTTCGAGTAGTAACGCATAAATATCTTTTGATCTTGCCCCACGCATCAAGCATCTCACGATCGCGCAGTCAAGATGCCCGATTTTTCTTGCTTTGTTTTTAGGAGCTTCATAAATGCGTTGGGAAGATGCTCCAAGCTATAGAGTCGCGGTCTTAAACACTCCATTGTAGCACTTATCAGCTGTATATTACCCCCTCGTAAACAGAATGTGTTAGAAACTATCTCTTTTAGCCAATATCTACTTTATGCTAAGATATCTTCCTAAATAACTTGTTAACGCATCGCCGCTAAGGAAAAATTTACAGATTTAAGGGTGTTTGGTTTTCGGCTTGTTTTTTTAAGCTTGAACTACGCAAAGTTGGAAATTCTAAGAATTTTTCCTTACGATTAAATCGAAAATTAAGGAGTTAAGAAAATTATCGATATTTCAACTGTAAGTTCAATTTAGTCTCTTGTAGTTTTAAACTTACATAATAGCGATGCTTTTTAACTAGGCGTTTTTTAATTTTTTTACGATGTTTTTTGTCGATGAATTACTTTTTGACTATGTCGATCCGTAACTTTCAATTTCCTTTCTTTGGCCGTTTGTGTCATGAGTTTGTGTCATGTTGTATTTTCCTTTCAAGCTCTGGTAAGTGCCCGACACTGGGTATTTCTCGGAAAATTAATAAAAAAGGAAAACTACTCACCTTGGGAGTTAAATGCTTTACCTTGATGGCATATTTCCCAGGCTCATCTTTTTCCTTTAGGCCTTCGTCGAGTCGTTTTGGATACAAGATGCATATGCATTGCGTGTATTTTACTAAAAGAAAAAAATAATAAAAAGGGAAATTGTAGGCGTGAAAGTAAGAAATTCGTGACAATAGGGAAGATCTGAGCGTGGCAGCTCAGCGTTAACCTTTTCACATTTGACCCCGTTTTATATGCAAGCCTTCATGAATGTGTGTATCCTCCAGAGAACATACCGCGTTGCCTTTTACAGGAAGCAGGTGTCTGAGCTACCGTCGGTGAGAAAGTAGAAATTCTGAAAAGACTTGTCGATCTAGAACTTTTCAACTTTGTTGGAATGCACATCCATATCGTTCCAAGTAATGTTTTGCGTTGAAGACCTAGTTTTTAGAAAGACTTCCCTAAATATAAAGTGTGCAATAAACTTATTATCAGGCGTTTATTCGCTTTCGCTGAGTGTTATAAAAAGCTAGTTTTTAATGATTTATGCATTTATTTTTACAGTGTAGTACTGTATTTACGTATTATGGTATAGTATTTATGAGTTAATATTTTAAATGTGCGGATTATTCAAAAACTTGGAATGCATTAGTGTCGGCGTGATAAAGGCATGACCATTTTTCTTGTAAAAAATTACTAATCTATGTTAATGACTTCGGAAAGCGAGAAATATTTAGAACCAAAATCATGAAGCGAGGAAAGTAATTAGCGTTGGTGTTTACGAGTCTACAGTGATTGCAATCTTGCCTGGGGGCTGGGATGCGTGTAACCATAGTTGTAGTGTTCAAACTCGGAAGGCAAGCAGCGCCTGTTGTCTTGTTGTTTTTTTGTTTTAGCATAGCGTGAAGGCTGAGAAACGTCTTCGGTTTAAGTTACACTTTCTCTTTTATGGAGCCCGGTTAACATTTGCCATTGTCGAAAACGCCGGAGTCACAATGACTACATGTGCTAAGTAAACTGTTAAAAGTAACCACCACCCTAAAGTCGCAAAATTGCCTGGGAAAGTGCTCTATACCGACATTCCTCGCGAAGACCTCAACAGGTCACCATGGTCTTAACCTTTATACAGCTGACATATTTACTCCCTTGCACTCATAGCTTTATATGTGTTTTAATGTAAAGTGGTTAGCGTATGTTAATAAAGGTAATTTGTCTTAGTGAAGGTGTCGCAAATATGCAATACATTACCTGGAAATCGTACCTGGTTTTTCTCAAATTTTTGCTGCTCGTTTTTGCTCTTCTGTTGCATTATTCAAAAGGGATTCAAAATTCGTTCGTGTATCATTAATGGATTCCAATAATAATTGTGGAGCCGTTGGTTTATCTGAATCGTGTTACATTTGTATCGGATATTGAATTATGAGTAGGATACTTAATTTTGGTCGTGATTTATACATCCCGAGACATTGAATAAGATCAGTGAAGGTTCAATTTAAATTACCCAAAAATTCAGTTTCTAATTAATTGCAGACAAAATGGAAGACCACAAGATTTAAAGCGTGTCAAATGTTTGACCTGGAAACTATTTCGTAAATATTTTGGTTGCGGTTAGTAGGGGATTCAATTGAACGACCTTGATTAACTTGAATAACTACATCGATTGTCTTTTTCAAGGCCATTGGAATGAATCGAGTTGGGAAAAATTCTGGCAGTTACAGCAGTAGTTAATTAAGTTACAGCAACATGTGCCAAACCCTCTTACCTCGTGTGCCTCGTGCAGCATTTGAATTGCATATGGTCATGTCAAGGTAGACCACATCTTCAACTTCCCCTCTAAAAGTTTGACCTACAAAACGTCGCATTCTCTTTCTATTTCGGCTATCGTGAGACTTTGAAGATGAGTCGCCAGCCGGAAAGCATTTTTGTCATTGCTTTCTCTTTTCGTGAAGTTTCAGCTTAAGCAAACGTAAATAAAAAATTAGACAAATAAAGCGAATTGACAATGAGACGGTCCGACCTTGTCTATTGTCAAGCTGATGACAGATGAGAATAACTGCATTAAAGAAAAAATAGTTTCATGAAATCCTGTTTTTCGTTCTCTTCTCTTAACAGTAATATTCGTAATGAAAATTCAGAAGTAAAGGCATGCGATATGCAGCATGAAATTGAATCCGTTCGAAGAGGTTTGTTCGGAAGAATTTTATTAATTAATTGAGCATTTATGATTCACATGAATTAGAAAAGCGATTCACGGGAACCGTATAGGCTTGTCTGAAATCGGGCAGGCACGTGCAATTTTCCTTTCCCTTTCATCGGCTGCCTGCTGGTACGCCTTCGCGGTTGTTGGCGTGGTGCTCGTCGGTCGTTCCGTATGCAAATCTGTCCTTCCTTGGTACTTACAATTGAGGAGTTTCAAGATCCATGCCGAAGGGTAGAGACGGGCTTGGAAACTGATTTTGAAACTGGCAAGTCAATGTGTACCGTCCTTGTGTCCTCTCACATAGCCCCATAATCAAATTCTTGTGCAACCAAAGTGAAGAAAAGGGAAAGATCCACATGGTATAAAAGTCGGAGGAGGGTTGTCCAGTGATCATCAGTTGCCTTCTACCAACAATTCCGAACTCACGTTTAACTTCCAGCTTAGTTTTTGCAAGCGATAACTTCACCGTGTAAGTGAAAGTAAATCTTCCCACTTCGAATCACGACCGAACGTTGGAATATTATTTTCTAAAACCAGAAATATTAATTCAAATTTTCACATTCCCATAGTTATTATAGCCATGGCTCGTTGCTTGGGAAATATTTTGGCTGTGATTGCCGTCTGCTGCGTTTCTATGGTTTACGCCCGTCTGGCTTACGTATTACCCGACGGATCGGACTCTCTCATTACCAACATTAAGACCACATTCAACTGTGAAAATCGCCGTTACGGATATTACGCTGATGTAGACAACGATTGCAAACTCTTCCATGTTTGCCAACCCATCGTTGACGGCGAAGGCAATGTAAAAATGCTCCTCTTTACCTTAATAGTTCAATTGACTATAATTCTCAATGACATCTTAGTTGTTGGAAACGGCCCATTTCACCTTCTTGTGCGGAAACCAAACCATCTTCAACCAAGAATCGCTCTCGTGCTCTTTGCCCGAAGATTCCTTGGCCTGCCAGGATGCTCAACAACTGTACGAAGCCAGCAATTTCAATTTCGGTGTCTTGCCAAAAGTTTAAACCGCTCCTTTGAATTGACATACTTCTATACAAAACAACCTTTCTGTAATCCCATGTTTTTATACAACAAATATACAGAGACTTAAGTCAAGAAATTACCTTGTTTTCTCAACTTTCTCAGCTCTGAAGGACCCAAAAGCCATAGGAAAGCACAAGTTATGAGTAGTATATGTGAGCATTCCATGCATAAGTTACCTTTAGACGTCTGCCCTTTTTAACCTACACTTCGGAAAGTTTTTTAGAACTGTTTGTCTGTTTTTTGCTTTTTTGTTTTTACGTGTGTGTCTAGGCATTCAGTGGTTTAAACGATCCGAAAAGAAAGTCTGAAACTCACTCCTATTTGGCAAGCACGTATATCGCCCCATTGCGTGTCAAAAACATTCGCCAGTTATATTGAAAGCAATTTCTTTGAACAATGAATATGAAAGCTGCATATTTTCCATTTTTCGAAAGAAAATCACAAGAATAAATGCTCACTTTGTTGAACAAAGACGAGTAAGGGGATTCGAACGGCGTGTGCCGAGATAACACCACACGGGTAATTTTTACTTCCAAATTACTGGAATTAAACGCCTATAAAGGGAAAGTTCGCTTGAAAGGCAAATAAAGACAATTGATAGACCTATGCAAATACTAAACTTCGCAACAAACAACCTTCCTACTCGTAGTTCTAATACCAAAGAAATTATAGTAAAAAAAAGAAACGGGAAAATTAAAGTCGGCATGATACATACATTGAAGAAATGTTTTCGAACTGTAAACACTGAAATCATCAAGAAAACAGTTGAAAACCTTGAAGTTGGCCATGAAAGCTGTTTACTTTGAGGTTTTAAATTGTTGATTGACTTTACATCGTATGGTATTATAAAACTTAGCCATGTGAGACCCCGTCAAAACCATGCGTTTTACCATCGGATGAAAATGAAGACCACTACGACCTCGGACAGATTTCCAATATATATTCTGAGAGTAACTCATAGTTCGGTTTTGTCATAAAAACAGCGTAGACTTTTGATATACAAGACTAAACTTTGGATACATTCTGTGTTTTTCGACTGAATTTCGACTTGTAATTAAGAAAATCCGCAACAGTTTCTACTCACTGAAATTGTTTTTGCTATTTCCATAAACTTAAAAAGAGAAAAGGAAAAATCGGCTGTTTTTCAGTATTAGTGTTCACGTTATCTATTATTGGCCACTTGAAATACCCCAAAAGCTTACGAGTTTGCTAAGCTTTCCAAGAATGGCAGAGTGGTCGCGGGGCTTTGCGGATACATTTTCCAGCTTTCAAAGATATAACTCCTAAAGATCCGCTATCTGAGCTGTAGGCTACCAAAAGAACTCGCTTAGCAATTGTGACTTGACATGAGACATTTTCCAACCGCTCTCACAAAATTCGCTATAGTGTTTGCAGAATCAAGCGAAACAATAAAATTACAATAAAATAGAGCTTAAAAAGACAAGTAAATCGGTTATTTTTTACCTTACGAATTTTTATAGAATCTCCCAACTAAAATCCACCTCATTCAGAAGTTTTCTGCAGTCAAGAAAAGTACCTTCAAGAAGCTATTCACATAAATCTAATGAAGAAGCAAATCGAGCATAAAATAGAAAGTGAGAAACTTTTGAAAACAGTGCAACATGATCATAAACATTTTAATTATAAATTTTATTTTTCATGAGCGAAATTTACAGAATTTGGTGTGAATATATAGACGTTGTCTTTTGTTTGCCATTTACAAAATCAGGGTGAACTGGTTATTTCAAGTTTCAAATCAAACTCGAGTAGGGATAACTCCAAAGTTTGCGTTGCTAACATCGTACATTAGTGGGGCATCTTGGCAAGCAAGCGAGTCCTCTGGGAGCGCGCAAGTCAACGATTCTTGGTTGAAGATCGTCTGGTTACCGCAAACGAAGCTAAACTGCGCCATTTCTATCAACTAGAGATTTTCCAGAAATATTAGTGTAAAACTTAAAGCTTGCAGCAAGTTGAACAGTATACTTGTCCTTGAGCGTTATTGATGGGTTGGCACACGTGGAATATCTTGCAGTCGTTATCCACATCAGCGTAGTACCCGTACGGTCGATTATCGCATTTGAAGGTAGCTTTCAAATTGGTGACCCAGGAATCATATCCGTCAGGTAAAACGTAAGCCATACGGGCAGTAACTAAAACGAGCACTTGGCAAACAGCAATCACAGTGACGATAGTAGTAGCTTTAGCCATCTTTATGTTTTAGACAGTACGTCGTTTTTCTTGCTGATGCTACTATTCTCGGTCTCTGGAGTTTCTAGAGGCTGGAATGGAGGAGGATGACTGACTGAATGAGTCTTCTTGCGCTGGAGATTATATAGTTACGCATGTCGTGAGCTCTGCAATACGAAGTGAAGGGCACGGAATGGAAAATTACGAGTTTTTTTGGAGGGTATATTGTTTCATTCCTCCCCAAAATCCCAGAACCAATGTAATGCCCTTCTAAAGCTCAGCAGACTTTGATGAGAATGTTCCCTTTCTTTTTATTCCCGCAAAGTTATGAAGCATTCTTTCGTTTTTATTACATGGTGGTTGAGAACAACCTTTCCTTTTAATAACATTTTGCGATAAAAAATGGCAAGATATCAGACAAGTCAAATTTTCCCGTTCCCCACTGATTTCGTTGCTATATAATTTCTTAACACACTAAATTTCAATTGGAATTGCCTATAGAAGCTTCCCGAATTCGCTGTTGATGAGGTCATAATAACCCGGTGCTTGGTCACATGGAATGCTATCTTCGGGATTCGTGCACGTCAAAGACTCTTGGTTGAAGATGGTTTGGTTCCCACAAACGAAAGTGAAATGTGCTATTTCCAACACCTACGAAATCCCATTGCCCGGTAATAACAATAAAAGTTGTAAATTTTTCTCATGACATGGGTGTTCATGATTGCTTTATAACGTTTTACCTGTCGTGTAGCGCCGTCCAAGATGGGTTGACAAATATGGAAGATTTTGCAGGCATTTGCCACGTCCGCATAATAGCCGTAATTGCGTTGATCGCACGAAAAGGTTTTTTGGTAGGGACCATTTAGAAGTTGTTCTGCACCGTCAGGCAATATGAATGCCATGCGAGCCCAAGTACCAACAACGAATCCTAATAGAAGGACAACAACCAATTTGGAGGTGTAAGTACCAGCCATTATTAATTTCCGCAGCAAAAGGGCCTGTAATTTAGCAATTGCGATACGCTAATGCCGTATCCGGTTTAAGCTGAGAAACTGAGCTGCAAATGGACTTGTCGCAGCTTCTTATATGGCTAGCGCCGTGCAGCCGAGTCAAGATGAAAGCGAAGGTATTGCGTAAGTGAAGAAAGACATGACATGATTTACACGGATGCTCTGTCCAGTTTATGGTTGACCAAGCTTAAAAGATACGCAAACTCATGTACCCCCGCTCTAAAGCCATCTTAGCTGCGCAATCCTCCTTCCAGATCAGACTGAGAAAAAAGAAAGGAGTCATCAACAACAAGTCAAGAAGTGGTATCTTGTATCTCTGTGTATCGCACAGGAACAATGAAAGACAAGAGTTCTTCTCCAGCCTGCAGGTATAGCGTAGACCAAAGTTGCGTTACTACTTTCACTTCCCTCCGACAAGAACAGATTCAAGCAAAAAAGACGCATCCTTGCTAGCACTATACTGCCAACTCAAGTTCAACGTGTCAATACAATGTGCGACAAGTTATTTTTGTAAGGATCATTTGCTTTTGTGTTCCTAGAAAAACTTTGAAGCGGGTTTGGGTATGATATTCTTTACCGTACTCATGTTTAAGGTTGTTTGGAAGCTTCTTCTTTGAAGGGAAGTGTAATCTGTAGAGTTGTTAAAGTCCTTGGCCTATACTGAGATTGCAGGCCCTGCTAATCTCATGGATAGTACGGTACCTCACGGTTCAAGGTGCATCCGACGTGAAAAAGAGAAAGGACTTTCACTCGTTCACTCTCTTATGCGAAGGAAGGAAGCGAGTACGTATACATTTCGGCAGAGCTTGTTTATCAGTAGACGATAATTTTTATATTTGGCATAGTATTTACAGTGTGTACAGTTAAGATCCGACAAGGTACTGTACACTTTTAAGAATGACCAAAAATTTCGTTGACGACGTAAAAATCTGGGGCTTCCGAACAAGGCAAGGATACTTCAGCCAACGCGCACGTCAGCGATTCCTGGTTGAAGATGGTATTGTTCTTGCAAGTAAAACTAGAAAAACGAAAGAGTAATATGTTCTTGTTTTAAATCTTCTGTTATTAGGGACAGGTACGTTTTTGTTCTTCGTTTTGGAGTCCTTACCTTGACCTCTGGATCACAAACTGCCCACTTAAGCTGACACTCGGTAAGCAAATGTGGAACACTTGACAGTCGTATTCTGGATCGGCGTAGTAACCAAAGTTTCGTTCTAGGCATGAGAAAGAGGTCTCGATAGCTTCGCCGTCATGGAAGTCTGCCATAATTTGATTCTAAGGTAAAAAAAAAAGTTTTAACAAAATTGGGATTAATTTTTCTGAATTGTCTGTCTTAAAACAGTGGAAGTTTCAATGCTGTACTTTAGGTCTGGCAGATGTCCAAGCCACTAGTCCAATCGTCAAAAGCAAGATCCAGGCTTTCATTATGGTAATTGGGAGTGTTGGTAGGGTTTGAATACTAAAACTCAACCTGCTTTGTCAAGAGAGTTGTGGGCACTAAGAATTTGTATCGGCTTTTGGGTCCCTTTATACGAGTGCTGCAAATTGGGAGGATAACGCGTCCCGGAATTTAGATTAGTAAAAGGAAGCGAAATGCAAGTCCTTTCACTTTCACTCGATGCTCGCCAAGCTTTTGACCAGACGCAAAATACGAAAACAAGTTTGTCGAATAATTCGGTAATGTAAGGATGCTCCTTTTCATTGAACAGTCCATTTCATATATATGGAGGCTGCCTCCAAGCTTTTACTTTTCCCGCCATAGAAAGGAACTACACGGGCGCCTGTAGTTGGAACTACAGGCGCATATACCCTCAGGCCCTTTCGAGAAGCGAAAAGTGAGGTCAGAAGTAATCAAAACAAGGTCGCTTTTCTCCCACAAGTCTTTATAGTAGAAGAGAAAGTTGTTCTAATCACTAATGAAATTCATAATCAAAATCCCGTGTAATACTAAAATTGTGACCTAGATTGTACTTGAAGCTTTAAGTTAGGTCAACTGAGACTGAGGTTACAGGTTGCGGTTTTTACTGTTATTTTTTGGCTATTATTGTGATAAGAGGCCGGCCTTCCAGAAACTGTACTAAAAGTGAATTGTGCCATATTTATTTTTTGTGTTTTAATTCTTCTGGTTTGTCTCAATCTCCCTGGTGTCATTGGATTATCTCAGCTTAGGTCAAAATCTCACGGCCGCGTTGCTTCGTTTCTTTATCTTAATCAACATATCAACGTTAAAGTATAATATATTAAAAAAAAAGAATAATGTCAAAGTAATGTTAATATTATTAGGTTGAAAACAAAATGGATAAGGATGTTATTTCCCCCCAAATCGTGGCACGGACCATAGCAGGAGCAGCACTGGCTTCGCCAGCAACTAGTCGCACCAATTCTCCCATTCCTGACCGCGAATTCGCACTGAGTGTTAGTTTGTCACTGGCGCGAAGAGATTGGGCTACTCTTAGTGATACCATCATTGCAAAGGAATCCGCAACTAACCACAACGACGTTGACAATTCCGACGAAGATTCCGAAGTACCCGGTCTTAGCAATGTTACAACTCTCTGCGATCCTCAGCATCGACCAATTCGAAGTTTCTCGGTGCCCGATTTGGGCAACAAGAAGACCCGACTGAGCGATGAAGAGATCAGACAAATGCGCGACCACCTGCTCATGTTTGCCCGGCCTCAGAACCGCGCTTTATTGCGTACTTTTACCAGACGTCAAATCTTCATTTTACTCTCCATCGGCTTTTGCTATTTTGCCAGCTTTTGCAGCATTTCCCTTTTAGCCCCGTTTTTCCCACCTTTCGCGGAAACTCGAGGGATGTCTTTAACTACTGCAGGCCTAGTTTTCTGTTCGCATGCCTTTGTAGTGTTCGTCACGTCACCGTTCATGGGCCAGATTTTACCCACCATCGGACCCAAGTTTATGCTCGTGACAGGCATATCCCTGTGTGGCAGTTGCGTGCTTCTCTTCGGCTTCCTGGATCAAGTCGGCGGCGGGTCTACTTTTACCATTTATTGCTTTATGGTTCGAGGCACGGGCGCTGTGGGCGCAGCCGCTTTTTCAACCGCCGGAGCTACCTTTGTTGCAGAAATATTTCCTGATAAGATCAGTGCAGTTATGGTATAAATCTGAAGACTTTGCTTTTTAATATTGAAGCTTTTTAAATAATTACATGTTCTTTTCCTTTTTAGGGA
The DNA here is from genome assembly GCA_003724045.1 of Lepidurus arcticus. Lineage (NCBI taxonomy): Eukaryota > Metazoa > Arthropoda > Branchiopoda > Notostraca > Triopsidae > Lepidurus > Lepidurus arcticus. Next base: position 84,705 of record RJJA01000152.1, read on the forward strand.
ATACTGGAAACGTTCGTTGGCTTGGGGTTTTCAGTCGGCCCCGCCATTGGTGGTGTGCTATACACCGCTGGTGGCTTCGGTTTGCCCTTTTTCGTTCTCGGCTCGGTAACAATTCTCGCGGCACCTTTAAACTATTACGCGTTGCCAAATCTAATTTCAGAAAAGACTGGTAACTACACCGCAAGTCTACTAAGCATCGTCAAAGCGCCGGGAGTCGCCGTCGTTTGTTTAGTTATTGCGTTGTCTTCTAGCGCATGGAGTGTGCTCGAACCTACTTTGTCTCCGCATATGAAGCAAGTAATTTATTTTTTAATTGTTACCAAGAGTACGATGTTGAAAAAAAGAAAATAATTACCAAATTAAATCGTTTTTCATATCTTTAGTTTGAATTGAGTATTGATCAAGTGGGGCTGTTGTTCCTCTTAACTTCAGTCACTTACGCGGTTTTTAGCCCGGTTTGGGGATGGGTGAATGATAGGTTCGGGTACTCCTGGAGGTTGATGTTCTTTGGATCAGCTTTAACTGGCGCTTCCTTGCTGGCTATGGGACCTTCAGAATTATTGCCTTTCGTCATTCCAAAGTCTGTGCGGTTAACCTTTTGCTTTTTCACTTTAATGACTTGGTTTCTATTTTATTATGTCTGTTTTGTAGTATCTTGACCACCAAATTTGTAACATTGGGCTGCCTAGGACTCGCAGTCTCAATGGCTTACTTGCCTACTTACCAAGTCTTATTGGACTTTGCCATTGATGGCGGTTGTGAAACTGAAATGGCTACTTTTAGCTTTGTGGCCGGTTTATGGGCCTCCATGTATTCTTTAGGGTATGAATGATTTTGAATAGCTTTAATGATAATGTTTAATTAATTTAAATAGGGAAGTAATAGGTCCAGCAATGGGCGGAGTTTTGGCTGATCACTTCGGCTTTGCGTTCTCCATGACAGTAATGGGGCTTCTTAATTTGGCAGTTGTAAATATTTGTATATTTCAAATGTTTGGTTATAGTTTAATACCATGTTTAGGCTGTTATTGTGGCCCTGTATCAACTTGGCCTGCGAATCTCGTCATATCGGGAAAAGAAACGCTTAAAACTCGGTAGTACAACTGCGCGTGCGCCTTTGGGAGGAGCTACCGTAGCTACTATAACTGATAAGACCCCGCTTTTAAAGCACGTTGCCTTTGAATCCTATGCTGGTAACGGAATTGCGGTTCCTGATGGATTAAGCTGTAAGATTTCAGAACTTGAAGAGGACGAATGGAAAGACAAGAAGGATGATGGTATTGCAAGATCAGCATCAATGGAACATCAAAGTTACGATTTTCTACCTTATCAGTGAAGCACTATTTTTTTTTGTTTCACAAAAACGTGTATTCTTGTCGTGAATACGAAGTATGTTGTCTTTTTGAGAAACAAGCTCTTGGTCTATTGGTCTTTTGCGTAGCTTGGAGTAATTTCTACTTGTTTACGTCATAAGTTCACCACGTTTCTCCAGAACTCGAGATTACATCCTAGATTTATATCATTAAGTTCACTTACATAATTAAGTTTTTAGACTACCTATTTAGTTTTCTCCTTACCACTAGGGGAAAAGCGCAGTTGCTGGGGGTATATTCACGAGTGGTCGTGAAGTAAGTCGTGAAAACGACCCTAAATAATATTCCTTGCTGGTTTCAAGTACCATTGGGTTTTCTGGCGGTGAATCCGGTGGTTATATGCATTACGTTTCAGTTATTAACCCTTCCAACTGCGGCTGGTGTGCTTTAAGGCAAAATTGATACAGGGGAAGGGTCCGACGGATGCTCAATAAAACAGTTTTCGGTTCAACTTTGTGTGCTATTGTAAAGTTTTTGAGAACTGAGTAGAATTGTAACGCTTGCTTTCGCAATATTTTGCATTTCTTGTAACATGTATTCCTCCAAAACAAAGCGCTAGCGCTTCCAAATCTGTTGGAATCTTTCTTCTGTGACCGGCCCCAAGCATTGGAATCTAAAATTATACAAATGAGTTGCTTGGCAAATGTTTCCCGTATAATCTAGTTACCAAAAATGTAATTTTTTGTGGTACGGTTTGTAATTTTAGAAATAAAAGCGTAAACTTTGATCTTTGATCGGATCGGGACGTTGGTTGGTGGTTTTACTTATGTCGTACAAAACGTTCCCCGCAAAAACAAGTTCCAAAAAAATATTGTATTGTGTGATTTGTACTTTTTGAAATAAAGGCGAAAATTTGAGAAATTTTTGTAAGATTTTTCAAAAGATCCGCTCAAAGGGGTGTGGCCTCTGCAAAAAGAACGAATTCTATTGGTGGATTCGGCCAAAAAGTGGGCGTGGCTTCTTTTCGAGCTAGGCAAGCGTTTTCAGGGCTTTTCTCCATAAGGAATAATGTTATATCAAGTACCCCTTGAAAAATCGTCAAAAATTGAAAGCCTCGCCCCTTCCCCTGCTCGGTTTCCTATCCCCAATATTCGAGTTCGTGATCCCGAAGCTTCACAATTTCGAATATGGGTATAGGAACATTGCCGGGAAGGCATAAGGGCCGGACAGAGAAAGTTTAATAAGTAAGGAGCCGTTTAATATTTCGTTTTTTTTTACGAAATAAATTGACACGACAAAATTCAAAATCGATCCCGGTTCTCATAGGGAAATCATCGTCGCCTTTATTTTGAATTCTTAAAGAAGTCTGTAAGTGCTTTGGTTAATTTACACGCTCAAGCTCAAAAATATGACTTTGCGGGCTCCGCTGAACGCCATCTAGGAAGCGTTACCCGCTTAGTCGGAAGCGCAGCGTTCGGTCTCATTGCCAGGGGATGGGCCCTCGACTTCGAAGCCGACCCGAAACTTGCCCAAAGGCTCTCAGGCGCGGGTCTCGGCCCGGCAGGACGGCGATCGCGCAAAGGCGCGAAAACGTCTTTTTTTTTTAATAAGTTTGTGAAGTAACCAAACGGTTAAAAAACTTGTTAGGCTTTCAAAAGAAAGGTCATGGTACCTTCCCCATGAGACCAGGGATCGATTTTCAATGCGCTCATAGGTAAAGGCGCTAGCTCTCCGGCCAACTATCACCCCGTGTTATAAGGATAGGAAAATTTGAAAGTGGGGGGAAAGGGGCGGGGCTAAAACCACTAAATAATTAATTATTCGGTTAATATGCATAATTGACATAGGGGTTCTTCAGCCAGAACATGTAGTTTGGTCTCTTCTATAACATATATTTTTTCATTTTGAAACCTTAGTCCCCCTTTAAAGGATGCTCCCTAAGATGGAGAAGCGTCCACCGAAAGTTGAATGAAACAAACCAAGCCAAAAGGAAACCAATACTCAGTCAGGTAAGCTAGTTTAAAAACACTGCACTGAATTAAACTGTATTCGAAGTTCAAGAGACCGGAAATATAGTTCTTATTTTCACAGCAAACTGAAAGTGAAACTAAACAGACTACCAATAAACATACTCCTACTATATAGAATGTGCAAATAAACCATAAACTCAAACAACGCTTCCTAGTAATACTTTCTTCGTCATCAGTGGTGCTGATGGGGGGGGGTCGTGAGGAGTAACTCCTCTTGGCCATGTTCTAGGGGGGGGGATTGAAGGGAATTCCCCCCTCGAAAATTGGGGGGGGGGAATTTGTATGGGTTGGGGGGGAACTCCTCTTGGGCCTGGGGGGGGGGATCCGCACCTCTGTTCGTCATGGCACTATTAGTAAAGGCTTAGTACAGGCTTATTAGTGTGTCAATACCATATGACATAAACAATATAATTGCTCCCATCTCCAAGACAGCGAAGTGACCGCTTTGATAATTATTGATCCTCATCACCGCAACGACTGTCAGCAATAAGGAATACGAAAGGAATAACATGCAGTAACTTTAATTGTCTTCAAAATTCGATCTAAAAGAATGCAAATGACCAGCTCCCTGTCTATGCAGCTGAATCGGCAGCTTTCCATCCGTATCACGATGTTCTTGCCATCGAATTCCGATTCCACCCAATGATTCAAAAAGAAGCTCAGGAATACTTGAATAAAACAAAGAAGGACCACGGAGGATTGCTTGCTGTAGGGATACCTATTCGACGTACAAATTATGTTACATGCATTACAAAACTTTGGAAGGACATTGTCGTTGATCAGAATTACGAACATAAAGCTATGGAATCTCTGTGCAATTTTAAAACTTGCCGTGTCAGTCACGATACTTCAAACAACTCTACTAAGAAGTAGAGTACTCAACTAAGAAGTTTCAATAAGCACCTCAACTACTCAAACGAACCAAAATCTCATCCGTTTAACTCTAAAAGTAAGCGCGGTGACTTGAGATGAGTTCGTTAAATTTATGTCAGAGACATCCTTTGTATAACTTTAAGAGTACAGACTTTATTAGCTCTTTTATGAAGCAAATAACTTTTACTTTAATTTATTTCTCTTATTTAAAGCAGTCAAAGGCAGCAATAACACGATTTTTATTTCAATCTCGGAACTTTCGGAGACAAATACGATTTTTTTAGTTCCGCCCAAATTATTGCTTCCGCTCGATTCTTGAATTCACCGTTATGATTATTGTAACTTGTTGCAAATTCCCATTTCCCGAAATGTTCCATTTGCACAATAGACGGCTCTTCAGTGATTAATTTGAGCGTGTACTTCATTACACCAATGCGTTTCAGTGGAGGCGTTGTTGACCTTGGTTGTGTCCTTGAAAAATATTCCGATTTTCATATTATGTTTTAGCATACTTCGAAAAAGAGTCAGCATAATACCGTACGCAGTCGACAGATTTTACAATACAATAATTTAAAACCCTTTGCTACGTAAATTTCGAATGGCTTATAAGGGTTTAGCAGAAACGCATAATCGTGAGCACGGGAAGTTGATTGATGAAGGTGTGGTTGACCCTTTTGTTACACTTATGACTCTCAATGAGAGGCAGAAGTTTTTTTAGCGTACAAATTCTAACTCCACATGTGTTCGATTGATCCTATCAAATCCTATCCGAAACGCGTGCATTATTGGAATTATGGCAGCTGGCGTAAAGAGCTTTGTTAGAGCGGTTTTATGTGGTCTGGTCGTACCAGCTAGGTATTAATAATACCTAGCTGGTACGACCCAAGCTCGTTCTTTGTTTTGTCCTTTTTGCCAGTTAGCGTGAACTTATGGGGATATCCAAGTTCATCCCCATAATACCGTATTATGGGGATGAACTTGGATATCCCCATAAGTTCACGCTAACTGGCAAAAGGAGAAAACAAAGAACGAGCTTGGGCATACAGAGCTATAAGTTTGAATGATCAGTGTATTGTTTTGTGAGGTATTTGTACGTTAATTTAAATGTATCAATGTGTGAAATGTATAAGCATGGAGCCAATTGCTTCCACAGGAAGCTTTTTGATGAAGGTGTGGTTGTCCTTTTGTTGATTTTGATTATTGGAAGTGACATTGAAATTATGGTGAAAAAATAAGACGATTCCAGTACGCACAAATAAGATTAAATAAAATGTAATAAAGCGTACAAAACCTATCCGAACTTCTGTGTTCAATGATCCCGTCAGATCCTTTCCGGATCCCTTTGACAGCTGGTGTAAAATAGCTTTGTTACTGCTTCTCTATAAAGTCTGGTCTATACTATAGCTACCGTGTTAGTTGGAATCTTGGATGCTCGACGTGAACGTAGGGAATAACCAAGCGTTTCAAAATGAAGCTGCTAGTTTTGGCCGCGTTGCTTTTCGTGGCTTGTGTAAGTTTAATGTACAAGTTCAACCTAAAGCTGATTTTTAATTCTAAGCCTGACATTTGTAACAGAACCTTCCGTTTCCACAAGCTGAAGGCGAACCGGTCGCAGTGGGCCAACTTGTGCAATTAGGAAAGCTCGCCTGGGATTCATCTTCCGAAGACGATTCCGATGAGGACTTTGTTGCATTTAAAGTAAAGCGCCAAGCTCAAGGTGTCTTAGCTTTATTGCAGGCAGACACCAGGGGCGACAACTCTAAGACTGACGAAGGAGACGATGTATCGAGTGAAGATGCGGTAAGTTGAATTTTATATTGTGATAATAAAAAACAATCAAACTTGTGTTTATTAGGGTGAAAATTCACCACCTTCACGTCCCAAGCGTACGCCGAATAGAGGAAATAACGGAGGCAATGGGCAAAATAAAGGAAATAACGGCGGCAATGGGCAAAATAGAGGAAATAACGGCGGCAATGGGACAAGTGGAGCAAACAACGGTGGCAATGGACAAAATAGAGGAAATAACGGAGGCAACGGAACCAATGGAGGAAACAACGGCGGCAATGGACAAAATAGAGGAAACAACGGAGGCAATGGGAAAAACGGTGGAAATAACGGCGGCAATGGACAAAATAGAGGAAATAACGGCGGCAATGGACAAAATAGAGGAAATAACGGCGGCAATGGGAAAAACGGTGGAAATAACGGCGGCAATGGGACGAGTGGAAATCAAGTAGACAATGGACTAGACGAAGGAAACGGAGGTGGCAACGGAACAAGCGGTAATGGACAGAACGGTGGTGGCCAAGGTGGGCAAGGCGGCCAAGGTGGCGCAGGCGGTCAAGGTAGTCAGGGCGATCAAGGAAACCAAGGTAACGGCGGCAACGGTAGTCAAGGCGGCAACGGTGGTCAAGGCGGACAAGGAGGAAATAATGGACAAAATGGAGGCACTCAAGGTGGCCAAGGAGGCCGTGGCGGACAAGATGGCGGTGGACAAGGCGGTAGTGGACAAGGAGGCGGTGGACAGGGAGGTGGTGGACAAGGCGGTAGTGGACAAGGAGGCGGCAGACAAGGAGGCGGTGGGCAGGGAGGTGGCGGACAAGGCGGCGGAGGACAAGGAGGCGGCAGACAAGGAGGTGGTGGACAGGGAGGTGGCGGACAAGGCGGTGGAGGACAAGGCGGCGGAGGACAAGGAGGCGGTGGACAGGGAGGTGGTGGACAAGGCGGTAGTGGACAAGGAGGTGGCAGACAAGGAGGCGGTGGGCAGGGAGGTGGCGGACAAGGCGGCGGAGGACAAGGAGGCGGCAGACAAGGAGGTGGTGGACAGGGAGGTGGCGGACAAGGCGGTGGAGGACAAGGCGGCGGAGGACAAGGAGGCGGCAGGCAAGGAGGCGGCAGACAAGGAGGCGGTGGAAGGGGAGGTGGTTTACAAGGCGGCGGAGGACAAGGCGGCGGAGGGCAAGGAGGCGGCAGACAAGGAGGCGGTGGACGGGGAGGTGGCGGACAAGGCGGTGGTGGAAGAAGTGAAGGGGAATCTTCGGAAGAAACCGGTACTGCATAAACGATATCTCCTTGAACTTGCACGCAACCGATTAATATTGTTCTTTTTTTTATCTCACGGGTTTATTAAGTTCTTAAAAGATTCACAAAAATTAAGCCCAGATGAAATTGTTTTAATTGGCTTTTACATTACGGATAATACATGAATGTGGTCTCTGCATCGTAACTACCATGTTTTGGTTTGACAAGTTCAGACAAATAATTCAGATATTGATCAAAGGTGGATTGTAATTACGGTTGAACTTTAGATAATATCTTAATTATCGGTTTCAAATTTCTATTGGTCTAGTTCATTTCTATTTAGAATCTCGAATCATATTATTTCAATGGGTACATTTAATTGTATTCCTTCTAAAGTTTATATTTTCCGAATTAAAGATTGCACTGAATAATATCGGGAAATTTCAAATTATTGCTGATTTAATTAGCGTTTATGTCCATTGGAGAAATTTTAATTGGCTTCAACAATGTCATGGATGTTATGGAATTATAGAACGGAACTTTTGTGCGGCGGTATTACTAAGTACTGATGTAATAATTATTATATAAGATTAGTATATATTATTTATATATAGATTATTATATAGTATATAAGATCTTCTGATATAAACTAATTTTCACATCAAATTAAAGAATTGGTCATTCGTTATTTAAAAAAAAATCAGGGGAAATTTGAAACTCACGTGCTGAGAAAAGTACACGTGCTGACACATTTGGCTAGCCGCTGAGGGATTATTTCAATAGCACAAGTTATTGGCCTTGTGTTTGGAGTAAGACAATTAGGTAGGTGACAATAAGACCACTCGTAGAGAACAAAGTGCTATTTTGAATTGTAAATAAATTCAAAGGCGAAGCTGCCCACTTATTACTTCGTACGAGCTGCAAGAATGCTTGCAGCTTGTGCTTCTCATCCGTTCCAAGTTCATCCCAGCATTTATTCAGAGTGCAGTTTAAATTAACTTCAAACGCGTTTGCTTGTCTTGGCAATTGACTACACATGGTATTCACGAACGCTATCTTGAGCATGAACACGACATTCGATAAGAGACGAACGGCGAACAGAGTGTCCCTGACCGAGTAATATCCATCATCTTGCTTTCGAAGGCATACGAGGATGAAGTATGTGACAGAGCAAATTATTAGAAACGAACCGGCGTAGCTGACGAACAACAAACCACCAAACTGACATCCGGCTTGGTCCACGAGTAGACCCAGGCTCTCGTACCGTTTCCACATACTCTGTATGGCGTCTTTGTACGAATGGAGTACTTTCTCGGTACCCGGGCTTCGATTTCTTCTTATCGTGGGCATTCCTGACGAAACAAAATCATCGACTCCAAGGAAAACGGATTCCACCAAGTTAGTATGCAAAATACTGTAGGATCTTACGATTTTGCCTTTTTCTAATAACTCATCCACTTCGGTTTCGAAAGCAACGTGAATTTTCTGCAGAACGCACGCCAAGTTGCGGTAGACGAAGCTTGACATTACGTCTGCCATAACATTCAGCAATACGGCGTAGTAAAAAGCTACGACGTCCAGTATATATAAGAAGTAGAAGGCCGGGGAATCTTGTACCGTTTTGTAGGACATTATAGAGCGGGCACTGTCGCGATGATACCAGTCGTAGTACGCAAAATAGACGGATAAACTTAACACGTAAAGTAACGAAACCACGTTGACTAATTTGTAGTACTTAAGCGAGACTTTTACATTGCTATCGTAGTCGTCGAGGGGTTGTTCCAATTCCTTCCACTGTTGTAGAAATTGATAGAGTGAATCTCGTTTTCGGGTAAAGGTTATGACGCTAGTAACAGCCAGGGGGTAGAGCATGTACCTCGTAATTGTTTCCACAAATTCTGCCATCGACTTACCAGAAAGAATATCTTCCGCAAACGTGTAGCACCCGAAAAGAGTTATACAGCACAAGATCAATCCGTTTAGTGCAACGATTCCGTGACGTATATAAGTTTGCATGCCAGTACGTTGAATTTGATATTCCCATGGCAGTAATGCACAGGTGGTAGTGATCAATTTAGTTAGAGGAGCAACGTGGATTTTCAGAGGAATGGTATATTTTTCACTCACCATAATGTAGAGCTTTATGTATTCCGGGAAGAAATATTGGTGATACTAGTGATACTTTAATACGGAAGGCTCGCTTTTAATGCATGCCAAACTATTTTTGATTCGAATGATGGAGCAGGCGCATACGATTGTTTTTAGATTGGAAAACGCCTTTAATGATAATCAATACTTATAATTTATTAGTACTAACCATTTCTTATCTAATTCATTTTACAGAGTAGTCTGTTGTTTCTGTTCGGTTTAACGATTACGTAAGCGACGTTATTTATGGCTTATTAATAGTTGTGATAATTATTTTCTATTGCATCTAGCAAAAGGTCAGGCAAACGTCGTAGAACAGGCAGAACTCATAAGCATCTAGTCGTAAAATGAAACAAAATTGCTTTTTTCAAAATAGTCAAACGAAGGGGTGTGTTTGTCTTCTAAGAAAAGGATCCCGTTACCAAGTGAAGTTAGGCGGTTTTGTGAGTGGCGTTTACATGAACGATATCTATGACACCAGATATGAAAGGTAATACGAGTTCCAAGGTTATGCGTATTTTGTTTTGCTTATTCTACCATCTTTTCCACAGTGTATCAATATTAATAAGAATAATAGTAATATTATAATAAACTTGTAATAAACTGACTTATGAAACGTTGACGTAAAATACAGTAAAGTTTCTTACATGTGGTGTATTTTTAATTAATTAGAACTACACAATTAAGGGAAAATAGTGTCTAATAGCTTGCAGTTAACATTCGTATCACGGAAAAGTTGTAGGGTAACTTGACTTGTTGTAGGACGACTTGGTTCACAACTCACGTGGAGTGAGTTGGGGACATAACGACGAGTTGGCTCCGTTGGTGTAGACAGTGTTAGTAGGTCGGGTGAGTCGCTGGTTTACGCAGTAGATCTATAGCGCGGTACGTAATATAAAACAACAACATAACATGTATTTCACTTTGAATTTTATTTTGGGTTGAACGTAGCGGATATACATGTACATGTATTAGAGTAGTACAAAAATGTTAATATTACTAACGTGTAGGACCAGTGAAGAAAGTGAAAAATTCAAGGGTTAATAGCCTTCAATGTTTTTCGCGTATTTGTATCGATTAACGAGTAGAAGCTTAGCAAATTGCAAAGCAATTCCTTCGTTTGTAAACTAGAATATACTCCTTATCAGTCCAGAGCCCCTTTCTACCGTGGCAAAGGACGCTAAAGCAACGTTGGCAAACAGGGGTCTGAGTCAACGTTGGTAAAGATGGTGAAGTCAGGTAAAAGGAGAACATTCTGGAAAGAATTAAATGGGTAAAAATGGTAAAATAAATACAAGCATTAAAACGTTAAACAGTCTAGAACATTCCACTGCGGTCTGGTACACGACTCATTTATTCCTTCAGCTTTATGCCAACGAGACCAGCTATGGAGATTACTCCCCAGAGTATCAAGAAAAGTTTCACGCAAAATGACCCAGTTTCTGTGTACATCCATTCGCATTCAATCAGGTAATTTTGTCTCGTAATACGTTATTTGTGTGGACTCATATGATCTTTTTCTCTATGGCAATAGAATGCATCCTGTACAACAGAAGTTAATGGATGTCACATTGAAACACTCGAGAAGTAAGTATATTCGCATTTACATAGTTCGCATTGCTTGTGAGTATATTTAGTGACATTAATAACTGATGATCAATATTGTCAATATTCGTTCGCGATATTTCGAAGTCACCTTTGCTTGGAATTTAGTCTCATTATCAAGTAGAAATTAAATTATGTGATTCGAAAAATAGATACTATGATGGGAGATCCAGTAGTACTTCAGCTGATTCAAAACTTATTGCGGACGATTAACGCGAAGAAAGTACTTGATATTGGTGTATTTACCGGTATGAGTTCCTTGGCTTCTGCTTTGGCTATACCCGATGACGGCCGTGTTATTGCTTTGGACGTCGATGATGAATTCGTCAATATCGGTAACAATTGCATTAAATTATGACTTTCTCAACTTATTTTGTCCGTATATCTGTTCAATTATGTAGGAAGGTCTTTTTGGAAAGAAGCAGGTGTGGATCATAAAATTGAAGTCCGCATACAACCTGCACTAGATACCTTAGATCAACTTATCGATAACGGAGAGAAAGAGACTTTCGATTTTGCATTCATAGACGCTGGTACGTACTTCGCATATTTAAGCTGTAGCTCAATTATTCAGATTTACTTACTTTCAGACAAGCAGAATTATAGCAATTACTATGAACGCTGCATACAGTTAGTAAGATCGGGTGGCATTATCGCTCTGGATAACGTCCTTTGGGGTAAACTTGTAATTGATCTTTCTGATCAATCGGAACGCACTGTAGGCATCCGAGAAGTGAACGATTTAGTAGCGAAAGATGATCGAGTGAACATTTCCATGCTTAATATTGCGGATGGTCTTACACTAGCTTTCAAAAAATAATACTTGCTGCAACAGGATTTCATTTCATAACTGGCGTTTGCGAAATTCCAGGTTGCATTTATGGTTGGCTTTAGTCCTCGTTTTTGTTTGTGCACTGTAACTCAACGTGGGAAAAATAAAAGTTTGTTGTTGCATATGTAGCAACACAGCACTAAACTCAGAATAAGTTTTTGCTTAAAAATTCTATTAATTTCTCATTGTTTACTCGAACTTGTACTAAATAATGGTTAGAAGTACAGAGGGTCTTCTACTCTCCACTCCGATCGTCAATTGAGATTCCCTACTACGTCATGAAATCACTTCCTAACGCTGTATTGCGTAAGCAGCTTGATCATTAACGGCTTAATGATCAAGCTTATTGGCATGCACAACTTTGCTTGTATATATACAAAGCAATTGCGTAATACGTCTGGAGAAAGCTTAGAATTAAAGTTTGGCACCTCCAGCCAGGGGCGTCGCGAGGGGGTTTCCATTAGGGGGTGGAGACCTTTAGTTTTACTTAGTTTTACCGACTGTATGATACAGTCGGTAAAATCGTCAACTATGGGGGGGTGCACCCCCCCCCCCCCCTCGCGACGCCCCTGCCTCCAGCCAGACCTTTCTCAAGGTCGCATATGCAATGCAATATTGCATTCAAAGCTTGACACGAAGTCAACAAAGTAGCGGATAACAAATTTCCCCATGAAATCAGGAACATTAACTTGTTAAACGGATCATGTGAACTATATCGACGCTAAATCTGCTCTGAAAATTCATTAGTGAAGCTTACAGTATAACGTAAAAAACAGAAATAGGAAAAAGATTGTACTACTTTTCCTTTACAAAGTAATAATTTCATTACAGAATGAAACATAAAAAACACACATTAATTTTTCCTTTTTACTGACAAAGTGAGTATGGATGAGGAAGTTAAGTTTCTCTAAATATCTTCAGTCTAGAGACAGAGCTTTTAGGGTATTTTGGAAAATGGTTTCCTTCACATCATTGAAAACTGCCTTAATATTTTGAGTATCTAAAACAAAAGTTACTTATTGTGCTTTCAAAGAAAAATCTCAGTATTCAATTACCTGTTGCGCACGTAAAATGAGAGAAGAACAACAGTTTTTTATATTTCGGTTGTAAACGCTGAAACATTTCCAAGACAAACTGCCTGGCGGCAATATCATCCTCAGGAGGTCCTGTAACAATGACACAGACGAGTTAAAATAATCTAGATATACATAAACAGTATAAATTATACCTTGATAAGTAGGAAAATAGTCTCGCATATGTGACATAGCTATTTTTTCTTTAAAGAGATCGGTTTTATTTAGAAATAAAATGGTAGAAGTATCCTTAAAATATAGAGATCGGACAATGACAGAAAACAAGCTCGCGGACTCCTTCAGGCGATTCTGCAAAGATAAAGCGTCCAAATTAAGTATATCTATATTTATATAGATTCTTACGTCTTGGTCACTTTCCCATAATGATTGATCATACTCCGACAAAGCCACCAGGAATATGATCGAAGCTACGGACTCGAACACATGAATCCACTTCCGCCTTTCGCTTCGTTGACCCCCGACATCCACCATTCTGACATAAAACAATTAGTCATTCTCAAACCTATAAGCACGCGGTCTCTACCTTATGACTCGATTTCGTTTGGCCAGACAGGAAAACACGTACTCAACAATACCTGTCGTCACCACCCTAGTTCGTAGAATGTCTTGTTCATTAGGTAAATATCCACGAGTTCCTATACGCGTCAATTGGTCTAGAAAACTAAAGCGAATAAACGCAAATAATCATAACATTATCCAACTTTCTAACGTAAATCTAAAAACTAAATACTCACTATTTCGAGGAATCCGCTAAATGGAACTCCCTTCTTCGTGTGTAACAATACTGGATGCCTGGATCTTGCCAAAACCTTTGGAACTGGGGTAAGCAACGACAGAAATCTTCCGAACTCAAAATTTGCAATCTTGATATGCATTTCACAAAACACAAGTTTTCCATGAACTCGTAATGAATATTCAAAAGTTTCATAGCTCGGATCAACGTTTGAATCGTTGTTAAGATATTCTCTAGAATGACGGGAATGTACGATTCTCGATCCGATTCGGAAAAACCGGCGCCGTTAAGGATCCGCATTTGTTTCAGAAACGTCGATTTTCCCGCTTCGGAAGTGCCTATCAAAGAAGGAAGAAATGAACAAAGAATGGCATACAGGATATAGGAAACCCGTAAGGCCATTTCACCAAAACAGGAAAAAGCTCTAAGAAACCGAAGCCGGGTGTTAGAGAATCTTTCTGACGTCATGCATTTTATAGGTGTGAAACATAGTATCAAACAGGAGCGTAAGGAATAAAAATACAATACCTAATAAGAGGATTTTGATTTCTCTGCGGAGCTGTTTTTTATCCTTGCGAAGCCGTTGTTCTATTTCTTTTGAAATACGTTTAGCTTCATCTTGACACTCACTTTTACAGAGCAACAAGCTCGGCAAGTCTAGGCAAGCCGAGATTTCCTGCAGCATCATGCGATGATGAAATAACACTATGCAAAGGCCGTCGAACACTTGGGTACTAACGTGCACAACAGAGCTTGGTTCTAAGAAACTCTTTAGATGGCAAAACCCATGCCGATGAATTCAGTGGAAAAACAAGATACGAACACTTTCACCGCTCTGGGCAATGTCAGCGCAAATTATGTGCTTTTCTCGTCGCTGCTCCGCTTCAAGGGGTTCGCTGAGGCACGAGAAAGCTTCTGTCGAAGTCCAAAATAAGGAGCGAAAAACAAGGGAATGAAAACAATAAGGGCTAATTTCGCAAAACCACACATGACGCCAGTGTTCCCTCGTGGGAAAGTCCCTAAGTTTCAGATACAATTGACGTGGGTACTTTTCTTGCGGTTTTGATGAGTCAATAAGTTAAGCTTCATTATCGAAATGACAAAAACATGGACGATATCGTTTTTGTCACTAGCGTGTATTTCACGAATGTGTGCCGTAAAAAAGGGAGTAGATATATAAAAACTGCCGCGCAGGTGAGAACGAAAAGGGGAAGGTTACAAATTTAAGTTTATGAGGATTCCAAGTAGGTAAAAGCAAGTTTAGAAAGTCTAGAAGATAAGTTTAAGTAGTCTTCGGAAGTTAAAAACTAAATCATCTTCACTAACAACACTTGTTCCACGATTGAGATGGTGTCAATTCTAGATTTAAAGTCGACATTCGTTTTATAGAATTGTTGCCGTTTTTTCGCACGAAGTCTTCAGCAACTAACGTAAACAACTCACCTAAATTAAAGCCAGAAATGAAAAGGGAACTGTTCACTTATACGTTAGGAGCACGTACGAACGTTTTTTCCTGATTTGCTGGACGTTTCCAGGAAAGTTGCTTTAACCTCTTCCGCAAAACGCTCGACTTCTTGAATGGAAATTTGCCGCGGGCAAGAGTTCTTATCGATCAGATCTGTTTTAGTGCCACATAAGTATACTATACAATCCTGTAACAACAAGGCTTGCTAAGAGCCAGCAAAACCAAAGAGAATGTAGAAATTTTACCTCTTCGCAACGTCGCACCTCTTCTACCCAAAACCTTGTTCGATCCCAACTGGACTTTTCTGTCAGATCATAGCAAACGACAGCTGCTTTAGCATCACGATAATAAATTCGGCTCATGGCTTCATACCTTAAGTGTACGCGAATTGTATAACGTCAATATACGGACAGGCCAACTATGGAACGGTAATTATTATTCACCTTTCGCTGCCTGCCGTATCCCAAATGGCAATTGTAAGTGATTTTCCATCCACTTCCACTTTCCGAGCTCCAAACGCGGCACCAACTGTCTAGAAAGTAAAGGTAAACAATACATTTAAGAAAAAGAATATAAACCGGATAGAATCAGAACTTACAGCTTGATACTGGTTTCCTATAAATCTATCATACAAAAATCGCTCCACAAGGCTTGTTTTGCCCCCGTTCTCTTTCCCGAGCATTACCACTTTTAGTTCTACAGGTCCCATATTGTAACTGTCAAAAATCACAACAACAAGATCACAAAATATAAGAGTTTATCTAGGCATAATTTCTACGGAAAAAAACCTTGACCGGCCGGGGTACGGTAATCTAAACCAAAACATCACATGACCTTGACGTCAGAGAAGGCGTCTATTCATTCTGCCTTGCTGCCTTCTGACTCCGCCTTGATGTCTATTTGACAGTTATTTAGCCACACGTTTTCCAAGAAAGACTACAAACCATAACTTCTTAGCTTTAAAAAGTGTTAGCTTCGGTGTACTAAAAGCTTAAAAATACACTCTTAACCTTCAGAGTAGCCCGGTTAACTATTTGATCTAAACTTGGATGTAGGCGTCTTAGTCAGACGAGACAAGGCGTCACATGGCTATGGTAGACAAGGAGACGAATTCGGATTCTGCTAGGCAGCAATCCGTTTACAAATGTAATTCTTTAGCTTCGTAACTTTTTTATTTGTCCTATAAATTTGTTACTCTTTCTTTCAGGGAATGAGGATATTACAAAGGTATTTATTCGCTTACGAATGGAAAAGGATGATTTATTCACGGGACGCCGGAATTCCTCGATCGCCGGCTGGAAGTAAGTCCCCGTATCGTAATTAATACATTATTATTGCAAAACCTCTCTTGCTCTTTCTACTTGCAGCATAATCTTGGAGCAGTTGGGTATTCACACTCAAGTGACCCCGGAACAAGCCCGGAAAAAGTGGACTAATCTTTGCCAAAAATATAAAGTAAAATCCCCCGAAATTGAAAACTGCCCAAACTTGTATTATAATAGCAAAACCTGTTTAGGAAATTCGCGTGGAACCTCTAACACTCGAGCCCAGCGAAATAAACTCCAATTGGCCCTATATCGAAGATCTTGACCGATATTTTTTAGTTCGCAATGGAATCAGCGAAGTGCCATCCAGCGGCGATCCCAGTACTATAACCTTTGACCCCGCAACTGCTTCTACTATCAAACTTACCTACGATCCCGCAACGGCTAGTCTAACATATGCTACCACCCCCCAGCCTAGCAAAACTTCTCGGAAACCTGTAATCACCAGTATTGCCAAAACACCGCCCAGTCCAGCGGCCAGCACTGGCTTAGTCAACCGATTTCGGAAGCGTAAACGTCCCTGTAGATCGCTTCGAACCGTCCAGAATAGCGAGGAGCAAATTGTAGGTTTACTCCACGAATCCCTTGGTTGTCTTCGCTCCATGCAAGAAAGTTTAAGATCTCAAAGTGATGCATTGATTACTCTCTTAACGGAACTGGTGCGGCAGAAATCTACGCCCGCATTAGACTCTGAACACTTTTGAGTTCTCGTCACAAAGAAGGGAAGAACTAATTCGAATTTAAGCGATATATTGTCAGGTCAACTTTCCCTATAAACTGAAATAAACATTATAATAAACTGGGAGGGAGAACAAGTTTCAACAAGCTTTCAACTGACCTGTTGTATAAAGGGACGCTGTTTTTCGCTGCTTTTTCAAATCTGTAACGACTAAAATGCTTTTCTTTGAAATTTTCGAATTTGTACCCTTGATTCGTATCGCTTGGCCGGTGCTACAAACAAACCATTTTGGTGCTTGAAGAACGTAAACATAAATATGAAACTCAATTTCCTAACCATCTTATAATCCTTAACCACAATCTTCGTTCTCAAATTTAGCGCGAAATGCAGAGCCCAGCAACTGATGCTACAAGATTACTTTTAAAAGTTGCTTGGCTCTCTCCTGCAGTCATCGTTATCAACTCCAACCGTGGAAGAAAGACGTTACCTTAACTGTGCTAGCCGCCGATAATGGTGAAGCCACTCTTCAAGCATCTGAGCTTGCAAAAGCAGTCGACTCCGAGGTGGCAAGGACAGTGCAGCACTCAGGACTCCCCCCACTTGCCGAACTTCAAGCCACTGCTTCAGCAAAGCTTCTTCTCGTCCGCATTCCGCTTCTGTTAAGAAATGCAAGGGTAGTAGCGACCCGTCTGACGTCACAAGTGGCAAGAAAAGGTCCCGAGAACTAGCCAAGCCTCCTCCAGCCCCCAAAGTGGGCGAATAAGGAGCAGTGTCAGGTTCTAAGCACACTAACGCTGAGAAATGACCACGAGTGTAACCTAATGCAATGGGAGCCTTCCAACACAAGCTAGGTTCCCATAATAATGGTAGATAGACGCCTACAAGCATACATTTAACTAAAAAATCTCGCATAACTTGGCTTATGACTACCTTGGAAAGGTGAGAAGCCTAGTGGCTCGCCCAGATGGCTTTTAACACGCGTGGTTCCGTAAATTATGATGGGACGGCGAAATATATGGGCGAGAACGAAAACATGTAGCTGCTCAAGCGCCGTTCCAGGACGTAACGCTCTCCCCACGGATGCCGCCCAATCTTCAGACAACTGGGATTCAGTGGGGCAGAATCCCAGATCCAGTCCTAATGCTAAACGCAGCTCTTGTTCGCGCCAACGTGGATAAAATCTATGGAACAAACCATACATGTAGAATAATATAAAACAATATAAACAAAGCAATATAAACAAAACAATATAAACAAACCATATAAGTAAATTCACTAATATATTAGATTTACGAGCGAAATTGGCAGCATTCATGAAATTATAGCTAAATTTCAACTTACGTATGCCCAACGCCTTGTAAGGCATCAGCCAATGCCTGCCTTAGAACACCTTGGCGGTCGCAAACGCCCCACGTTGCTTGTAACGCCGAGTCCAGCAAGCAATCACCAGCTGTGCGGTTCCATAAAGCCAACAACCGCGAACCAGGACCCCAGTTAATCACCTCAGGTTCTAACTCTTTTTGAGCGTCTTTATCCATTAGTTCTTCATACAAAATTTCCTGGATATCTAGTGGCAAGTCTTCAACTTCGAGGGGTAATACCACTGTGGCCGTGTCCGTCAAATGTGGACAAGCGAAACAATGACCTTTGGTAGGTACAGTGCGAATAGCAGCACCTACGTGACGATTAATCTGCAGAGATAAGTCCGGAGCTGCAGTACAGGGGGTACGTTTGCGTCCTGTCCCTCCTCCTTGGACTTCGCACAGAATAACAGCTAACACATCTTCTCTTTGGTACCTATACGAAGATTTTGCTTAGCTCCTCAGTCGATACATCGCCCAAATACCAAAATATAAGCGAATTAAGTTCAAAGTTACTTTAAAGCCAGCTGCACAAGCGAAATACCCGTCTCAAAATGAGTTGTCGATGAGGTGCTCGTGGAACCGAAGTTCCTTTGTAAGATTGAGACATCGGACGCAGTTAATTGGCGCAGTGGATCTCCTCCGTGTTGCAAAAACACAGACACAGGACCTACCTACAACAAAGTTAAAAAGTATGTGATAAATTGGCAAAGATTTTGGTTTTACTTGGCCTTCTACGGTGGCAATAACGGTGTTCAACCAAGTCCAGTCAGCTTCCCGCACTTGCCTCCTCCATTGGCGCAAACGCCGTTCATGTTCGTAATTGTTGAGGGCAAAAGTCGCCTCCGGAGGACTCGGTGGATGGCAGACGCCCTATGCAAAGTGGAATTAGACATGAAATGTAAAAGAAGACAAGAATTACAGAAGAAAACGAGACTGGACTTTGGCACATGATACATTTGGTAGCCCGGGGCCAATTGGAGTATGTGCAGGAAGGACAGGTCCATTTGGCTGCTGTAGCTGCGTTTTCTTTCTCCTTGTCTAAGCTAGGGCTGCGGCGAGTATGTGGAGGGGATGATTGCTTGGCTCCTACATCTTCGAGGGTCAAAGGTTCTAGCAAAGATTGCAAGTCCGAGGAAGTTGCAGGAGACAAAGGACGAGAAGTGTAGCACATGGTGCAGGAAGGGTTCTTGTACGGGTTAATTAAGGTGCAAGCTGGGCAGGTCCATTGACAAGATTCCGAACTGGGGCTCTCTAAGCTGCTTGTGGTAAAATGCCCTTCAGTGGCACAGCCAGGGTTCGCGTGGCATTCAATCAGCTGCGGAGCTCTGGGAGCTCTGCACATCGTGCATTTTGAGGCACTTTTCCAGTTACTAAAGGTGCAATACTCACAGATCCATTTGACCTCATTTCCGTTCATATTACGACGGGAAATGCCTTCAAAATTTTAAAAGTATTTATAGCTTAGATCGGGGGGAAATGTTGTCTTGACAATGTCAATGGCAAAGCTCCGATCTGTGATAATAAAAGGGCACACAAAGGAATGCGAACAAATGTACACGAATCTCTAAAATTCACTTTATCTTGATCAAATACGCTACTTAAGCAAGTCAGCTCAAAAGAAGAGCTTACTGTTTGGCGTGCTAGGGAAGGTTTAAGACATAATTGGCTAGAAATCTACTACAATTTTCCACGAAACTTTCACGGCAAAGTTCCGTTTCACAACCAAAACAAACCTGACAATCGGTGCTGGGTAAGAACCGAGTGTCGATGATACTTGCGAACTTTAGACGAATACGTAGAATTCGTTGCTCCTGGTTCGTCTTTTAACTTAGCGATAATATTTTATTTTCCCTCAGATATTGCAAGCAGAAGCCATCTAGCGATTAAACTCTTGCCTTCTTATACAAATGAATTTTCCGTAAATATAAACCGATACAAACGGACCTAAACCACGTGGTTAAGCAAATCGAGGGTTTAAAAATAAAATAGTTTACGTAAAGTTATGTCTGGATTAGAATTACTCACGGATCAAGGCCTGCGCATTGATGGTCGTAGAGCGCACGAATTAAGAAAAATCGAGTGTAACTTAGGCGTTTTTTCCCAAGCTGATGGAAGCGCGTATCTCGAGCAAGGCAACACCAAAGTCCTAGCCGCTGTTTACGGTCCTCACGAAGTATACAACTCCCTCATTACTTGTATTTCCTTTTCTATAGTTTAAGTATTTTTTTTAGGTAAGAGGGTCCCGTTCAAACGCGCTCCATGACCAAGTATTAATCAATTGCCAGTACAGTATGGCCACTTTCAGCACAGCAGAAAGAAAGACACGCCCTCGAGGTGACCGCAAATCACTGGAAATGTCCAGTCATTTAAAACAGACGTTCCAAGCCGCCATCAAGACCGAGTTGTACCCCAAATCCCAAATCGACATCTTCGTAGAAGTAGATTTGCTTGAAACTCTAGCCCTTCGGTACTAATTTTTCTTTATTATATGCAGGTTTTACAAGCTGATGGTGGAAACTACTCTACATGCGTGAATGCAGCCACTTTAGCACTAATTGATGCTGGCGTACCTCTAAGAGACTTTGTCTGCTCTTGTACGTCGAGCTTGTTGGGTGATATTCCCCTTATAGACGTAAGCCATGCGGAGTTAATGGGCTCCAATCCCGAACTCATAGTCTCGGTCTTACCTGCTAGTGGCCAGATCGTTTATTTATCATTGAACCATCGTTTACACCTGGATTATCTTACTCCCGTACTCGACAAAGCAGTACAAGGCTGCAAGGACGTGTACAATATCCTCCAGGCTGCTGTAAGGCACCACGTAGCGAAACGAAGTGCTTCTTTAGGTATAACTGCTCGAGTTTCATAAGCTTTTTGTATTGGGGATCATATAATACACATAAACTTCAACGCCATTCCATAGCTAGCGCCTCATACTCGTCTTCGGCCACAAAAGGCGTATCAATAGACCGAATCATGACTTCACCACAATAAAGACACTCCGATGCCACGATGTCATCCAAATCTGCCAGTAATTGGTCTCTGGAACTAATCGTCGTCACGGAATCCGCGTCGTCCTTATTAGGCAAAGACGCCAATTCTCGCTAGAGGCACAAATCGAAAAATCCCTACTACAATCGTTTATTCAACTCGAATTTTACCTGCAAATCTTGAACTCGTTCTCGTCTGGGCGCGCTGAGATGTTTCAGAAGTTCAGGAATGAGACAATCCGTAGAATGGAACGCATGTCCACAAGGAAAGACATAGCAAGGACGGGTTAATAACGGGAATGAGCACAAACTACACTTCTGGTCAGCTCCAATGGTAAAATGCCTAGCAAGACCCGTTTATTAGCCTCATCAATCGATCAATCTGGTCACACCTGTTCCTAAACGTTTGAATGTCTTCCCGAATGGCGTCAGCAGCTTTGGTAGCTTCTTCCATTTCTTCTTTCAGCGCTTCAATGTGTTGATTATAGTCCTACACAACAAAATATGCGTTAAAACAAGCCAAAGACCTTTTAAAAGGGTTACTTACCTGTAAAGATGCACAAATCGCGTCTTTGAACAGATCAATGGTCACAAAATCAGGGAAAAACGGTAAAACGTCTTCAATCTTGATCAAATCACAGTCTTGCAAAACAGCCATGGCTCGCTGCACGTCTTTTTCCTCCTCAACAACATGTCGAGCTTAATACCCAGAGTTTATACCCGGAAGAAATTAACTCAAGCGAAACAATACATTCGACAAAGTTTTACCTATTCTCAACCACAATTTCTTTCGTAATTCCTGATCCTCGATAGGCATGTCAGCAGTACTTCTCGCCAGCGCTTGATCCAAAGGCAAGGCCACTTCTACGGCATCTTGGTAAAGTCCCAATAATCGGTACAACAAAACGCAGCACACAGCCAACGCCCGAGCTTCATCTGATTTCTTGTCTGACGCATGATTTACCAAAGATATACATAGTCTCAAGCATGCCTCTGCGTCGTATAAAACTGTCCCTACACTCGTCCCTAAAATTAAGCTCCTATATCATAATTGCTCTTGAATATTCGTAGGAATTTCTGCCCTGTTACCTTGCGAGTTTATGTAGTTGATTGCCTTATTTGGATCAAATTTGGCATAGAGAGAAAATAGGAACGTGTGAAGAAATTTCTCTTTGCATTTCTTCGTCACTGTCACAAACTCCAAGAAGCGAATCGCCTCTTTACCCTAAGAAAATTAAACTTAAGATATATGAGTAATTTATTTCGAAAGTTCACTAAGTATAAAAGCTAAAATAAGAAGAAATACCTGAGCTATGTTATTTTCCGCCAAGCCAGCAAAAAACGTCGTGAGGAGTGGATTTAAGTTTAATCGGGAGTACTGGCTAATTAAGAGGTCGACCAATCCTTTGGGCTCTACTTCCATCAAAGTTGGGCCATGTTGATACATAATTTCGGGTTTACACTGCTGCAGGACATCCAAGGCTAAAATAAAGAATGTAAACGAAAAGATTGAAAGATTTAACAAAATGAAACCATTAAATATAACTCATTTTTCTTGCCTGCATGGTAGTTTTTGTCTAATAGATGCTGCTCAATAACTCTTTCATAATCCTTCAATTTGAAGGCGAAATAGGATAATATTTCATTGTCGCCATGGTAAGATAATAAATTATAGACTGGATTTAAATTAGCAGCAATACAATCCTAAGAATATAAGTCTTAACGCCCAAAAATACTCGAGAATTATTGATAAATACAGCAATCCTTTTTTGCTCAGTGAAAGAGACTAGGAAGTTCCATTTCTTCTTGTAGAGAGGATCGTTCTTCTTGCCCTGCTCTTTCAAACCATTCAACCGACTTAAAATCAGTTCCAGGATCCACAAAACCAGTATTGTCAGTTGCATCTGCTCATTAAACTTGAAAAAATTGCACTTCTAACCAAAGAAAACTGTAAATAGAATCTTAATAAACGAACTAACGAACTACCTCCAAGAAATAAGTTAGTAACGCGTCTTCTTGCCGAACTCCAATGAATTTCAGACTGACTTCTTCAAAAGAGGCTGTTGTTTTGGCGAAGAGCACAGCACTTTCTTCATATTTCTTCTTATCAAACAAATCTTCCGCTTCCTTTAACAAGACTTGTCCTAAAAACGCCCTGTTTGTCCCGCAATACGTCTTCGCTTTCACGAAATCACCCTGTGACAGGTATATCTAACAAATAAATGAATCAAATCAATGCAAATTCCTTTTAAGCAGAGTTAATTTACAAAATTCACTTTTTACCTTCCATACATGGCTGCTTTCTTTATTCACACTATACCTAAACACAGCGTAATCTGCGAAAGTCCATAAATTGCCCTTCTGACCATCCCTAACCAAACCGCCCATATCTCCTGTGGACTAAAAAAACGATTAACCTAGCTCTTACAAAAATTTACGCTGAATTCACTTGGTCATGGTAATCTTCCGAGACCAGCTGATCATTAATAGTGCAAACGATTCGCATTCGGTCATAGAAGAGCAACAATACATGGAATTCTGTCACTGCAATGCCTAACGGCGTTTTCGTATTGATTTTTCGAGCTTTTGGAGTATCATGGCACAAAGATGGATCCAAATACGCGAGATCTTCCACCAATCTCACTCGGGAGGTTATACTGTCTTGCCCCGAACAAGGGCAAGGGTCCAACTACAGAAAATGTGATGGAAGAGATAAGAAACTAGTTAAAGCACTTAGATTTTTTTTTTAATTTACATTTCCAAGTAAAACTCCTGCGCCGGTTAACCACGCGAATTGGGTAGCAGGACTCGCTAAATCTTGGTAGTAAACCCTCAAAGAAGAGCTCGAACTATCACTTGGGATTTCCACGAAACGCTCTGTATGAAACTTAACATTAAACAGAGATTTTAAGGGCAATTTTGGAAAATAACCTGGGAGATTTAAGTACGCGTGGAAAATTTGCATTAGTAGTGGACGTTCTTCCGTTTGGACTACGCCTACGAACTGATAGAGTCGCGTAGGAGTGGTAACCAATATAGCGTGACGTTCTGAATCGCCACCCAGTTTGTAATGCTCCAAACCAGTGACAGCCACCGTGGAGCCTCGCCCCAAATCGAATACCTTAGAAGTAATGAAAACAAAAGGGATTATTTTTGAAATTGAAAGATTATAACATTGTACTTGTTTCCAATACAACTCGCAACCAGACTGAAACATGCCTTCTTCGCTATTACTAATTTCAGCTTCCAGAATAACTCCCTTAGATGTTCCTAAGAGTATAGGGCCAGTGACGGAAGGAGATTTGTTTAGCCGATTCCAACCCACCGCAGTAATAAAGTGGTTTTTCGCTTTTGAAACCTTCAAGGAAAAGGGAAAACTACGTTTTAGCTTCTGTTCTTCGTTTCCGAATGGAAAACGAACGAAGAAATTACGGATTTAGGCTTGTTGGAGGTCAAGTGAAGGTACAGAAAATCAGAAACCGAGTCATTTTCCTTCCCAACCAAGCTGATGAGTAAATGGTTGCCTAATGGATCTAGGAAAAGCTGGGATAATTTCATTCCTTGCGGCACATACTTTCCCAAATCCAATTCTAATAAAACATATACATATAATAATTTTAACGTAAATGAAAGTCGAAACGTAGGAATTAATGACATACCATTAATCTTGTCCGGAGTTTTGGGGTCAATCCTGAGCAAAGTGTTGTTAACCAAGGCGATCGCTAAACGTCCCGAAGAAGCTTTCAGGTGACGAACAGGGAATTGTGGAACGAACGATATCTTGTTTTTGACAAACATGGGCTCTTCTCGTTCATACTCTAG
This sequence comes from Lepidurus arcticus, assembly GCA_003724045.1. NCBI lineage: Eukaryota > Metazoa > Arthropoda > Branchiopoda > Notostraca > Triopsidae > Lepidurus > Lepidurus arcticus. The sequence goes on from RJJA01000152.1 coordinate 110,001, forward strand.
CTAATAGAATTCCAAATAATTTGACTCAAGTCACTATTTATTTTTATTTTCAGAATAAAACAATAAATTATTAAACTACGATTACTTACCTTTGCGAAATTAACGCCCACATTCCTGTTAGCTTGTTCGTACTGGTCCAAAATCGAAGTCATGGCGAAAACAAATCTAGATCTACTACTACTCTGACTTCAGGTATTCAAGTGCTTTGTCATAAGCTATACCAAGTACTCAACCATTAAGTCCTACGCTCTTAGCAATTTTTGTTTCAATTTTATTTACGATGAGAATCGAACTTTGCAGTCAAGGGAGCAAGCAAAATGTAAATAAACAGATCCGAGCCGCGAGGACAGCCGGACAACGAGTTTGACCCGGTTTGACCGAAATTTGATAGAAAAGCGAATCGTGAAATAAGGAAGGACGTTGTCGCTTTTCGCTTCTCACATTTTACCCATTCTGGCATTTTAGCGCCGCTACCGCCATCCTTCCAAAGCGGGTTGAATGTCAATATTTGTTATTAATACCCTGATTAATTATTGGAAATGAGACTAGCTACGCTAGCAAAAAATTGATAGTATCGATCCTTTCCTCATTACGGTACGTTATTTCATGGTAGAAAGTGTTCAAGTTCTTTCTCCATAACGTATAACATGTTTTCTCTTTCCATTACCACAAATTAATTAAATTAATTAACAGAGTGCATTCTTTAGTTTAGGTTTGAATGGTATCCATCAGCAAGTGCCTTTAAATTACTTCCTGCTGGCTTGCGTTGGACAACAGAGCAGAGAAGACCCCAGCGGCGCAGCAAGTTGAAGTTCAACTCAAGGAACCACCACAGAAATAAACTATGGGGAACAAACACAGTTGTTGTTCGTACGACAGTCCAACTCCTCCGAGAAAAGCGGTGGATAATGTCTACACAATCGAACCTCTTCCTCGACGGGAAGAAAGTGCGGCTAACTTACAACATATAAGCGAACGAGAGCCTGACGATTGGCAATCCGATCCATCGCTCCATCCCACAGCTGGCCCCATTTTCATGGAAAGATCCAAAGCTGCAATTCACGGTATGACAATTTCTCATTCTTACTTCCTATAATGTCGCTACGTCAAATTAACCCAGAAACTAACCTTAAACCTTTTTTTATTTCAAGCCGCTAATGTTGGAACAACTAAGAGTCTTGGTATACCCGAATTAACTTGTTTTTCATTACTTTCTTGTACTAAAATATCTTTTATTTTTTACACATAGATGGCTTGGAACGCCGCAGAAGCCAGAGTCATGTAAAAATACACCCTTTTTTAAATATGTTTTGGGACTAAATTCAGTTGAAATTTCCCCAGCTTCACGGTACACTGAAAAAGTCCAATTCCTGTTCCACGATCTTCGTGGACGACAGTACAGTGAGTCAACCGAATTTGAAGAACACGATCAAATGTGTGACACTAGCTATCTACTACCACATCAAAAACCGACGTGCGGATCGACAAATGGATATTTTTGACGAGCAGTTGCATCCACTCACTGTAGTACGTACTCTCTAAAAAAAGCGTCGTATTTTTAAGCTATTTGTTAACCTCTTTTCGTTTGTGCCAGAAGGATGGGCCGTCAGCCGACTCCCACAAATACAATCCTGAACATCGACAGATCTACAAGTTTGTGCGCACTCTATTTAATGCTGCTCAACTCACCGCCGAATGTGCCATCATCACCTTAGTGTATCTTGAAAGGTAAACTGGAAAAGATTGAGAATCGGCTGTAAACGTAACATATTTTGATCATTTAGATTATTAACGTATGCGGAGATTGATATCACGCCTTCCAATTGGAAACGAGTCGTCTTGGGAGCGATTTTATTGGCTTCTAAAGTCTGGGATGATCAAGCGGTCTGGAATGTAGATTATTGTCAAATCTTAAAGGATATAACAGTCGAAGACATGTAAGTTTTTCTGTAATTAAGTCCTTTTCCGTGGAAAATGTTAATGTTTCTTTGAAGGAATGAACTGGAACGGCATTTCTTAGAAATGTTGCAGTTTAATATCAATATCCCCTCGTCTGTGTACGCCAAGTATTACTTCGATTTACGTACCCTGGCAGAGACCAACGATTTGTCGTTTCCCACGGAACCATTGACGAAAGAAAAAGCTACCAAATTGGAAGCAATGTCGCGAGTTTGTGAAGATAGACTCGCGGCTGATATACTCCGTTCTAATCTTAAACGGTCGGCCAGCATGGACAATATGAACGTGTCAAGACGCAGCATAGCAATTTTATCTTAAACCTAAATGCAGCAAATAACTTATGGATCATTCTACAGAAATGTCAATGTTCGTGGCAAAGATCACTTGCGTACAGTGAGTGAAATGGAGTTATTTTGGAGGAAATGGTGTGCCAGACTTCCATTGACAATAAGCTTTATGAACGTGAACTTTGAATTGACACAGAGAATACCTATTTTATGGCTATTTTTTCTCCCGTTGTTTTTTTAATTAATCATTTTTGTTTCTGCGAGGGTATAGCGTGCGGGAAGGTGGGATGCAAGCTTGGATAACAAGTTGACTCTTAATTTTAAGCTTCGTACTCTGATTTTCTTTTCTTGGCCCTAGTCATGACATCTTTTCTTGCGTAGTTGATTATCCTGACTTTTTTTTTCTTTAGAAAAAGAAAGATTCTTTCCGGAATTGTAAAGTGAAAAAAACCTGCCATAGACAGTGCTAAATTGCTTCGAGCTCACCATTTTTTTTTTCTCCTTGACGCTTCTTGAAAAACATTGTATTCTAGGGCAGAATGATGTGGGTTGCATTACAACATTTTTACGAACATTTAAAAATTCGTTTTGTAAATAACTGTAATTTTGCTTTGAATTTGCTTGAACCAAAATTACTCCCAAAGAAAACTAATTTTCTAAGTTATTGTCATTTATTCGTAACTTTCTCGGTAGTTTTTCTTTTTGGGTACATTCTTTTAGGTACATTCTTTTTAGCTCGGTTTCAACGAACCTGTGTTTTATTGTGAACTGATCCGTTCACTTCCGTTGAACGGCTCTCGTTGACAATAAAACGTACGTTCTGCAGGTCGCCGTTCAACTGGCTAGTCAGTTCCGTTCACAATAAAATGCACCCTTACACCATCTTAAGGAAGAAGTTTAACAAATAATTTCTAGATGACTCTATGTACGTGTTTAGCTCGTCTATTTTTGTTTTGGTTTGTAAATACCGTTTTTGCAAATATAATTATAAATCAGCGGAGGGAGAGATCATGTTTTAACTATTAACAATGAAAGAGATCATTCTAGCTTTGGGTTCGGTAATTGCGTCTTTCGTTCTTGTGCTTCTACTCGTCGGCCTTGGTGAGTCATTTCAAGTTTTGAAAACCTTTCGGCATTTTCTTTTCTGTTTTAATTTTACTCATTAATTTTTGTATTTGTTCTCGTAATGTTGTTCGCTTTTGCCATGTCACGTCGTGTAAGCAAATCGTCGCATAAATTTAAACTTGGTAGCGTTTATATTTCTGTGTTTAATTTTTAACTGTTTAATATTGTAGGTTGGTTCTTGGTCTGGAAGTTCTTCTTATCGAGGTTCAAGTTCGTCCGCGAGATTTTGGGTTCGGTCAGCGACCGGAATTCCAACTCCCCTACTAGTGATACGAAGCCATGCAGCAAAGCAAAACCCCGGAAAGCGAGATTAGACTAGACCAATATTGAAAAAACATGATAGTGAACGTTGCTGTTATCGGAGCTGGGGTGATTGGTGTAGGATCCGCGATTGTTCTGCAAGAAACTTTTCCTGACCTAAGCATTACATTAGTAGCAGATAAATTTACTCTCTATACTACTGGTGATGGCGCAGCTGGATTATGGGGCCCTTACTTACTCGGAAGTACTCCAGAAAAGGATATCTAGTAAGTCTTTGCTTCAGTTTGGAAAAAGCAACGTAACAATATTTTTTTAAATCGTAGTCGCTGGTCGAAAGCAACACACGATTACTTTGCGAAAATATGGCAGTCACCCCATGCTGGAGAAATGGGTGTAAGCTTGGTACCCTGTCAGCGTATTGATACCATGAAAACTCCTTTACCGATTTGGCAAGACGTTGTATACGGCTTCCGCGAAATGAGCCAAAAGGAACTTGAGCGAATGGATCGCCCTGGCATTGTGTAACATTGACTTAAACTTCTTTCGATCACTTGTATTGATAATTGGATGTGCTAATTGTAGGCAAGGTCATGAATTCGTGACGTTCACCTGTGAACCGGTCAAATTACTCCCAGTTTTAATGAAAAGCTTCCTTTCGAAAGGAGGACAAATCAAACAACAATTTGTTGACGATTTTGCCAATTTGGGCAATAGTTTTGATATAATTATCAATTGTACGGGCATTGGAGCTCGGGATTTGGTAGGCGATCATAAAGTTTGTCCCAAACGTGGTCAAGTTTCGAGGGTTTATGCGCCTTGGATTAAAACTGTTTTACTGGACGATAGCGATGATGGAAATTACATTATCCCCAAGTACTGATCTAGTTTATATATTTTTTTTTTTATTTATTTATGGATTTGTAGTCACCATTCGGTGGTTTTGGGAGGAACTCATCAAGAAAACGATTGGAATTTGCAGACTAATGCCAAGGATACGGCTTTTATCCATAACGGTTGTGCAAAACTCATTCCATCGCTTAAGGTAAATACTTTATTACTTTTTCAGTGGAAACTCTAAATTCGTTTCGTGTCAAATTATGCCTAGGATGCAAAATTGTTGAAAGAATGGGTCGGCTTGCGACCTGGCCGTCCCAGTGTGCGTTTACATAAAGAAACTCGCCTTTTACACGGAAAGCCGGTCACAGTAACTTTCTTAATATATATTTTTAAATCCAAGTGGTTACATCAATTTTGTGTTTAGATTGTCCATAATTATGGTCATGGAGGGTCTGGCATTACGTTATTCTGGGGTTGTGCTCAAGATGTGGGAAATTTGGTCGCTTCTTCCTTACAGTTGCTCCAGCGGGCGCGTTTATAGAAAAAGTCATGTAATTGGTCGGGAAAAATGTGTAGTGCTCATTTTGTAATCAGCTCGGGTATTAATTGGGTGACTCAATGCATTAATAGAAGAATATATTGTTCAAGCAAAAGATTTAGTTCGTTGGGATTTGTGTGTGACTATGAAGTGGGATTATACGAGTTTACAAATAGACTTCGTTCGTAAATTTATAGAAGTACAGTAGAACTCCGATTTTGTCAACCGATTGGGACCGGAGGGTAGTTGATAAGTCGGAATGTTTACAAAATCGGAAAACTTTTTTTTTTCAATTAAAAAAATCAGAAAAATTTCTAGATAAATACGGGTAGTCAATAAGTTGAAAACGGGTTGCAATAAGGCGGTTAAAATTAAATAAATAAAAAGAAAATGAATCAATAAAAAATAAATAAATAAAGAGAAAATCGTGGAAAACAACAGCACGCATCCACAACAGAATATCTACGCGAGAGCTAAGAAACGAACAGCGACACGCGTAGGCGTGGTTTGCAAAAAGAAAAAAAAAGGCAGCGCGAAGAAGGTTGACATAAATCGGGAGTTTCCATAATCGGGGTTGACAAAATCGGAGTTCCATTGTGTATGCAAATTAGGACGGTGCTGGAACCTAGCGGTGCAATCTTTTTCAATCATAGTGACTGTTTTGTGGCGCTGACTACTTGTGGCGCACTTTTAGCGTCTAAGGGTTGTTAATGGATTATTTTTTCTGAGAAATTCGACAAATTCTGCATAATGGAGGAGAGCTATGAAGATCAAGATTGGGGAGAACATCCAGGAATGGCTGTAGCTCCTGAACTGGTCGATGTAAGTTAGAAAACACCCAAGATAACAGAAATAAATCAATTGGATGGGAAGTTTCGGTAAATTTTAATTATTTCAAAATTGCGATTAAATTAGTCTGATGGAGAAGAACAACCTATGGAAAATCCTGCAGAAGTTCTAGAAGATTGCTTTAGAACGTTTAAAATGCAAGATTATATCATGGAACCTGGGATTTTCACTCAGTTGAAAAGGTATAAAACAAAACAAGAACGAAGAAGGCTTTTTTTCATAATGACCAAATGAGTTTTTCTCTGTAGATATTTTACAGCTGGAGGAAGTCCTGCGGATGTCATTGAACTTTTATCCCAAAACTACTCTGCTGCGGCCCAAATGGCCAATTTGATGGCCGAATGGCTAATTTTAGCCGGTGCTAGCATTACAGACGTCCAATCCATGGTAGAAAACCATTTGAAAGACATGATCCTAAAGACTTTTGACCCCAAGAAAGCTGACACTATTTTCACAGAGGAGGGTGAGGTAAAAGCTGAACTCAGAAATTCAATACTGCTTTTATTTCTTGACTGTAACGTCTATACCGTTGTTGATTTGTTTTAGACCCCTGCCTGGCTTACGGAGATGATTGAACACCCTACATGGCGATCCCTAATCTACAAACTAGCCGAAGAGTACCCAGACTGTCTTATGCTCAACTTTACCATCAAGGTACTTTAGTGTCTTCGTTAAAACTAACTACTAACCAATCTTTCTGGTATTGGATTGACCCAGCTTATCTCGGATGCTGGCTTCCAAGGCGAAATTACGAGCATTTCCACAGCCGCCCAGCAAATCGAAGTTTTTTCTCGTATCCTAAAGACTAGTATTGGAAGTTTTCTCGAGAGCAATGATGAAGATCGCACAAAACACATTCAAGAGTGTGCCGTAAGTACTTATTACTCCCAAAAAGGCTCCTAGTGTACTTAATCTGGTCATTGTCCGATCATTTTATCCAGAAAATGGTTTGCCACGGACAACACACCTTCGTATATAGCCAAGTTCTCTTTAACGCCCTAGCCCAGGAACCCAAAGGTGGTCCTAGCCTACGTAGATTAGGCCAAGAAGTGACTCGACATGCAATTAAAGAGTATTAGCCATCACCGACAAGTGTATGTACTTTTAATTTGTTTTATTTTCCCAGGGGGCATAACGTTACAGCTATCGTGATGGCATTAAACGGCTCTGCAGCCCATCCAAGAGCTAGCCAGGCGCTATCACCGATGTTAGCTAGGAATGCTCTAAACCCAGCGGATATTACGACGTTATATAAGCTATATTCGGCTCCTGATCCTCCTCTGGTTGACTTGTTACGCATTCCTCAATTCCTTGGTAAAACTATTAGATATTTAGAACCTGTTGACGTTTTTGTTCCTCAATAATGTCTTATTTTTCTTCAGAACTGATGTTGGAGTCCCTTTTCAAGCCCAACGTTAAGTTAAACCCTGAACACAAGTCCAAGTACTTGTATTTACTAGCCTACGCAGCAAGCATAGGAGAAGTGGTCAAGAAAGGTCAAAGGCGGAGTCTAAATCGTGAAGAATTGAAAGGAACATTGCAAGCGTTAGAGAAAGCACATCAAGTTTGCACGACCGCCAAAAGTTCCACAGAACTGATTACGGAACTGGGGGCTCTTTACCAGTACCTTAGGTAAGGATTTAATAAAAGTTGGTATAAGTGTTTCGTGTTGTAAATTTTGTTTTATTAGATTTCCGGTGGTTTCGTTGGGAGTTTTTCGATGGGTAGAAGCTACCGTGACTGAACCGAGTTATTTTAAACTCTCCACGGAGCATACACCCATTCATTTAGCGTTACTGGATGAAATCGCAGCGGTCCATCCACTTTTACATCCCAATTTGCTGGATCTGCTCATCCGGTTGTTTGAATCTCGTCAGGATGGGCTGGAAATTCTCGTTCAAGTATATTTCTTTTTTGCATTACTGTTCATTTTTTAAAGATTTTTTATTTATTTTTGGTAGTTGGAGATGAGGAAGATGTTGCTGGACAGAATGGTTAATTTGTTAAGTAGAGGTTATGTGGTACCAGTGGTCAAATATATCAAGCAATGCTGGCAGCGATGTGATACGGATATATCCCTTATCAGATACTTCGTTACTGAGGTAGAAATACTGAAAAAGTGAGTTTATATTAATATTTGTGGGATTTTAGGTACTGGAAGCCATTGCCCCGCCTTATACATCCGACTTTGTCCAGTTATTCTTGCCTATGGTTGAAAATGAGGAGATCACAGGCAGTATGAGAAGTGAAGGAGAGAATGATGCAGTTTCCGAGTTTATAAGTAAGAGAAACCAATTGTTTCAAAAGTTTGAAATAAAAACTTCAATGCTTTTCGTATAGTATATTGCAAGACAAATTACATAATGGTGAATTGAAGTTTTGGAGATGGCGAAACCACCAGCAGTTTACACAAATTAATGAGACCCTTTCTGTCAATCCGTTTGGTTTTGAATGACGATAAGCATGTACTCCTTATCTAAGATGTATAGATATAAATAAAATGCTTACGAGTTAAAGTACTGAGCGAGGAATAATTACCAGGAGCAACCATTATTTCATGTTTTTTGGATCTAAGTCGCAAAAAGGTCAGATCATTGGTTGGATCAAGATCTCTCACCACCGTCCTGGCTTTGTCTGCGAGCTGGCTGATAAGTCCAGCGTATTGTACGGTCGTAGCATTGTCCAGTGTCGATTTAATGGGTATTCCTGAGCAGAAAAATAAGAATATATTATCAAAACATATGGGAAAAATTAGACTAAGGACCACACCTTCAGCATTTACCACTACCACTCCCACAACTCCTTTATGGGATTGTATCCGCTTCAACGTTTCTTCAATTTCCGTAGACTATCAATAATTTAACCAAAAACTCAAATTAAATACATACATCCAAATAACTTAACAAATTTACTCACCATTTTTGCGACTTTTCCGATCCAAATATTGATCAAACAATCTGTTTTAACTCATAAAGCTGTTGATAGATGGCGAAAACTACCCATGGGAAGGATTATTATCAGTAAAGCTCGTAATCGAGCAAGAGCACGCGTATCGATATGTACAGTAATGGTAAATGGCCACTTGTTGATGCCGTAAAGTGCGTTTTTCGTTATATGTGCATAATTAAGGGTAATATACGTGATTTAGTAAACAATAACTATAAAGAACAGACATGTTAAAAAGTGATTCAAGTCAAGAAGCTTGTCCTGGAACGCTGAGACCCAGATTCGGTTAGTAAAGACACATTTCTTTCGCAAGATTCCCGGTATCGGGTACACCGCGGGCCAAACTGGCCTCCAGGACGCGTGGCGTTTTTTCACGATTCTTCCACGCGCAGCTCAGACCCGTATAAACTCTGCTCACTTTAATAACTTGTCCAAACATTGATTGTTAGTCCTTTCCCGTTCCTTTTCGTTCGCTATTTGCTCTTTGGCTGGGCACAGAATCCGAGCTCGACTTCAACTCTCCGTCCTTCTTGGCTAGAAACAAGTATTTCTTCAAAATCTGTTAAAAATCTTTCAGAATTTCTCAGTTCCTTTGCCCTGTTCTTGTGTTAGGGTTGAAGATTAATAACGAGACACTTTTAGTCTTATTAGAGACGATGAAGACGTTCTGTCAGGTTTGTAATAATTGCAAATATTGGCGATTGTCGCTTCTGGGGTTTTAAAATAGATCTTCGGTGGGCTTGTCCTATCCAATTTTGGTTTTTGGCTGTTTTCTCTTGCGCCCCTTTTGGGAGACGTTCGCGTTGGTGTTTATTCATGGAGGAGCTCATTACAAAGGCAGCTGGAAATTTTAGGAGTGACAGCATTCCATCTCATAACTTGGGCTGTCGTCCTGGTTGGCCTGTCGTCTTGGCTGTCTGTGTCGCTCATCTACAAGGATCAAATGAATGTTGTGACTGGCTTGCGCCCCACATAACAACCTTTACTTATGAGACAAGGGGTACTTTTCTACTTCTTTGCTTTTGACGTCGTAACCCCCATACTTTTGACGCTAGAACAATTTAAGCCAAGTATCCTTCCCCGCGCCCGAATCAAGCCCATGGAAAATATGCAAATTTATGACGATTTAAGGTCTTCACACCAAGAAAAATAAGGTGAAATTCGTGGCTAGAAATAAACTTCAAAAGAAAAGGTTTGGTCTTTTGTCATGTGACAGGAATCTCTTGTTCTACTTCTTTTTTTTTCTTTGCAGAGAAGAAAAGAAAAACAGACACAAAAAGGAAGATAAAGCGCACATAAGGAAGCTGGAGAAAGGAACTTGTAATGAGTTAAAAAGTTTATTTCGGAGTATTACAAGCTTTTGTGTTTTGCATCTGCTCGCTTTTAGTCATTTCGTGTTGTTGCCACCAAAAGACCCCCAAAAGTCGGGTGTGAGGATCTGAGGAATGATTGGAATCCCGGAGATCCTTTTGTCGCGGAAAATGAGCGTCTTTTGCAAGGTTATTTTTCTTGTGGACAATTTTGGTTAAAGCTCAAGTTGAGACTTATATTTTTTTTCTTTATTTTTAAGGCCAAGAGTCTAGTCTTTTGTTTAAAAAAAAGGGAGGAAAAAATTAAGGGTAAGATCCGCCACCTGGCAGTGCTCTGAAAGGGTGTAAATTATGCGACCTTAACACCAGAAAACGCAGAATGGTTTGCATCTTTATAAGTAAAGCTGCGCCTGATGTGTCTATTCTTAGTGTTTAGCTCGTCCTTTTTGTTGGATTTTTTAGTTGCTATTAGAAAAAAGGGGTACAAAAAGAAAAGATACCGACTCGTTAGGCTAATGGAAGGCGGATACTTTGGATGATTTTTTTGGGTATCCAATATACTTTGACGGAAGTTTGTCGTCTTTCAAAAGCTGAATTTTGTACATTTTTTTCTACTTTTTCTATTCTTCGAAAGTTTGCTTCGTGAGTTTCCTTTATAGGATTTGCGTCTTAGAATCTTGGGATTTTTTCCTTTAAAAAAGTTTTATTTGAAGGGGGGGGGGAGGAGGTCTCTGACGTCGCGGGGACTGGCAGTGGTCACTTATTGATCTGGCTGGTTTTTCTCATATGTGGAAGATTCTTTCTCTTGGCTTCTAAGGAATTGTGAGCTGTTTCTGAGTCGATTCTGGGGGGAAAAACTGAGATTTTGGGGGTCTTTTTCGTCGCAAGTAATTCTTGGTAAATGTTTCGAAACGGTTCAAACTTGACCGTAATTCAACAACGCGAAAGATTTGGAAACTTGTCATTATTGTGCACAAACTTGGTAAGGTACTAGTCCATGTGTTTCACATACAGAAAACTTTAAAAAACTAGTTTATTCCCGAAAATAAGTTGCTGTTCCGTGGTAATTAAAGGTGAAAACGCATTACGTTAAAAATATATCAGATGTGAGAAAAAAATTGAAGTAAATACTTTGTTTAAGAATTATATTTAAGTGAGCTCGAAATTAAAGTTCGTTTTACTTCAGAAGGGATTGAAAAGAAGCGTTTTAGAAAGGTATTTCCAGCGAAGGGATTGGTTGGCTTTATGGCAGTATTTTCGGCGCAAGTTATGGAAAATGACATGTGTGCTTCCGGAGCCCCTCCCTTTTCATATGCGGGCCGCTGCGCAAGGAAATGCGATTGGCGTGGCGCCATATACGATGTCATATTTTGCCCTGCCTTCCACATATGACGGAAGCCAGCCAGACCCATGTGTGGGGGAGAGCATAATTTTATTAATATTCATAACGGGGCATGCGCAGTGAGGTCAAAGTGATTGGAACCACGCCTCTTGCCATCCAAACGAAGATTTTGAGATGCGCCGATTAATTTTATGACTTTTTTTTTATTTCGTGGGTTATTTTCCTTGGTGTAAAGGGGGATTTGTGTGCAATGGCGAGAGAGACTGGCAGCTGCAGCATCATTTTTTGTGTCGAGCTCCAGAGAGTGAGTGTTTAGCCCTGGATCTAACGTATTTCCTCGTGTATTTTTTTCTTTTTTCGTTTTAGGAACTATATTTATAGTCCCGGGAGTTCTGGAGAGGCTTAATAATATGTTTCCTAACTGGCTGCGACAATGCTTGGGGAAGCGGGATGAGGGGAAAAAAAGAAGAAGAAGAGGAGAGAAGGGAGAAGGCTATTAATTTGTCCGTAAGGATTGAGGAGCTTATAGGGTAGTTATATGTATAAGTTGGAGCTATTTTTTGGACCAATACTGGTATAGACCCGCGGGGAGGAGGGGGGATAATGATGGGTAAGGGGGGAAATGATTTGGTATAGGTAAAAAGCAGAGAGGATGATTACGCGATTATAATTTCACACTGAGGGAGCACATTGAATGCTAGAACGTGGAAAGGAAGGGAACATATGGAAAATTGGGCAAGCGGTATATTATGCTCCAGTCAACCATCATTGGCTGTGTTATATGTGTGTGCGAACGGCTATGGTATCTATATTCTAGAGTAAGAGAGAGAGAGAGAGAAAAGAAAGAGAGACGCAGCATTTTGTAAGATTATAGATGGGGCATAGAGTATAAATGTGTAGCGATGGACAATAGATGGGAAGTTAGATTACGGAGACGGAGTTTGAGCTTTTATCGGGAAAAAGATGGTTTTATGTTAGGTTTATGCAGGCAAAACGGTTGGGAAAGTATCGAGATTGTGCTGTGGAATTCGTTATAGTCTGAAAGTGGAATTTATGTGCCGTTTGGAAAACTAGTTTTAGTTTCAGTCTTTTAAACTATTAGAGTTCTAGTCTTTAGTTAAACGAGTCAGTAGTTTCCTGTAGTTAAACCAGTAAAAATCATAAAACGCTCACCGCATCTTTCCTTGATTCATCTAAATCGGCTTCATGGATCATGGGTAACTTTCACGTTGCATACACGTGGAATGCGTACTTTACTTCCGTAATGTAGGAAAATTCAGAAATTAGTATTTCAAAGTAGATTGAAAAGCGATTTTTTGGGTACATTATTGGGGATAAACTAAGGAGATTTGGTTGGTTCTGGAACATTTAAGCCATATAGATAAATTGGCTTTTTAGGACTTCGGATTTTTAGTGTTGTCTTAATTTTTAAAAAATGATTTTCTTAGATTTCATGTGTTTGAAGTTTGTGTCGAAGTTTTGGAAGGTTTATTTCATTACCTACAGTTAGAAATCGTATTTAAAGCACTTTGACGTACTAACACTACATCGGAAGATAATTCCGCAAAAACTCTTGTTGCTTGTTGCGGAATACATAGCTTGATGGCATAACAATGATTAGCATTGAAACATTCAGTGTGGAGAGGATTAAGTTGCAATGAATATGAAAACAATAAAATATTCTTTTTATTTTTTAAGATAATCTTTTTTCGTAATATAAGTATTTAACATATTTAATACCTTGTACTTTAGGAATGCATTACATAACAAAACTAAAAAATCTGTAAAATTGTTATAATGTTTTTATTAGTAAAGTCATTAAGTTGCAAAAGGGACAAAAGCCAACTTTGGGTATTCAGAATAAAAGTTCGGGATTATTCCAACAGGAGTATTCTAAGTTAATTTTAAGAAGACAGTTTAAACGGATTTGGAAGTTTAGGATCAATTTGGGGGACATTTTAAGCGTGTAAAGCGCAAAGGTCAAATTTCTGTTGTCGCACATGATGAAGAACTTGTAAGGAAGCAAGCAGTATAAGTATTTCGCTTTTTAGAAGGGGATTTTGATGTATACGTAGGAAAAAGGGGTACGGTACTACGTTCTTACGGCGTCGTGGGTAAATTTCCCACGTATAAATAAATACGCGCTCGCCAAAAGAACGAACGAAAAGCGGTTCGACTGGTGCTGTTGGAGCGATTTGGGAAGAGAAAAGAATGGCAAGCCGGAATTTATGGAGCTGAAGACCGTTTGGTATTTATGACCACTCCGTCTTATGTTTTGTAGAGTACCGAAGAAGCTCTCTATGCTCCTTTTTGCTATATAGCTTCTCTCCTTTTTTTATTTTCCTGCTAAGTTATAAAGAAAAGGCAGACGAGAGCTTTTAAACGTATTTAGAGGCTTTTGTCTTTGGACTTTTGGAAACGAAATTAAAAAAACCTAAGAAATAGAAAACGGATAACATTAAAAAGCTCATTAAATTTCAAAGTCCAAATGGATCTTGTGTTATTTACTGAATTTTTCAATGATAAGGGTTTGCGGATGAGATGTTTCAACTTTTATTTGATCTTGTATTTTGTGTCCTTTTAGTAACGAAGAGGGAATTAAAGGTGGTCCTCTGCAAAGGTAGAAAAAGGGTTGGCTTGGCTGTTGTCACTTGTTTTAACTCGGTCTGTTTGGTCCGTAGTAATATTTCATGTCAACACGACCCATATAGATGCTTTTTTATTTTATTTTATTTTTTTAGGGGGGTGTTGGACTGTCGTCAGAGTTGTGGAGATGGGAAAAGGTTTTTCTTTTCTTTTCGTTTTTTGAGAAGGGGGGTTGGTTTTTATAGAGCTCGTGTTGGACAAGCTAGACTACTTTAGGTTTACGGCTCTACTCCCCGGAGTCGATTTTAATGATAAAAAGTCGACTAAATTAGTTTTAAGAGACAAGTTTTGAATGTTGACTGGGATTTTTGATTGCGTTTTGTAACCCAATTGGAATCAATACTTTACCTTACAACTTTGCAAGAGTTGGTAATTTGTACTCTTTGTTACCGAAATTTAAGTCTTTCTTGCGAATAAATCTCTTATGAAATGAAAATCGTTTGGTAGTAAAGGACATGTTAGGAAAGTCTGAAGAGAAAGTTGGGAATGTTTTGCTTCAGTTTTTCAGGATTGGGATTCCAGAGTTTTAAATAGGGGATCCATGTGTAGAAATTGTAATGTTGGTAAATTTTGAAGAATTGAATTGAAGAATTTGAAGATTTAGCCACCAGATTAACGAATTTCTACGTCAAATTTTCGCTTTAGTTTGCAGGATTAAGTGTGATTTGGGAGTCTCAAGCTTACTCGACACGTATGATATCGATAGATAGGCAAGTTAATTGTATCGAAATCCTGATTATTATATCGATACATGCGCACATTTGCTTCTTGGGTTTGAAAGGTTTGAAAAGAGAAGTTTTTTTTACTTTGGTAAATATAAATGATTTTTCAGTTATTTCGTTATGGTATGGGTTTGGGAAATCTCTTGTGAGAAGATCGTGGTATTGCAAAATGTCCAAAAAATGTCTAGAATTTTTAGTGCGTTAGGTGAATTATAGGAAAGTAATGAAGGAGCTTTTCATATTTGGTGTATGGGATGGAAAGGAGTATAGAGAGCTGGAGGGTTATATAGGCTGTATAGAAGGACGTTAGGCCATTGAAATGCTAATGTAATTCCTCTTTAGCGACTTCCCCCTTAACCCCCCCGCTTCATGTCCAAAGATGAATAGCGTTCGGTGGCGAAACAGATGCAGCTCATGACACGAGGTCAAAAAGTATATAGATCTACTCAACATGAAATCCCAGGCCTTTTAGCTACTTTCTTTCATCCGGCCGACCCCACCCCCTCTCCATCCCACCCCCTTCCCAATCTTGATAAAGTTTCCAGAACCATTTTCGAAGCGTTTTCATCGCTCACGACACATACGTTTCTTTCCTAGATGGAAAAATTATGCATAAGTCATTTACCTTATCTCGAATGTTACCCATTCCCCTTTTTCACCCTCTTCACCCCGAAGCAATTTTTGTCGCCGCTTTTACTTTGCGATATAAAAAATCGATATAACCCAAGGATTAATTTTCATCAGATATGCCAAAGAAAAGGACCCAAACTTTCTTTTTTGCCAAAATCGTGCGAAAGGGCTTAGCAAGTGTAATATATTTTTAGCTTAATTTAAGCCCAACAAATCCCCACATCCCCCACCCTCTCAGAATAGGTGGGGCAAGGGGATATTTCGTTCGGACACCCAGAAAAAAAAGAGCGAGAAAAGCCTCCCATATAGTCTAATGGTTATGAGAATGCTGATGCGATAGCCCATCGATATAGGGCCGGCCCACACACAAGACTTGGGCGGGCTATTTATGGAGGAATAAAAGGCAGCTCTTAAAGATTAAGGATATTGGGATCGCCCAAAATGAAAATCGATACTAGAGCAGTGGTTCGCCAGGGGGATGGAATTACTGATTTTCGCAGAACACAAAGGAAATTAAAGTTTTATGGCCTTTTCGAAGTACCTCGTTAATTCTTTCAAATTCGCCATTCCCGTGACGTCGTCAATTATTCGGCACCGTAATTTGGGATGAAATGAAATATTTTGTAAGGAAATTAATAGTTAAAGTATTGTATTGAATATTAGCGTTTTGTTTTGTACTCTTAATTGTAGAATTGTATGCACAGTCTGCGCTCGCAACAATTGTGCACGAATTTTCGGATCATTGCGGTTGCTTATGTGTACAAAGGGAACATCGACACAAGGACAAGGGACCCCGACACGGTACCATATAACCTAACTTAAGCTAACTCGAAATACTATCGGTCCCTTGAAAGATTATGGAACCCTAGCCCTTGTGTCGAGGTCTGTAGTCCTTATGTCGGGATCCGTAGTCCTTGGTCCTTATGTCGGGGTCTGGAACCGGAATCCTTATGTTGGGGTCCGGAGTCCTTATGTCGGGGTCCGGAGTCCTTATGTCAGGGTCCGGGGTCCTTGTGTCGTGTTTCCGTACAAAGGCGCTCTATTTTTTAAAATTTGTATTATATTAATCGGCTTCCAAACTGCGATTCACGAGCAAGGTGATGAGTCATGAGTTTGTGTAGTAATCAGAAGATTTTGAAAAGTTTTTTTCTGGGCGAGTTTTCTGGCGAATAGGTAAGTAAAGGTTTTTCCAGCAGTTCTTTTATCGTCTTTTTTATGTTCAGTTAAATAATAGGAGGAGGTTGGTGTAAGTGCCACTAATTAGCCAGACGTCCGAGTACCGGCAGGGGGAAGCGAGAAGAATTGTGACGTGCTCCTGGACAAGAAAAATGGCCCTTGCCGGTATGCCGACATTGGAATGCCACTATTAGCCATTCCTGAGTTTCGGGGCCAAAGATTTTTTACTTTTATTTTTAAGGTATTAATGTGTCCAATTCATCTTTGTCTTGAAGGGAGCACTCTTGCCTGCTCGTGCAGCTTATATAGAGGTAATTAAAAGGACCATTTAAAGAGCTTTCTGCGTTTCTTTGAAGGATGTGCAATATTGCTGCATTTCTACACGTTAGAAATACTTGGGGTGGAAGGAAGGAATAAAATGGGGCAATGGAAGCACTCGAGCCTGCCAATATCCATAATTTATTAGTTGCAGCAGACGCTCATTAAGAACATGCCATTATAAGACCCATTTTCTCTATTTCAGTTGTTGGGGAGGGGTCAAGGGTCATTGCAGACGGGAAAAGGAGGAAGTAAAGCGCGGTGCTATGACTGAAATGCCATTGTTTGGGCGTTTTTACACAGGGCCTTTTTCTTTAAAAGGACACCACAACCCCCCTTTTGGCATTCCAGCTGCGATAATTGTGGAACGAGCCAGGTCAAAGGCCACGTGTTTGTAAACCAAGCGAGTGCCAAGCACGTGGGCCAACTGCCCTTTTCAGACGTAAGCCAATTGGACAGAAAATTGAAGTTACACTCTTGTGTTGTGCAGGAAATATTTGTTGCTTTTTCTATTTCCAGACAGTAATTTTGATTGAACTGGGGCATTTCTACGTGGGTTTACATGTTTTCTGTAGTATTTGAAAGAAATTTGAAAGAATTGGGTATTTGTGTACAAATGAACAAGTTTTTTTAACGAAACTTTTATTTCTGTTATATTTTTCGTTTATTAATCGGCGTAGGCAGTAGCCTATTTATTTATTAGTCATTTGATGTGCAAAACTTAACAACATTGAGCTAATTACCGGGGTGGGAAGGGTAGAAGGTATTTCTTTTATATTATTTTTAATTTCTTTTATTTTAGTTATTTTTATTATATTTATTTGTTTTATTGGTGTTCATTCTAGAGTTTTTACACTATGGTATTTTGATTTTTTTGCAAAAATGTATGTTGTTCCTTTATAGAAAAATAGTATTCTCTTTGTACAATGTATTGTTAATGTATTATTAATTTTGTGATAATTTCTAACATTTTGATTTTTGCAATTTCTTTTGAGAATTTCGTAGTCATTTGTAGTACCTTCGGGAGTTTTCGTTTCCTCGAATATTCGAAATTCTCTGCTGACGAAATATCTCAATTTCCCCGTCTTAAAGTTGTAAGAATCGCACAGTTGCCGGTGGATTTTCTAATGAATTTCGTGACAAGGATTCAGTGAAAAATAAGTTGGATTTTGACAAGATTGTGAAAGGAATCTATAGACAGAAATTTGGCGCCATTTTCATTTCGCAGAAAAATAAATCGAAATTTTTGGCTGGCTGCCATGTTCTGTGTTGTAAGGCGCGTATTTGTATCGAGCAGTGCATTGCGAGGACGAGGGAGTTTTTTTAGGATGTGACTGATTTGGCGGGATTTAACACGAGACAGAGCCAAATTGGGGTAGCTAAAGCCCTGTCACAAGGCGTTAAAGCACACATATGGGCTTTACATTTTATGCCTCGCCGCTTATATGACGTTCGAACCTTCAATTGTGCCACCGAAATTTTTCTGCTCTGTTGTGTCCTTGCCCCTCCCCCTAAGTAAGCTATAATGTAAGCGAAGCTGGAACGAAAACCTCTTGTTTTCAAATGCTACAAGAGAAAAGGGTTGTACGATCGTATATAGCTCTATTGGTTATATCATAGAGGCGTGAAATTATTCACAGCTGAGATTCAGGATTTTTTTTACATTTTATTTTATGTCACTTTACACGTAACGACCATAGGGAGCGGGTGGAAAGGGTGTGCAAGGGTGAAGAGAGGGTAAAATGAGGTTTAGATAACTTCATTTGGGGACGTTGGACAACGCTTGTCTATCCTAGTGTTAGAATCTGTTGGATGATGGCACATATAAAGCGACATATGGCTATATAGGACTAATGCTACATGTATTACAAGCCCTACACTGTGTTGTAATGGTTGATTATCAACACCATCGCTTGGGGACCGGCATAGACTTACATTCATACATTGAATGTATAAAAAAAGGCTACAATTGTAATTAGGGAGCATGTGTGACACTATTAGACACGCTTGACAAGCATTCAGGGGGGTGGGCCCCAGGGCAATATGTTTTTTAAACATAAGAAAGATGTGTTAGCGGCCGGTTATGAAATCACCTGTCGAAAAGCCAGTTGGAAATATGACAACAAAGCAAACTTTAATTATAAAAAAGACTGAACATTTTTCGAAAAAATACATGAACTATTTTCCCGAAATGATAAGAATGTTCTATGATATCGTAAGAAAGATTTTAAGAATCCTAAAACAGTTTCCATGGTCATATAGTTTTTTTTAATTACAAGAAAAATAAAAAGTGGCTTTGCAAATAGTTTGAGAAAATACAAGAAATATTTTCCCGAAATGATGAGAATGTTTTATGATATCATAGGAACGATTCAAGAATCATGACAGTTTTCGTAATCATAAAAAAAATCATGATTTTTTTATGTTTTGTAAATTAAGAAAAAATTGGGGGGAATGAGTTGAGAAAATGTAGGTTTCATGGGCTGTGTTCCCACTGCCATCTTAACCCGGGTTAGCGAGCGAAATTAACCCGGATTAACTAACCCGAGTGTTTCCACTAGCCAAACCTGGGTTGAAGGTGGTGTTAGACACCCATTTCAAAATGGGGTTAACCCAGCAAAGTCGGGTTGAGACGTTGTGCGCTTTTGCGTCGAGGGGGAGTTACGTGTATTGTAAACAAACGCTGCTTTTACCTAGTGCCAAGCT
>RJJA01000153.1:0-128524 GCA_003724045.1 Lepidurus arcticus
TCCATTGGGAGTAGCGAATCCGAGATCTCACGGCGAATCTGCAGATTCGGAGTACCCTTTGCCAGAGTAGAGTGACACTTTCAGAGTGGCCAATGAAAATCGCTATAATACAACGAGCAAACGCTAGGAAACGAGCTTTACAATGCAGAGGCGTGGCTTTATTACCGGCCATCACGGAAGAGGTGGGCTTACATTTTAAATTTTTTGTTTTTCAGAAATTGCGTTCCAGTGCATTTGATGGGATAAGCAAATCTTTACTCATATTGTACCATGAGATATTACAGTGACACTCTTAAAACGGAAATAGACTAAATATTTTCGGGACTGATCTGATGGGCACTTTTGTTTATCTTCTACTTTTCCTTGTAGTGATCAGGGGACCATAAGGCGGGTAAAAATTTGGGTTTCATAGTTAGTAAGAAATGTTCGCGCCATAGCTTTTCAAGCTTGAACAAGCCCTGCTCGGTTACCTTGTAGTGTTCCACAACTTTCAATCCGTGAGCGATGTAGTTGTCATTGAATATTCTACGAACAAAATATGCATTTATACTCATTCACGTTTTTTAAACAAATTTAATTTGTAATATAAACCTTATATCAAGATTAGCTGCCTCGTCTAATAATTCGAACGTAACTTCTCGTTCGAAATGGACATCGAGTACTGACTGTAATTCTTGCTTTCTGGTTTCGGGCAAATTATTTCCGTCTTTTAATAATGCTCGTGCAGCGGAACGAACATTTTTCAAGTCTGCATTCTCCCTAACCTATATATTTTTTTTAATTAAAAAGGTATTTTAAATGCACTTTCCCTGTTTCGCATTTACCTTGACGTCGTTCTGAATGCCAATAGGCGCATCGCACTTCAAAGACAAAACTTTCCTCATGCTTATATCGTGAATATTGCTCTGCTGATGGCAGTGAAAACAAAGAAGCAGGATGTCGTGTGATTTGTGGTCTTTCATATAAGCTACAATGTTAAAAATTTTGCTTCATTAGACCTTACATGAAAATCAAATATATGCGAGCGTACTTGGGAAATGCTTGCGGTATTCATGAGGTACTACGTTTTTCCTAATGTATGAGTCAGCTCGACCACAGACCACGCAAGCGTTATCCTTCCGCATAACGTAATACTGGTCACATTCGTCTTTGGGCCTTCCGGCAGGCTCAAACTGAAGTCGCACTGTCAATGGATCTTCCTCAACTACTGTACCAATGCCTTTACTAACATACCTGTCAACAATTTTTAGACACAAGTATTCTGCATTTGAATAAAGACATCTCAACCTACCAGTTCGCTTTTTTTCTGTCACAAGTACATAACGGTTGTCCATCTGGAGCTTGCAAGTAGCAGTTTTCGTACATAGGTGACTTGCGTGTGGAATAGGCTCGACTAGGATTTTTCAACGGTTTAAACGTAGTTTTTTCCCCTCCGTTGGAACTTGTTGCGCTTATCCTGGCCTTATTGTCTTTGAAAGGTATGTCTCGTAGGTTTTGAACACTTCCCACTATCACGCTGGCAGCCTGTAACATTAAAAAATACACCAATGTTTTGCCTGTCTAACAATTAATAGTCTACTTGATGTAGTGTCGGTTTCGAAATTAAATGAAAGATTGACGCTGGGGCGAAAACTTCTTCTCCCAGAAGTAAAGTTACAAACAAACTGGCAATCGCGTCTAGAGCGGCGTACTGGATCTGCTTAGGGCTCAGCTTGTCAGCTTCCCAGTTACTACATGCTATCCGCCAATCCTTGTCCAGCACAAGTCCCAAAACTCTTTCGGATAAGGCTAGAAGAAAAGCGAAAAGAGCTAACTTTTGTAATTCTTATTGTTAACTCTTTTTACCTCCTAATCCCATTCGCTTCTTATGCAGATCGGATTGAGGGTGTCGAAGGATAATATGTCTTACATCCAAGCAGCCATTCACATTAACTCCATAACCCTGCGTAATTTTCCAGCCATCTTCACAAGAAGCCACGCCAACTTTCAATATCGAAGGGTCAGTCAATATTGCCTACGTCGAAAGGTCAATTTTAATCTATATTCATTAAAGTTTCAAATGTACACGTACTTGTAAGCTAGGAGGAATAGTCTGCAGTTTGCATAACCGAATTAACGTGCACAGGCCTTCGTGGGATGCCAATTGTAGCAAAGCCACTTTTTTAGCTTCTGACTCCTTATTCGAGACCCATTCGCAGTCAAAGCCTAGCATCTGAACACGCTGAATATCCCTACATTTGGAAAGTTTTCAATCTTGCAAATTCTTGTATAAAGATATATATGGTGTACGGGTATATATTTTAGGAAAAAGCTTATACCTGTTCAAAAGAGGAACTATAGCTTCCCATTCTTTTACTGTACTAATAACATGAACCTTGTCTTGGAGTCGTTCCCATGAATGTTCACGCTGTAATATCCTTTTCCAGCACATCCTCCGTTGTTTTGCCAACATTCGCTGAAACCAAAACAAGCCACTCATGATTGCTACACCAACTCCAGCCGTAACCAGAAAGACTTTAACTTGTACATGAGTCATAACTAAAATTTGCAAATCGTGTTTTAATTCTACTACTGTTGAAAATTTCTGCTATAATTCAAGTACCTAAATTTCAAGTGAATGTGCAATGCACCACGCTTTGTTTACAGGTTTTATTTACATCGTATCGTGTATCGCGGCGCTACAATTGGCATCGAGCGTTGAGGCTTCCTATTGGTGGGACTTCCACTCCAACTGGCATTGCTGCTACAATAAATTCTCATTTGTATCCACATGAAATTTATTTATATTTTCTAAGAGATTAAAAACTAATAAACCATATTAATTGTTTTATACAGCACATGTAAGCCGTTTATAATATTTATTTCTGTAATTCCAAAAATTTCAATAAGGAACTGCCAAATTAATTCTTTGAATTGTAAATGCTACAGTTTTCATCGTAACTTTCCAAATGTTTTCTTTTCAAAAAAGGAATCGTAAACTTTGTACAACGTAGGAAAATGATAAGGGTTCTTACAAACGTGATTTAAATATTGAAAGGCTGTGTTGAGACTAGGGGGAGGCCTGAAATTTAACTCGTCCGATGTTGTTAAGTTTCTCTAAGAGAGTAATAGCATGTTTTCCCTTACAAAATGATTCCATCAATAAAAGCATAGCAATAGGCTTCTGCTGCCTATACGCTCGCTAATTAGTTAACAAAAACAAACACGAAAAGTAGTTGGATAAGTCTTCGCTTTTGTAGCATTTCAGTAACAGGAAAATTCCGTTGCAAAATAATGCCACCAGACACCTGTCAATTACTTTTGCAATAATGACGTCATAATCGAAATTCATAATGTCGAGAATTCGTATTAAAAATTTTTGCTTCTTTTATACGCCTGTTTACAAAGGATTGCGATTACCGATTGCGTTACCAAGACAATACTGAAAATTAAAGAACGTGACCTACGGCCCAAACGAGTCTAAAGGAGAGCAAGCTTAGGTAAGGTTTTGCTCGCAATGTATTTTGTCGCATAGTAACATACATACAAATACAAGAACGAATTTACAAAAAATAAATAAAAAAGATTAATAACTCGTATGAAATAGTCGAGTGTAGGTTTGTCTATAAAGAGAGCAGCTCCATGACAGTATCGGTAATTCTTGACTGTCGACGGATAGCTCTCTTGATAGGGCCAAACCGGGATGCAATCGAGTTTCAGGAAGGTGGCAATTTTTAAATGGACATAAGGAACCTATAATAGCACTATGTTATGTTTCGCAAAAATAACGTGATTTTGACTAACCAACACTTGCGACTAGCGAGAAGGAATATTTCCATGTGACTGGTCAAAGATTAACTCGAACAAGTGTGAAAGATGCCCAAACAGGCCGTCGCTTTTATACCCTCAAGTTGGCAATCGTGGGGACGCATAAAAATCAATTGTTTTCAAAATTTCGCCCACCCATGCACGTTTAAACCCAAACAGGAAAGCAACGATGCATTTGACATTCTATGCCTTTTCCTGCATCACACCCCTTATGGGAGCAGCTTAATGGAAAAATCCTCGAAATTTTTTCATACAACGGTTTGTCTCTAAGGCTTTATCTCTGCGCTTTAAATTATCTGTTTAAAAACTGATGTTTTTGATACGAGACATTAGTAGGGAATGGCAAATTTTAGGGCTAAGATTTAGCTTGAAAAGACAAGAAAAGGCAAGAAAAACATCAAACCGTCATTTCCCCATTTACACGCTTCACGGGACATTTCCTGTTACAATTGGTTTCAAAGTATCCGTTGGGAGAAAAGTTAACCCTTTCCCTTCGCCCTGAAATTGCTAAGGCAAAACAGGCGATGCACATACATGTCTACTTTCCTGCAATGATGGGATGCAAAATGTGTTGCATTTTCATGATTGGGATTGGGGATGCATTGACGCATTGAGGTTACCTAGTGCTGTGCTATGCCGGCAAGACAATGCCTTGAACGTGTGCTTGTGCATTAAGTAACCTAACCGGAATTCTTGATTGTATAAAAGATTGAACTGTACTTCTTTGGAAAGCAGATGGCGAAAGCCGAAAAGGCTACGGTGCTGTAAACACGACTATTTTTACAGTTCGGAAAGTTATTCGCAACTTGTGTTATGAACAGGAATCGGTGCATGTCATATCAGTGGCTTTATAAACGATGACGAATGACTTTGGCACAGTTTCTCAGTTTACAATTTCGTCATCCATTACGTTTATATATAATGCCCCTGGGTCACCTTTTGTTGTAAATCTCCCTGGATATTGTTATTAAACGAGGCTTATAAAACGGTTCGCTTGTATACGCACTTTTCTGACTGGCCGCCTTTTTCAATGACAAAAGAAGCCAAAACGAAAACGGGGGCTATCAATGAAAACGCACAGGCGTCGAAAAACCCACCGACCAGAATTATAAGAGCTAGGGAAGAAAAGGGGGCGGGTCAAGGGATAAGTTACACCTATTCAAGCGTTAAATCCCCTTCGTATTTTTGAGCTAACTTGTTGTATACGTTGCACAAAAGGACAGGTCTTAAAAAGTGGCGGCTCAAAAGGATTAAATGCGTCATTTCATGTCATACATCTTGTATCGCATTATCAAAGAAAATCACCGACCCAGTGCGACTTTTATAGATTACGAAGGGTTTCGCCCATAGTGAAATGTTAGGGAGAGTTGGTACAGTCAGCGGCCGTCTTGTTATACACACAGAAATAGAAACCCAGAAAAGAAAAGAAAATGAAAGGAAAAGGGAAGGAAGTTCATATAACAATCGGTTCCCTGATGCTGGAAAAGTTGGGAACTGCAAGCGCGGAGAAGGTGGGTTCCAAGGTGATGTATGTCTTGAGAGCCATGCCCCTTCGCTTGTCCCTCATTAGCGACTGTGATGATCCTAGCACTTCCTGAATTTGAGGGGAAGCTGGCTTTGGGTTTCTGGGGTTAGTAAGTGGACTAAATACGAGAACACGATAGACGATTGTCTTGGGGTCTCTTGCTCGCCATTTGGGTTACAATGTCTTCATTCCCTCGGCAAAGAAAAGACCCCATCTAAACCCTTGATCGTTTACTGAGTCAATTGCAAATGTCGAGTCCCGCTCTAGAATAACTTCCTTAATGGTTAAAGGACACAATTCCAAGCTGTAATTTGGAAGTTTATGAGCTTGTGCTGCCACCAGGCAATTTTTGGCTTCGTTTAGAAGCTTTAATAGAACATTTACACATTGCTCACGATTGATGAGAGATATACGGTTGTGGTCAGTTGCGTCGATGATCGTCGTTTTTAGAATTAAAAACTTTCAAAAATATTTAGCGAATCTTTCAACACATTGAAGTTATATTGTAGCGAATGAATAAATACAGAAAATAAAATCTTATTTGAAAGGGGATAACAGTGTGAATTAATTCACATAAAATCCCTTTCGTAATCTACAGAGTACATTATTTGAATGAAGCTTTATGGTAATGCTGTGAATTTCAATTCGGGACCTTCTAATGATTCATGTTGGTTATAGCACGTTCCTTGCCGATTTTGGCTATACAAGGAATTCATCCTCATTCTTTCAAAAGTAAAGGGTTTTCTAACTTCTAAAAAAGCACATATTCTGACAATAATACCTCTATGGCTTTGCCAGTACGGTAACGTAAAACAACATTGGTATTCATGTGTTCTTTATTTTTTTGTTTGATGAATATGACTTGAGCCTAATATGAGTATGACATACATTTCTTTACGAGAATCATCTCTACACGGAAATTGCCTCACAATTCATGCTACTAAATTTAGCTTGAAACCTCATGATATTTAAACCGTCTTCAAAAAAGTCTTAGCATTCCAATTACAGTAATTTATTGTTTAACTGACTGGCCTATATTGTTTAAGAAGAAAAAGTTCGACGAAAAATGGTAACTCGAAAGCATCGAGTTTCAAGTTAAAAACTTTTTTTCGCTATAGCGGAAAAATATGAGAGTTTTCACCCCCCAAAGGATGCGGTGGTGCTTCTTGGGACTGATAATAAGCGGATTAATGTAAAGCCAGAAGGGAGTATGCCAATCCAAAGTGGATGGAAGGACATACAAACGGACCATCAATCAACCATTATGATCAAGCCAGGGCCAATAGGAAAGCTCGGGATGGGGACCCACGTGACTTCGGCTATCTTTAGTTGGGAGGAGAGAAGTTGAACCGCAAAGAACCAGCGGACGTCTATTTCCTACCATCAGCCAGCATCAGGCATCAGGATCACGACGAGACACTCCGACCCAACACCAGTTAGTTGGATTCCAGATCTCCTGAAGGCAACATCCTAAACTCGTGTGTCACATCAACTTTGATCTTCTAGTCTTTTTCTCCCCCTCCTCCCACAAAAAGACAGCATGGAATCCATAAAAGACCAACTCCAGTACCGTGTGAATCTGCACCAAAACCCTCACTTGGCCTCACACAAGAACAGTAACTTTTCCTTGGAAGCAATTTTAGCGCATCATTCGCCTCTATCGAAAAACAACACTGAGTTGGGTAATACCGCATCAGCACCAACTATGTTTCCAGTCGCGACATCTTTGGCTTCGCCACACTGCTGGCCATTGCTCTACAGCAATTACCTCTTATGGCAACGAGGATTACCTTATCTTAATGTGCCCGGCATGACCAATATTGTCCCCGATTTGATGGCCAAACCCCCCTTCCTGTATCCTCATGGATTAGCTCAGTCAAGTCTAATACCGCCAGCAGCAGTAGCTTCGGAACTCAGTTCGTCCAATTTCTCCATTAACAGACTTATCTCTCCGCTACCGGATGATTCGGGCGGAAAGTCCACACCTTCTTCACCTCAGCCTTTCACAGGTAATAGCTAAATGTACAAAGTACAAACCAAGTATTTTATTTGATAGAGACAAATTTGTCAAACTGATTTTCACCCTATGTTTGTCTTTGCAGGGAGCGACATGGATATTATGTCCGAAGGAAGTGGCTGGGAAGACGAGGAGGAACCTGGAGGTCAGCATGGTGCAAGAAACGCGGACAATGTCCGTCGCCAACCAAAAACGGAAGATTCGTCCCATGGCAGTAACAGTAAACTGAAAGGACGTCGTCGGCGCACGGCGTTTAGTAGTGAGCAACTCATGGAACTGGAGCGTGAATTTATGGCCAAAAAGTACCTCAGTTTGACCGAGCGGTCCCAGATCGCGGCGGCATTGCGGTTAAGCGAAGTGCAAGTGAAGATTTGGTTCCAGAATCGACGAGCCAAATGGAAACGCGTGAAAGCAGGACTCGTACATAATCATGCAGCTACTGCCGCCAAAGATTCTGTCAATAATAGCCACCACCCGGCAGTTGCGTCCAGTGACCAAGGAACTAAACCTACGCATTCTTCCTCAGTTACCAAAATCGTTGTACCCATTCCGGTCCACGTGAATCGTTTAGCCATCCGGAGCCAGCACCAACAGTTGGAAAAATCTTATTTGAGTCACCAGCAGCAACCAAACAACACCATGGCGGGGCCTAAACCATCCGCGTTTAATCCATTAATGTCTTTGCCTCATACAAACAGCGAAAGCTTTCAGCGCGTTCTTCCCTTTATGCCCTTAACCCATCGTCCACTATAGCGACCAAAAATCATGAACAAGAATGAAAAAATGTGCAAAAAGAAAGTCTTGTTGTAAATATATTTTTAAAAATATCTCTTTAGGTTGTCATATTTGAACTTGGCTGTTTTGCTTGACATGTGTTCCCGTGCTCTCTTCCAAAAGCCAAACGAAAATGAAAATAAATACATGTTGTTCCCACCAAAAAAAAAAGAATGAAAAGGCAGGAAAGACAAGTATAATGCGACAATTTAAGGTTCCAAAGTCTATATATAGAAGAAGTTCTTGAGTTTACGCAAATGGGCGTAAAATGAGATGTGATCCTTTCTTTCCCACCAAAAAAAACCTCATACACGAAAGTTTTCTTTCCCTCTACAGGAACAAGCATAATATGGATATATCATTTCAGGAAATTTTCATGGTTTCAGACGTTAACACGTTGTGTTGGTATGTAAATCAGGTCCGTCTGCTGCACACAGAAAAGCTCGAAGATCTTTCTTCGCTGTATGTTTGATGTGTGGAACTTTACCATATGACATTGTGAAATGCCCAACAACGCAATCTATCCCCGGGAACTCTATAATTTGCGCCACACTTGTTGGCCTGATGGTCCGGCAGCCTCTCGTATGCAAATGATTTTCTTGTGTTCGAAAGTCCCTCTCCTCGCGGACCCCGAAAGGTACAAGTGGGAGGTTGCAAGCCCACGTGCCGTTATGTGTTACTCTTTTTTTATGCCTAACTTTGCTTTTTATTCTCATTATTAGGCCAAGCATTTAAGAAAAGAGTTGGCTATGTAGTTAAGGAAAGAAACAAGCGCCCATGTTAGGCGTCTCCAACAATGGCACACTCTCAACCGTGTATTTTACAATTCAAATTTGAAAGAGCATTTGATGGTTGGTGTTTGTCTGCCGTCTTGCTGCAGATCATGGGGGATGTTTATCGCCCATCATTTTCGACTTCTCTAGTTTCATGTAACACACCGACTTTTTCCAAACTGTATAAAGCCCACACCATCAAGGACCGCGTAGTCCGCTTATTATGCATCAAATTGCCACTCTGCTTTTTCTTTTTCATTCTGGAGCTCACCTCTACGTATTAAAACCACACTGCTAAAAAACCATCCCCTGTAATTTTGAACCATGGTGTTAGAATAAGTCAGAGCGAATTATATAAAACCTCCGGATAGATCCTTTTTGAGGTCTTGTAAGAGACTGTTGTAAACGCATTGTATATAGACTTACTGCCAAAAAGCTAACCATGCCTTTTTTTCGCCTCGCGAAGTTAAAAGTCATACATTTATGTTGGTCGTAATTATTACGCCTTATAGAAGAGGTGCCGAGCTGGGCTGCTTGATTTGCAGTCCACATCGAGATTTTTAACGAGCTCTAATTAATGTTGCGGTGGCTAACGCAGAAACGGTAGCTCGCTTTAGTATGTACATGTGCTTTTTGTCTGTTATTGTTCTTGAGCAAAACAACTATTGGACGATTTGCTGAATCTATTAAAAAGAAAAAAGCACCAGAAATGTTCGACGCAACGGGACCAATTTATTCTTCATTACTTCTTGAAATACTGCACAGTTACTTGCGTAATGTAAACAAGAAGCGTCTTGTGGGTGTGTGTATAGCTATAAGATCACTCATACTTGCTTGAGCTGATATTTTTGAGAGTGGAATGTAAACCGCACAAGTCACACGGAAAAGGGGGCGTGTTACGTTACAATTGCGCCGCCGAAGGAAGCCATAAAGACGAGGACTTGAACGTTGAAATGACAACTCATTTGTCATCAGCTACAAGCTTATATGGATGACGCCCCGGTGTCGACAGCATCGTAAACTAGGTTCTTGACTTGCTAATCTTAACAATATTTCCCCCGTTGTCTTCTGTTCCTCATCAGCGCGCGATTGCGAAGACGGTGGTGGCGGTTCCATAAATGAGTCTTCTATTATACCAACAACAGTTTTATTAAGGTTTGAAAACAACTTTTTAGAAAAAGACAACGGGAAGACATTGTTATGCATCTTCGCATGTGTTGCTTGTTACGCTATGCAAAAAAGGGGGGTGAGGGGAGCATCTCCAGAGCGAAAAGTGTGGTCACGCATGCTTAGCTTTGTAGCAAATGCATTCGCTGGTGCCGCCACATAAAACAAGAGATGCCAACAACGCGCGGACATGGTGTCGCGCTCTTCTAACTCAGCAAACGTCGAGCACGATACACATTTTTAACTACTTCAAGACAAGCGTTTATTACTGCTCTATTTTTAACAAACTTGACACAAAAGTTTGGGGGTCTTCTTGTGCGGCCCCTGCGGCAAACTCGACACGTTTTTACTTGGCTTCGCGCACAGATTAGTGCTAGCGCAGCATACTATAATCTATAACTTTAGAAACAGGGAAACCACCGACAAACAAAAAATGAAAGAAAATCCACAGGTTTTGTAGCTTTTTAATAACAAAACAGACAGACATCGCAGGTAAATACTTGCTTAGGGCCCAAAGGTGGTTCGACTGTGGGCCCACCGACCTTTCATTTTCGTTGCCTTAGAACGCCCCTCGCATTAAAACAATAGGCAGATACGCACGTATGGCCCTTGTCATTTTGGTTTGGCAGTTTTGGCGCTTTCTGCCTTATACTCTCAGCCGGACAATAATTGGCGTCTCATCTCACAAGTCCTAGACTGAAAACCTCAAAGAAACTTGTATCTCGCAATGGTAAAAGCCCCTTATTTTTCTGGCAAGAAATAGACCTTCCTATCTAAAGAATGATAGACAGGAAGGTTTGTTATTTTATTACTATGAGGATATATTCAATTTTAATTTTTTATGTTCCTCCAAAACAATGCTCAGATCAATGGCATATTGGTAACAGATGGACTTGTCATGCGACTTTTTGTAAACAAATAAGAAAACCGATAAATACATTTGTCGCGTTGTTTTTGGTAAGAAACCTTGCGGGGATATTCTGGGTCGTGTCGTATTGGTGTGTAACGAAAAACGTACCCCGTTGGATACACAATGGCACCGAGCCGGAACGTGCTGGGAGGTCGTCAAAGGTGAAGAATTTGGGATTTAAGTATGAAAATCCTGAGCATAAACTGGAAAAGCTGCAAAATGTACCATCCAGGCGGTTTCCCTTGTCATCGCAATTGGAACGACCTAGAAGAGTCTTTGCCGCCTGTCAACCTGTCATTCATGTTTGACACGTTGCCCTTTGACCCCCAATAGTCGACAAGGGTCCTTCATTTGTGTTAAAACTCTCTCCTCGCGCTGTCTCTATAGGAAACTTGGCGAGAAATGCGTCCGAGTCATACTAATCTCATCTTCTTATGACCCTCTCCCTCTCTCTCTCTCTCTTACATATTAAAAAATAAAATCTTCCGGATTTGATGTGAAGGGGGATATGAGAGAGCAGATTTAGGACCATTGACATGGTTCTCTCCCTTCTATTTCCCAAGAATCGTGTCGATCACACCTGCGTCGCCATGGGTTGGAAGGCCTCTCGGACAGACGCCTGATGCCCGAGTAATTGGACATACTATAGGTTTCATTACCTGTGATTAAAGTCGCAGCTTTAGGACCCCGCCAGCCAATCGCAGAAAGGGCCCCCTTTCTCAGTGGTGCCATGTTGGTGGGGTTTGCCCCTTTACAACAGAATAAGACTATGATTTGATTTGGGTCAAGTATAACTAATGCGTGCAACCCAACGACGTTTGAGTTCGAATTTGCCGTGTTGGGTCCCTTGGGGGCTTGATCATCATCACTTGATGGGAATATAGCCCCACTTTACTATTTCCTGTCTACGAGGGAATATCTGTAATTGTGTGTATCTCATAGAGAAACGCTTTTGTTGAGGGGTTGGTTCCAAGACTCATTAAGGATCATTGAGTTGTATCGGGCTGATGACGACCGTAATGACAACTCTTGTCGCTACACATCGTTAGTAATGGGCAAAAGGGCGGCGATATTCTCACCTCATGATGAGCAATTCAGTCGCCCTTGGAAGGTAGCACAATGCTATGATTCCTTTCTTCGGCTTGGCACATCCGCGTAAGCCAAGCCGTCTCCCAACATTTCTAAACGCCCACTTCTTGCAATATGCGTTCGATTTTCTTGTATTGCTGAAAGATATAAATATAAACTCGAGTTTACTTGCATGTTTTGCCTTTGCACCTCTCTCGTGTACAGGCCAAGTATACGGGGAAGGGTTTTAATTCCCCGAAGTGAAAGACTCAGCATTGGCAAACATTACTATTTCACTACTTTCGAACACAGCTGAAAATAAAGTAAGGTGATAATTTCCGGTTGGACGCCCCCGGAACGCGTGTCACGTTTATAAATTTGGTTGCCTTGTCAACCCCTTGCTCCTAAAACTCCGCCTTCGGCTTCCACATAAAAAAAAAGTTAAAGGAATGTCAGTCATGCGACCCCAACTAATGGTAACTAATAACCTATCTGACAAAGCTGAGAAAAAGACGGCAACAATTAACACCGCTTTAATGTACTTTACAGGACTCCAAATCGGCGAATACCTAATGGCTATGTCCAGCTGGAAAAGTCTTGAGACGCTTTTTCATGCCATAACGGCTTAATGGGTCGTTGTGATTCGATACGGACTTTAAGCTAATCTCAAGCACTATACACATGTCTTACCAGTTGTACGACAAGTCTGCTGTACCCCACGCCTCCTTGGCCAGCTGAAGTTGGCACCTTTATACCGGAAGCCCATTAATTTCCACGCCTTTTCGCGCGGGATCCCCAAAATGGACGCTGTATAAACTTGGCTGTGTGGAATAGCCGGTTTTAGAAAAGCAAAAGGAGAAAGCAAGACAAAACGGCGCCGTCTATGTGCACGCCCTCTTTTCACTTTCCATCAAAGAATTGTGGTCTTCAGAACTCATTGCTCCTGACGTTGTTACCCATCACAGATCAGAATTAATTGAGCGGACATCAAGAGCTTCTCAACCCTCGTCTAGGGGTGTCATGGCGCGCTTCTATTACTGCCACAAGAAATGACCCGGCTCTTTGGGCTCAAGCACGGTTGTTAGAATTATGGAAATGTGCAGGCCGATCTGAAGCAGGAGAAAATGACTCTTTGCGTCCGGCCAGCATCGAGCGTGGGGGAAATGGGATTGTTTTCCACAGTTGCCCTCACCAAACCCTTGCTTTTTCTGGCGACAAAACAGCAACCGGCAACAACCCGGGCATATTAGGCTGTGATGGTTGGACGCTTAATGTGGGAATGGGGAAACGAGGGATTCGGTTTGAGTGTAGTTTGGTACTCGCTCTGCTTGAGCAAAGAATGGGCAGGAATTGCTGACCCATTAAGGCAACCGCATCGCATTGTCGTTTATGCCCCTTTTTTTGGCAGTCTGTCCTGTCCTATCATGCATATATACGATGCATAAAAGAAACGACCGTAACCTCGTCAAGAAACGAACCCTGCTATGTAGTAAACATTCACACCAGCTCTTAAATCCTGTCCTATATAATCACTTTTGCTGCTTTTTTAGCATAGTCTATGGTAATGTGATTAATTTAATTATACGTCTGTTCTGGTTTAGGTTACTGTATTTTATACTAATAATAAGCCGATGCGAAGGGACCCGGCGTGTTTTTTAGGGGTTTTCAATAGATTTTACTCGTGAATCCATCTGCGTTTGTCACAGTTCATTAGCTCCATCAGTCAGCCAATTAAGGAGACCGTAATGGGCGTTTTGTGCAGATATTGGGGGAGACCAGGGGGGAAATGCACTTGGCCTTCCATTTCCGGCAGTCAGTCGTGTCACTCCATTACCCCGTAGTTTGTCATTCGCAATCAAAAGATCCGCACTCACAGAAAACCTTTAGAAAGATCATGGACTGAGTAAGGGATTGATACCCCTGTTTGCTTCTTTTTCTGACGCATGAAAATATCTCATACAAAAAAGGCGTGCATATTCATCAATTTAGAACCTTTTACTTGGTCGGAATGAAAAAAGTGTTAACAAGATCAATTTTATTTGAAGGGCTTATGGATATGGATGAATGTCCAGATTGCTCGATTTAAAATGTACTAAATCTTGAAAGCACGAATAAATTATTTACGGCGGATGACGTAGGAAGCTCAAAGGTCAGAAGACATAGGTGCCAGAAGGGAGGAAACGCGATGAACGAGAGAGGAGAATTTACGAGGTGCCACGATGAAAACGCCCTGAAATTTGGCCACCACACTTTACCACTATACTACTGGAAAATAGGCGATTCTGGTTCCCCTCTTTTCTTCTTCCGTTTTTTTTTCTTCTTCTTCTTTTTCAACCATAAAATTGGGAATGGGGTGGACTTCTGTCCCCAGGATTTCCTTGCTCTCCGACCGGGACTATAACATTGCATTGTGGTGACCCCTTTGATATATCGAGGGAGTTCCACCCCCTTTTTGGTCAATGATCGAATGCTATATATTTCACCCTAAAAGTCTGGACTCTTCCCCCGTCCACGATTTGTATTCTCGAATCGCGTACACACCAAGAGGTGCCAAAGGCATATAATAACAGGAAATCAAATTAGAAAAGGTTGATAAGAGATACCCCGCGACTGTAAAAAGGATTTTTTTAGAGATCAAAATGGAAAGGCAAAGGCCAACGGCAGAGTGAAATTTGAAATATGGGCACTGCAGTGACATTTATAAAAGGGATTGTGAATCTTAAACGGGGTGTTCCATTCGCTTTTTCCAAAGAGTTGACCAAAACCTGGAAGCTAAAGCATTGTCGTCAAAAGCGTCTATGACAAGAGCATGAATTGTAAATTTCATTTTATTCGCTTTTTTATTTCAGGCTGCGCAGTTTACGGTTTATTACCTTCATGCAATGGGCCTTGTCCGTTTAGGGTTTGTCGGATGGGTAGTTTACGCGAGGAAGAATGTTTGGAGCTGGAATCCAAGTACGTATTCACATCCTGCATCAACGCGTCCCATGATATTTCATCCTTCTCGAAATAAACAAATTATTTCTCGGTTGATGAAAATGTAAGACTTTTTAAGTATTATTTTCTCACGTCAGGGCCTTCTTGTCTACGTCCAAGTCGAGGAATGGTTTTGGAGGCTTTCAAGAAGTACTGAGGGGCGCTGGCGTAAGGGACACCGTCACCATAATCGTCGTAATTATAGTAACCATCCCGACGACCGATGCGAGGAATAGTTTTGCCATAAGCACCATGAGGCTCCATGGCCCAGTTGCTTCCCAGGATCGTCATTAACGATACGACCAATAATAGCGAAAAACCCATCTTATCGAAGTAGATTCCGCGCTGCGAGGAATAAGTTGTTAATTTACCAGCGTCTAGGGTACTGAAAGAGATTAGAACGGTAAAAAGGGCTATAGGTTAGACTGAACACTTTGGAGACTCTCGACTGTGGAATTAGGTGTGCACTGGTGAAGGAGTTGGAGAACAACTGAGTTATGAAATGCGAAAATAGTAGTACTCGATGGCGTACACGGGCAGGTGCGGGTTTGGACAGCCATGGCACAGACAGACATAATCTACCCTCATAAAGCAGAATGGCTTGGTTTGCTTGGGGAATACAAGGTTATAAAGAGGCACAGCAGGAGACAGACGCACATAGGGGCATTTGTGATGTCGGAGATGATAGACGAGATCAAAGTATTGCACCTGTTAAGCGTTATAGTAATGGATTGGGAATGATTGGTCGGAATTAAATAGTTATTCCTTTTTTTCCGTTTTATTGCTTAACAATAGAAAGTGCATGGAATAGAAGGTGCATGGAGCAATGCCCCTGTCCTTGTCTTCGGTCAGGACGCGGCTTAAAGCTTGTGTCAATTACGCTTACGTAGTGCTTCCCTCTAAGTGAATAGTGGGTTATCCAAATTAAATGCCCTCAAATCTACCTTACAACTTATATTGAAACATTTCTGGCTCATCACGTTGTAGAACAGTTAAGAGCTCCAATGGGAGCTAAATTGATTTTGGTTTGATAGGAACCTTAAATTTATCAGTGTTTAGAACCGTATCAAAAGCAGACAGGAGCTGATTGAATAGTTAAAATTTTACATATCTAGAAAAGGCTTTTCATGCATTGCAGTGACTACGAAGGGAACTTCGTTACAGGCTAATGGCGCGCTTTATCGGTTGGATTGCAAGAAA
This sequence comes from Lepidurus arcticus, assembly GCA_003724045.1. Lineage (NCBI taxonomy): Eukaryota > Metazoa > Arthropoda > Branchiopoda > Notostraca > Triopsidae > Lepidurus > Lepidurus arcticus. Next base: position 16,218 of record RJJA01000153.1, read on the forward strand.
CTCGAAAAATGTACTGTAATTCCACCACAACTTGATTTTAAGACTGACTTGCAAAACGCTAGGTAAACTATTCACTATGATCTCCCCCAACTTTCAACCTCATGACAATTAAATATAAAAGCCTTGTAGTAAACTAATAATTCGAATAACTTAAATAAAATGTTATTGTATTACAGCAAGCACGACAATGCAAGCTTTTGTAGCTTACGCGCATGCATATTACATGCGTAATACACCCAAAGTAATAAAAATTTAGGTCACAATCCAAAACAGTCTTCGCACTGAACGTACGATGTTCCCGTAAGCGCAGCTCAATAACTCAATGCCTCCATCTAGTTAGAAAAATAAAAAAAGTTTAGTTCTGGCAGAATTACGAACACATGATACTTACATTTTCAAGACTTTATCTTTTCCTCCACTAACTACGCGTTGACCGTCAGGCGACCAGTCCACAGCGTAAACCTCGTCAGCATGCCCTGGTAAATCCAATTCCAACTTGTAAGTTCCCATATTCCACACTACAAAAAAGAAGCCAATAAACTGATGAAATTACTCGAGCATACCACATACCTTTCAAAGTTGAGTCCGCACTGCCACTAACCAATAGACGACAATCTGCAGACCAAGCGACTTGATAAACTGCTTGAACATGTCCACGCAAGGAAGAAATGTACCTAAAATGAAACGTGATTTTAATTTAACGAATCTGGTCAAGAGGAAAACAGCATACTTTCCAGTTCGACCATCCCAAAGCTTGATTGATTTGTCAAAACTAGCTGATGCGATAATACGACTATCTGGAGAAAACTTAACATCGTTTACTAACTGCTGGTGACCCGTCATCCTCGCTAAAAAAAGGAATACAATAAATAAATGATAATAGCAAAAACAAAAACAAACAAGGCGACTGAATACTTCAACTTAAAATTAAAGATTTAATTTAATTTAGTTACCAATGGGTTTTTTATCTTTCTCTGGAAGCCATAAGAAAAGTGTGAAGTCATCTGACCCGGAAACCAAACGTTCCTCTCCTACACCTCTTAAGGCATCGTAACGTTGCTGAGCTTTTCGGCGGATTTCCTCGACTGCAATTACAAAGTACATGACATCAAGACGGGTTGACTGAAATTGACAATACTTACGAGAATCTGTCACTTGGGTGTAAACAATCTTTGCGTCCTTCGGGTCAAATGCTCCTGTTCTTAAAACATAGTCGCTGCTTAGCGCTAAAGAATTCACCCAATGGGCGTGCCCTTGCAATGTACGGCACAAAATACCCTATGATAACGACAAACTAGTTTTCGGAATAATAGACAAAAAGCAATCGATATACATCTTCTGGTCTCCAAACTTTAATGGTACGATCTTGCGAGCCCGAGTACACGAGCCCCGTCCCAGCCCATTTGACAGCGGTAACACTTTGCTGATGCCCTGCTAACGTCCTTAAGCAATTCCCTAATAGGACATCCCATATTCGAATATCACCATCTTTAGAAGCTGATGCCAAATGACGACACTCTGGATTCCTGTACAGTACAATGCGTTATATTTAGAACTATGTAAAACCGGCGAATTTTACCGATGAAGCGGCTCCCAAGATAGAGACGTTATCCACTGCTTGTGTCCTGTTAAAGAACGACCAACTTGCTTGCCTGTCTCAGGGTCCCATATGCACACGAGTCCATTCTTACATCCCGAAGCTAATCTTAACCCATTTGGAGCCCACGCAATACAAAGGACCCAATGATTGTGTCCTACAAATAGACCATTAGATCTATGTAAAAGAAGACTTTATAGACTTACCTTTGCAAGTAGAAAGAGGAGTTTCTGTGCTTAAATCCCAAAAACGAACTGTGCAGTCTCCAGATCCACTAGCTAAGTGGCGACCATCTGGACTAAAGCATGCGGATATAACAGCTTCTGCATGACCGGGCAATGAACTAGAAAAGTGGACGAAAACATTAGATTTTTTTTAAGGAACAAGCTTGTCAACTAGATTCAAAGTAAAAGTTTACATAGGGATGATACCCATACAATCAGAGAACGAGTTAGCCTGTTAGCCCTTCCAAAACGTTCGAACCAATGCGGTTTCCTGTACCTCTTAACGAATCTGCCAGCATTACGTATTTACGCTTTAAATTCGCGAAGCGCTAACGGTAGGCATCAGCTCAAGCTTTGGGGAAAGGCATATTGGCAAATCCACTTTCTGGTTAGCGGGTTTTATCCTGACTTAAACTTTACTTGGCTTGGACACTTCACTAATACATACCTGGTGCATCTTGTGACAGCTCTGACTTTAAAAACAGCCTGTGGCTGGTAGACAATTTCCAATACTGTTTCCGTATCGAGGGCAGTTAAGTTCTTTAAAACTTCTGTAAGGTTGGATGTGACTTCTTGGTCTTTGACGAAGAATGTGTAGGGTACTTTGTCCTCCTGTACAAGATACCGTAAGCCTTAATTTACGCTAAGCGAGAAGCGAGACAAACACACACTTACATTATTTAACAGCGTATTGCATAGCTGTTGAAGATTTTCCCTGGTAACCGAAAAGGGCAAGTCAAAAGGTGTTGCTAAAAGTTCCCCCGTTTCAGACTTGAACTGTGCCAACACATGCCTTCCTGCTTCAGACTCACTTGCAATGGAGTCTGACTCGGAATTTTTCCTTTTTACCCTGAAAAAGTGAAAAGTTGCGGAGAACTGACCAGAAAATATATTGTGTGCTTACATGGTAAGTAGAAAATCTCAGACCTTGGGTAACCGAAATGAAACGAAATAGAATTCCACAAAACAAACACGTGCTGTTTCGGTAATAAACGTGCTTTCAGGCCATCTAGGGAGGTAAATTGTAACACTCCCGACGCGGGAATATAAGTAAAGAAGTAAAACAAGAATTTATTTTTTCATAAGGAGCATTCCGTATTTCTTCGAACAAACAAATTTCAAGTGAGAACTATAGCACACGAAAAATACTTCACTTGACATATTAGGAAATTAACCAGATTAAGCGACATGGTCTCTTCAAACCATATTTAACCATGTAAGACTTTTCTATTGTAGTCATGTAGCTGCAGCTATGGCTCGCGAGCAGCCCTAAAAAATTTCCCTTGCTATAATATCACTTAATCTTTACCCTGAAATCATGCACTGGACGTGGAATGCTAGCAAAAAGTGGCTGCGTATACTAGTCTGTGTTCTGACTTAACTGAAATTCAAACGTTTTTGTTTTCCAGTTTGTTCTATCTTCCAAAGGATCAGGTAGAGTTCTTTCATGGTAAGTGACTAGGTTATTGGCATCCACCAAGACCACCGTCTGAGTTCTAGATGGTGACAGACTTGTTGACTATTTAATGGAAAATCGCAGACGACACTTACCGCGTCCCCGCTATTGGTGCGATATCCACAAATATGGAGCTAATACTTTCTTGGAAAGTGGCGGTCCTTCCTTCCGTCTGAGCTAATAGAACCGGATCAGGATGATACCTAATTGCACAAATTATTTCTGTTCAAAAACTAGTTAAATAAGTTCATACTTTGTGTTACAATTCAGCATTCCGAAAAGATCTTTAACTAACGTATCCTTGGGCGAATTCTGACTAATAATTTCTTCGAACATGGCAGTGCCCGCTTCAACTTTCCGCCACTTTAAATGCGGATGGTTATTGCCCATGCCATACACTCCGGGCTCCAACAACGAGAACTTTGCTTCACCGTGGTTATGAACCATCCCCAATAGGCTTTGCCTATACAGAAAATGCGTAGCTCTTCAGTCTACAAAGCAATCAACATCGTAACAGCAAAGAATGTTCGACTTACTTCAAATCCAACATCACTAATTTAAATGGGTCATACTGGTTTCCCACCGTCGCAATATTCCGTAAATTCTCGGTCAGGGAAACGCCAGTTTGTTGTAGGAATTGACTGATAAAAAAGCCTCTCCCAGCCAAGTTACAGGCTTCTTCTAATTCCCGCTTGTTTTGCGTCATATTCAACAAAATCCCAAGCCGCCCATTCCTACTAAAGGCTAGCCAGGTGCCTCCTTCTTTCCCAGGAGTGAGATCCATTCCTATAAAAACATCAAAACTAGTCAAAACAGCCCAAGATACGAGAGGCATCGATATCGTCGCTACAACGTATAGACAAGGTTTTTTCTCAGTGTTCGGTGGTACAGTATCCACAACTCACTTGAAAATAAAACGTAAGGAATGGAGGTACAGAAGGCTGAGTTTTGGGTCGACTTATTTAGCAAGTGTGATATTGAAAATCTAACAAGACCGCTTGCCTTACCTGATGTTACGGAAGTAAAAGGGAACGTCGGTCAATACTGTGTAGTTTTAAGCAAAGGTTCAGAAGACGATGTTCACGCAGGGAGCGAGGTATTTAAGATGGAAACTTTTACTCCTGACTACACTCAAACATGCTCCTGCTTTATCAAGGTAAAATTTAAAAGTATAACTAAGTAGTTTTAAAATGCCGAGATTCTGCAAGGTTTAACCTTTTACGTGGAATTAACCCTAGCAACGGAAGGAAACGTAACTTTCCATCTTCGGTTATAAGTCATCCAGAGGTATAGTGTGGTGTAGGCTTTGTCCTCAATTTTTAGGCTTTTTTCATGTGACTCATCCGAAGAGGGCACATTTTTGATAATCAAGATGTCCATAATCACCTACGGGCTGTGACATTCGTATGGTGGTCAAGCTTTTCTAATATTATAAGTATTATAGTGCTTTCTTATTTTCCAACTGCCAAACACTTTGGGCTGACATTCAGTAAACGTCCTTTCTGAGATCTCTGATATTTTCTGCAATTCACAGCTTATGCAAGCTTAATTCAAATTTCGTACCTCTCCAATCAACCATCGAAGTCTATTCGTGTGTCGTAGGGCGTACAGTCGTCAAACTTGCGATCTGTTGCACACCCTCCGGAATGCACCACAATTGATCACAACCAGTGCGAATTAAAACAATGAGAAAGAAAGCTTATAACCGCAACAGACAAGCGGAGTCCTAACTTAATTATGGTTCTGGTTCAAATCATTCCCAGAGGTGCGCAAAGGAAATTTTTTGCAATGTTGAAATATTCCCCCTGAAAAGGTAACCTTGAAGGATTCGTACATGTTTATGCGTTAGTTTTAAATTAATTTCACTAGCACTTTGACGCAGGCCCGTACCCGGGAGGGGGGGGGGGGGCGGAGGGTTGAAACGCCCATCGAAAGATTCCGCAAATGAAAAATATACGTTTTTCTAGCATATTTGGTGCTTGAGAAGTTTATTTCAAATTGAGCTTTGGTTTTGTGACCGTTTTGAAGCTCGAACAATGCGATAACTTTTTCGTATCCCCTTTCCTTACAGGAAAGAGGTACACGACAAAAATAGGATTTCAAGTTCTCGGGTTACCCCCCCCCCCCCAAAAAAAAAAGAAATCCTGGGTACGGGCCTGCTTTGACGACAAACTGATAGGAACGGTGTGTAAAAATGGCATGGGCTAATACTTTGTATTCTTGATTACAACAAAACAGATACTGCCCCGTGTTTTGTCTCGACGCCAGTTTCATTACGCCAACTTTATGCCCCATCGAGAACTTTGCATTTACAGTGAAGTGTTGCCCGATTTGCGTCGATTCTTAAAGGAACACAATCTCGATAACAACGTTATGCTTCCGCAACCTCGTTTGTACTACGGAGAGCTTAACGAAAAGGCCAACGAATACGGATGCATCTTAGCTATGGAAAACTTGCAAGCGAAAGGATTCATACAAGCAAAGAACGTGCAAACTTGCTTTTGCGATGAGACGCATGTACGCTGTGTCCTGAAATACCTGGCCTATTTTCACGCAACTAGTTTGGCTTTCACTAAGAAAACAGGCAAAGTATGGTCGGTTTTTTACAAGGCTACGCCCGGTCAACGTGATCCGCTGACAGCAAAGTACTTGAAAACTGTTGTAAGTAACGTGAGGAAAGCCTTAGCCAGATTCAGCGAGCAAAGCGCTCAGAAATTGGGGCAAATTGTGGCCATTATGGTGGAAGAACCCCAAGAGGAGCTGAGTTCAAGTATCATGGACTGTCTACTCCATGGTGATTCCTGGATAAATAATTATTTATTCAAGTATGATGAACAAGATATGCCCATCGACTGCGCCACAGTGGATTACCAGTTTGCTCGTTACGGACATCCCGCATTTGATATCATACAATTCCTGTTCACTAGCGTTACTTCGACCCTAAGGAGTGGTAGAACTAACGTCTGGCTTCAGGAATATTTCGGAACCTTTATTGAGACATTAAAAAAATTGCACGTGGATGTCAAAGGTATGAACTGGCAACTGTTCAAGAAAGAACTCGACCAGAAAGCGTTCGCAGGTGTTGTGAGAGCGTGCTATGCTCTTCCCGTGGTTATGTCAATGGAAAAAGTTAACAGGTCTAATAGTTACGATCTTGCTAACCAGGACGGTGATAAGAAATCGCCAATGGAGGACATGTTTAGAAAAAATCATTCGGTGGAATCCATGGCGAATAACAGCGAATTAATGCTCGCATTTTCCGAACTTATTGATGAGGTTTTACCTTAGAGCACATTGTAATGCATCCTACAGTTTGTTGTAAAAAAAATGAAAATTGTTACCTCCAAGAATATTGATATCTTTCTCCCAATAATGAACCGGGGCGGCAGGACGATTAAAATATTCATCTCTGTTGGCAGCTAGGATTAATTTGTAGCCATTGTTAATCGGCTTTGGTTTGAAAGAAAAGAATAAAATACACATTTTATCAAGGTAATTAGTACTTCGTTAAATAGAGTATGCAGGCCAACAATGATATCAACACTGCCTCATCTCCGCCTATTTATTCGAACCAATAATGAAAAAAAAGAGTGGCCTCAAGCAACATAACAAAGCCACATGACTGTCAGCCGTCGCCACCTAGTAAGAATCATAGGAGACACTGGAGCTCGCGTGTTCTAAAACACGTGTCCAAAACAAGTAAAATTCTGTACTATTAGCAGGGCGGTTGTCTTTAGGTTTAGTGGGCGTCATGGAAGATTTGAACGAGCTGGTTCAGTTTCTTCAAAAGGATACTCGACTTGACGTGAAGCTTATTGCCCTGCAGCATATACTGGGTAAGACTGTTTAGTGTTGACTGAAAAACACCACCCTTGACTTTGATGTTTACCATAGGTTTAACCGGAACTGCTGAAGGACGCCACACGCTTTCGCAAAATTCCTTGATTACGGAAGCCCTATTTAGCCTCGTGGACGATCCTAGCAAGCTAGTTGTTAAAGAAGCCTGTTTGATACTGGTAAACCTGTCCTCAAATGAAGAAGATGTCTGCAAGTTGCAGAAAGTAGAGAAGTTTCCAGTCTTGATTAAGAAGCTTCTCGATATAATAGCCAATCCTGAAGTAAGGCTCGAACTTATTGCATTGTCCTTATTGTAGTTGCCAATGTTGTTTGATCATAATTAGGCTGAACATGCTGATCCGGCTTGCATGGTTCTTTCAAATCTCACTAGAGTGAAAGCAGCGAGTGAGATAGCATTCAAGCTACTTACATCGGGGGATTTGACCGTGAGCAGGCTTGTAAGCATATTTTGTCAGGAGACGTACAATAGCAAAGGCGCCAAGCTGCATTACTTGGGGCCCGTTTTTTCTAACCTTAGCCAGATACCGGAAATGAGGAGGTTTTTTACAAGAGCGTTTTAGTTTTCTTGCGTATGAACCGCTTCTTTTAAACTGTTATAGATACCTGCTTAATCAAGAGGGTTGTGTTATCCAGCGTCTGATACCATTCACAGAGTACCGGGAAGCTGCTACTCGTCGAGGTGGTGTCATTGGAACCATTCGTAATTGCTGTTTCGACGAAGGTAAAAACGTACAAACTTTCTTTTTTTTTTTTCCTTTTAAACCAGTCAATCGCTACCAATTTTTCTCATAGAATGTCATGAATGGCTCCTCGGTCCTGAAATCGACTTACTTCCGCGATTGCTTTTGCCTTTAGCAGGACCGGAGGAAATCTCGGATGAAGAGATGGAAAAGTTGCCTATTGATTTGCAATATCTTAGTCCTGATAAGCTACGAGAACCAGACCCTGATATCCGACGACTTTTGCTGGAAGCAGTAAACCAGGTTCGAAACTTGATACTTGTTTGGCCTTTTTTTCCGCCGTCTAAACGCTCCCCTTTTTTGTAAAACAAAGCTGTGTGCTACTAGAAAAGCCAGAGAAATAGTCCGTGGTAAAAACACGTATGTGATTTTACGCGAATTGCACAAGTGGGAGACGGACAGAGCTGTTTTGCTGGCGTGTGAAAACCTAGTAACCGTTTTACTACAGTAAATAATTGAATTGTTCAGTTATCACCGTTTCTATACCTTTTAACCCGTTTCACAGATACGAGCATGAAATCGGCCAAGACAATTTAAAAGAAATCGATGTTCCGGAGGATTTACGTGACCAGTTTTCCACAGCTGATGAAGCTTACTTGTGCGACCAAGACGAGCTAGCAAAAGAGAAGAACTAGTGCGTTCAGCTGTCACAATTTATTCACAAAAAAATGTGTTTTTACTTTGGATCAGAAGAAAATAAAAGCGTTTTGTTTAACGTTTAATCAGTATAGCTGTAATGTCTGAGGTAAAAATTGCATAACAAAGGAAATAACTCTCGCGGAGTATTCTCCGGATGACAATACAAAGAAATCTATGCTTTCAAACTCTTTCTCGTATCTAAAAAGAGAGAGCCAAGCAAATCTGTACTATCGGTTCGGGAATGTAAGGCGAAACTGCTCATGCATGCCGAAGAGTAACTCTATATAAAAAGCAAACAATCACCCATCCGTAACGAAACAATAAATTACTGTAAATATTTAAAACACGCGGCACCTTTTTAAGGCAGGTAACCTAAAGAATTCTCCAAATTACTGTCTGAGAAAGTGTGGGGATTATTCATGGTACTGTAGGTATCGTCTATAGAGCATTCCGATGATGTTTCCATGTTTTCAATTATATCCGTTGTCTGGTCCAATTTCAAGTTTGAGAAAAGAGCTGCAATTTCGGTAGTTTTCTTCATCGAGAGCGTGTTTTGGGAAGGGCCAACCCTCTGGGAGCCTCGGTAGACGATTTTTCCGTGTTGATCAACCGCCGAGACAACCAGGACTCGCTTCTGGGCGCTCTCAGCTGACCGGGTCGTTTTCACCGAGTCGCCACTTGACCTTGAAGCTGTATCGCTGGAAGATTCCGAGTTGAGGTGTCGAAAGGCTGATTCGGTCATGGAGAGGTTATCCGTAGAATAGCTCCTCGGGCGCCGATGATGGGACGTGCTTAAAGTGGAATTCGAAGTATCGGAATCATCCAATCGGCTACTAAAACTGTTGGGATTGGTCTGCCTCATGGCGCTCATTAGGAAGCTGGTGGAAGTCGAAGTTGAGGATAAGGCTGACAGAGAATCTCCCGTGTTGGAGCTGCTCTTTTTCCGCAGTAGCTCAGGGTTCTGATTAAAGCCCGTTTTAGGTCGCAACACATCTTCGGAAAATTGTGAACTGGACAAGCTCTTCTGTCGCAACTGAGAGGCGTTTTCGCTCGAAAAATTCCGCGTATTTTTCCGCCAAGCTGTCATGGGAGAATCAGCGCCTGACAGACTGGCCCAAGACGTAATGCTACTGTGCCGGGTCCCTTGATTTTGAACGAAAGTGTTGGGTTTCGTCGGAACGCTGGACGCCTGGCTCGTGTCCGTGTCCGAGTCCAGGTTGATGTTGTAAACCTTGACTCCGTTCGCTTTAAGCCTTTGCAAGGAACAGTAGCATTTCTCGCTTTCTGTGCAACTCTCATCCGCATCGCAATCGCATTTGTTTTTCTTCGCATGATGGCTATTATTAATTAAATGAGACCCCCGTGGTAAAGAACAATAGCACTTGTCCGAATAGCACGTTTCGCTGTCGTAACCACAGTCATTGCAAGTCATTGCACTACCGCGGGCATTACGGGACGCCATAGGTGTTTTGGGAGTCACTCGGGACCCGGATTTATGCGAACATAAAATACACGACTCGTTGCCTACACACCCACAGTCCAATGCTTGGGCAATTGTGGGTGGCGCTATGACTTTGGACTTGGAAGTTCCTAAAGGAGGTTGCGCTCCTATTGTGGTGACTTTATTAAGTTTTTTATTATTGGACTTATTATTGGATTTTTTGTCGCGATTGTTACCCCATTTGGATAAAGACTTTTTGGTTGCTTTTAAAACGCTACCGAATTTACTGCTGCTCCCAGTGTTGTTGTGTTGATCCAAATTGGACTGGTCTTGACGTAAGGTGGACTTGAGCTTGGGCGGTTGTTGGCCCTTCATGATATTTTTGCTGCGCAGGTACATTTCATCTTTGCTCATCGTGAAGGCCAGTTTGAGCAAGAGTTCCTTGTACGCAGGCTTTAAGTCGTTGAATGACATCCCTTCTCTGTTTACAATAACTTTGAGCACGTCATCCACGCTATTGATACCTTCCTTGAGCTTGATTTCTTCGAAAATCTCGTCCATGGTGTAATTTTGGGGCACAGTCATGAAGCTTTTGCTGCGGGGAATGGCCACTTTGGTGAGGATATCACCCGGTTCGCTAAGCATGTTTCCGAGCTGACGTTCAGAGATGCTGCGCTTGATCCGCTCTCTCGTGCGTTGACTGCTCCGCATACTTTTGCGCAAGTTGCCTCGCATGCTACTTCTGGACCTGGAGGACCGCGTACTACTACGCAGGCTTTTACGCCGTTCTAAGGCGGTACCTTCCGAGTCGCTGTCATTGTAAGTCCTGGACTTGCCTTTCTTCCTGCGGGGTGGTCTCACAGGTTGTCCCTCGCCGTCGGACAAAATCTCACTCCAGCCAGAAGTACTCGAAGCGGGCGAGTATTGCTGTTCATCGCTCTTATTAGCCGCCATCGAATGAGTTTGAGCAGGTTTATTAGGGGGAGGCAATGGAGGGGGGTTTTGGACCATGGTTGATCGCTTCTGCTCTGCAGTCTTCATGTTTCTTAGCAAGGCTTGATATAAAGTGGCTGCGATGACGATAGCATCTTCAGCATTTCCACACACAAAAGCATGGCATTCCAGAAGCTTCGGCGTGCTGGTATTCCTCATTACGCAGGTAAACATGGGTGGATGATTTCCCGCAGCATAATCCACGTCATCAACATTGAGGTGATGAAATAGGGACTGTTTCTCTTGGTTTTCCGGGTCGCAAATCAGGGGTAAGAAGGCGAACTTGCGTTCCAGGCTCCCGTGAGCGCTGATTTCCTTCCGATAAACGAACTTGATCGCAGCCCACACGGCGATGGTAGGGAAAGGGTTCAAGATAGTACGTTGGCTCTCCTTGAAGGGTTGAATGCATAGCCCATTGGCTGAAATGTCCAAAGTAGCTTCATAATCTGTGTGACCTTGCCGGAGCATGGCTCGGTATCTAAAGTACAGATCTTTGAGGGGGATTTGCAATGCTTCCAGGTTGGTCGCTCGTTCTTGCAAGATGGTCGAACCGAGGTAATCCACTGCGTATTTAACATCGATTAACTTGGGCGAGGATGAAGCAGCTCGGTCCGTGCTTGTTGAAGGGTGATGGGCAGGTAAAGGAACCACGGGAACGGATTTAGGTAAAGCTGTCATGCTATTAGAAGTAATGGTCAGGGAAGTAGTGGTAGTCGTAGTATTTACTAACGATTTTACCCCGTCTGCAGGTGGTTTTCTCTCAAGCGGAGCAGCAGAACTGGTTACTGGAGCAGAAGGTAAAACGACGCGGTTACAGCGATCCGGATCATAGACTTCGTTAATAACGGTCATCTTGGCAGAGGAAGAAGCAGAGGCCGAGGCAGCAACACCCACGGAACTAATAGTGCTACCTGCCGTACTCTGGTTTCCATTTTCTCCCGCTTTGGTTGCATCCAAGAACATTTTCTCAATTTGCGCTTGGACTGCTGTCCGTGCTTTGATAAAACTATGCGCTCGTTCCACAGGTTTTAATCGATGGGAATCTTGGGGGGTAACTGCTGCTGCTCCGCGAGGCTTCACAACTACCACAGTTTTACCACCAGAAGTACTATTAGGCTCGGAATGAGAAGTTGAACTCGATACCGCACTACTCGCACGTTGCTCTTTAATGACTTTCTGGAAATGAGAACGGAGATGTTCCATGCTGGATGCGTCCATGCTACTCGAAGAGACAGAAACTTCCGAGCTGGGAGTAGAAGAGTTTTTCTCTCGAAAGAGACTGTCAATCTTCTCCTTATAAATTATGCTATCTCCATGACGAGAGTAATGTTCCGGTGGTGGTTTCAAAGGTGGGGAATCTTGGAGACGAAAGGTGTAATTGCGCACAGGCATGTTGTCCGTTTGTCGCACCATGGCAGCCTCACTTCTTTTGTCACCTCTCTGTCGAGACGTGAGCTTCCTTCTGCCACGGAACTTCAATCAAGACTGGCAGTGGCGGAGCGCCAATGTCGTATAGCCTAACAGGAATCAAATAAGTTTTTTTTACTTTTTTTATTTATATATAACGGGTCTTGCAAAAGGAAGCACGAGGCAAAGAGAAAAGTCTTCCGGCAAATTGCAGCGTCCTTTAGCTACGCCTTATTAATTCCCTACGCGTAATTCCTTGTACATTAATCAAACTTTGCAAGCTTGTCAAGCGAACTGACAAAGCATGGGAGAAAAGTAAAAAGCGATTATTGTATTGAAAATTGCTGTAAGAGCCGGAAATTAAGAGAGGATTTGCTGAAACTTGGAAGGCCAAGATTTCCCTCCCCCCGTTACCCCCCGTTAACGGACTTTCATTTTACGCTAGAATGCTCCAGCAAAAGTTGACGACTTTTCCGCTAAGCTTTTCCACTAATCTTCGTTAGGGATTGACGCCCTAGCATAGGATAGGGAAATTGCTTACTGACCACATCAGTTACGCTCTTGCGATGTTGTGTGAGAACTTTTAATGAAGCTCAAACATTCGCTTGGGACTTGTGAGAAGCGGAAAAGTTATTAAAACTAATTGATATCCACAAATCTGTCTTAATCCCATGGTGGTTTTCGCTCAATGTCGCTAGCTAAGCAACACCTGTTCTCTCCCACATTCTCCCAGTTCATTTATTTCTTCTTGGCTTTGAAGATTTCAATACCCAAATTAACAAGAAGCGCCTTAAAAACATCAGCTTCACAAACTAAAAGAAGCCAAGTATCGGGTTAGACTGAGCATCTCAAGAGGCATTTTTAACGGTGATACGCTTGCAAGGCAAGATCAATCTTTTTTTATCTTTATAATTCAGAACGTTAAGAATGTATTCTCATTCCAAGCTGGTGTCTTTCAAACGTGACCGCCAAATCATTTGGATAGAAAGGAACTTGGCCCTTCACTAATCATGAACACCTCATATTTTTTTAAGCCGGGCTATGCCGACGAGTAGTTACATGGCTCATCAAAGCTATCATGACCAGGCCCGTGCCCAGGGGGGTTAACCCCCCCCCCCCCCCCCCCGATCCACCCTGATCAGGACACAAAGAAGAAATCGAGAGTTCGAAGAAAATGGTCACATAAGAGATATGGCTAGTTTGTAACTTGTTTTTTATCAAGTAACTGAGCTGTTGAAAATAAGAAGTGGCAGCAGTCTAGGGAATGCCGGCAGGAAGTCGGCAGGAATGATTAAAGTGATTTGCACAATTTCGCCCAAAACTGCAGTATAACCTCTTCTGTTGAGCCAAAGCGTCCCTTTATTCCCCAGGTTTCCTCATGATCTGCATAATGTTTTCCTTATAAGTAGCTATATCTCTCTTGCGTCGTCTATTATTATTAAAAAGAGAACACGCAAGACATTTCGCATCTTTTTAAGGAGCAGAAACGCAGACCTAGAGCAATTCTACTTACGAGGGTCTGGTCACTGCGTCTTGGAAATCTCGCAAAAGAATGAGGTAAGGCTTTTTACCTGTAGTTGAGGTCAACGTCAAGGACGTTAAGGGCACTGACTCAAGCGCACACCTACTCATCCCGACTCCCGCAAACAGGTTAAAGAAGCGGGTTTACCTTCGTTTCCATGCCCAATCTGTTGCGTGTAGAGCTGGTGTGTATATCGTCAATGGCATAGCTTTCAGTTATGCTAAAGCGAGGCGACCTCCACAAAAAAAAGTAAAAAAAGAAAAACGAAACCGGTATGCAATAGCGCAACAGCTGCTGCTGAGAGTTCAGCTATAAAGCCCTTGTCGTGCCCATAGACACCCGAGTATTAACTCGCATCTACACTTTTGGCTAACAATAGGCATATGCCATGTCTTACCAACCTGGCGCTTTTTAGGTGTCTTCGTGTTGTAATAGCCAAGTTATATTACCGGACTTGACCAAAATCATGACTTTCATCCGAGCTTTTCCCCTGAACATTACGAGTGAGTCACGACAGCAATGCAAATTGCTTCGTCACAGAAGCAATTGTTTCGTCGCCAAGGAGAGCAAAATTATGTGTCGTAATTAAAAAAAGAAATACTACAAAAATGAGATCCATGACAAACATTTGTATTGCCTTTTATAAATCCATAAAATGGAAAAGACATTAGAAAGAAGCTTTATAACTACGCCTCAGCTGGGATTCATAGAGTGGATGCTATAATATTTTCAGTCAATCAGCCATCTAAACAGAGGACCAAGCTCTTCCTGACTGGTGTACGACCTTTTGTGGCCAATAACTCTTTAACTCTTTAAAGGAAACCGGACTTGAGAACGGGATCAAGCAACTATAATTAAACTGAAGAGGAAAACCAGAGCATCAAAGTTGAAATTTCACTCTTGTTGCTATACCATTATTTCGGGAAATATACATTGGCCTATCGCAACTTGCGACAGGCCAATTTATCTCTCTCCGAATCTTTAACCCACAACTGGGTAAGATGCGGAAGGGCTTTTGAACATGGACTCCAAAAAGAGGAAGGCTCTATTTTCAGTTGTCTTGGTCGAAAGTACGGTACAGAATTTCTCTCGTTTTACCACAGGCCTGATGCTGTAATTGACCTTCAAAAGTTCCTTGACCCCCAGCAGAGGGCAACGCATGGCAGGCCCAGCAATAAGCTTCATAAATAAAGATGTACCCGCCATAATACAGAAATTTTGAGTCTCCTTGGGGGTATAATAGAGTTCCGTGGGGTTATTTTTCCTTGCTCTTGGCTAAATAATCTTTCGCTATCATTCCAATTTCCCAACAGAGAAGTGAAGCGCAAGCATCCCTTCATGGGTGAGTGGGTGGAAAATTTAGCGGCTAAATTGAAATGACTCACTTTTTTTTTTGTTTTTACTGTAATAAAGGTTGACTGATTGAGAAGGACCGCTTTGCATACAACCACCGTGTAAGATTGAAAAGCTAATACACTTGGAATACGACAAACAATGAGCGAAGCGTAACGGAAAGTACTCGACGAATAGCTCCACGACCCCCCAACTGAGCTTTTGCTCTTATTTAATTCGACTTGGAAGAAAAAGCCATGCGGGATGGGCATATAGTTAAAAGTTCAGTTAGACCGATACATTGTGACGATGAGCTTTAAGTGTGACGGTCGCTGGACGTCAGTCTTGACTAACCAAGCGGAACTCCCCAAGAAGCACTCAAACTAAAAGTGGATTGCTTCATCTCATCTACTGCCCGAAAAGCTTTAAGAACATAAAAGGTTATGTACAAGAAACGGAAGATTTTTAAGGGTTGTGCAAAGAGTCGTAAAAACGAACAGAATGCCTTGACTTGAGGAAACGAGTGGATAACCATAGATAACAAGTCTCCCTTATGTGGTTGGCAAAGTCTTTAGCAAAAGAAACAAGAAGTTGAAGGTGGGCAAAATGGTTTTCCCGTGGTCCCAAACTATCTCACCTGCTCCCCACCTTAAGTTTAATGATCAGTTCCATTTTTTTTAAGCAAGTGAAGCGAAAACGTGGACTTGTAATCACCGGTCCTGGATGGCTAAATTGCACATTGATGAAGTAGAACATGCGGAAGCTGTACGTTGCTCCTCGAGAAATACCGAGAAGAATTAAAGTAACTGGAAATACAGCTTTCTTACCCGCAGGAACCCCTAGAACCCAAACCAAACTGTATAATGAAGCCAACACATGGCGAAACAAGTTTTATACCTGTCCGAAGACGTTGACTTTTAATAAATATTCCGGCTTGGGCGTTAAAATCAGAAACACAAGTTCAATCCGCTCATTGCTCAGTGTAAACCGATTACTACGGATGGGTTTCTGGTCATCAGACATATATGTAATACACAAATATCGCACACACTCGACCATCTGTCATGGCTTTTTGAATGATTTTTCTACCAGAACGTTACCCTCGAAAGGAATGCTCAAGTGAAGCTTAATTAGGCAGAAGTTGCCCCAATGAAAACAGAGTCTCGCACATCCTTACGACTCTCGCCACTGGTAAAAATAATAATAACGCAATCCAACCATATGCCTTGAAGCTTTCGTAAGTCCTGGGTGAAAAGACAGGAATGTATACCAAACGTCGACAGATGGTTGTGGGACAACAGGGAAAAAAAAAAAGAACCTGGACTCCTAGGGAATTCTGGACAACTTGCAGTTATAGAAGGTCATATGAAGGAATGGATGATTAAAACGAAAACATGAAAAGGGAAAGGAACTGAGATGGATCTGCAGTACTTCCGTAAGAAAAAGAAGGGTCTTTTACCGCGCTATACCTTCCTGGCTAATTTCTAAAGTCGGGAAAAACTGATAAAACGAACGCGAGCAGCTTGAGCGCGAACGCGAGCAGCTTGTGGATGGTCAAAGACCTTTACACTAGATGAAGGCATCACATAGGCCTACAGGGATGCGGTGCGGCAAGTCACGTAGTATAGATAACTGTTCCTACTAATGAAAGCGCAAGAATTTAAGTCCACAGCTCCACATTTGTACCCCATTTGGCCAAGATATGCACACAACTGCATGCAAAAGGGTGAGCAAATGCATCGCCTCGGAGAATGTCTCGCATGGGGGAATTGACATTCCACTCAAGCACCTTCGTGCTGATGGATAGAAGTGGAAAAATTCGAGGAAATCTTTCCATAATTATAGCCTTTGCTAGATAGAGCAGCATAAAAAACATTCTTTTCGGTGGGTTTTGGCGATGTGTGGTCCGAGTAAGAGTGAGAAACTGCTTCAAACTTTTCCTTTTAATCCCTGTTCATTACTCCCCATCTAAGGCAAATCTGTAATCAGCGGCAAAATATGGCTCAAGTGACAGCTAGCAGGAAAAGACGTTGCAAATAGGTTCGCGTTTGTTTCACACTCAAAACTTTATACGAGGGGGATTAGAAAAGCTAAACAACGTTTTTCATGGAACAATTATGACACATAAAAGTGGCACTTGAACGCACATTTTTGCTAGGTACGAAGAAACTGTAGGGAACTTAAAATTTTCCAAACGCTCCAAGGACGCTCCAATTTGAAGACAATCAAAGCAGCGGAATGGCTATATACTTACCAAATTTTGGCAAACTTAAGGGAGAACGGCGAATAGGAACTTGATATTCGGAACTTTAATATTTCCGGCACTAAATTTAATTCTATTTCACAACTTTCTTCAGAGGATTCAAATTGGAAGTAACGTTCAATGGGCTGGATTCTGCTCGCGACTGAAGCAGTCCGTAGAAGTGGTTGAAGTAAAGTGCCGAAGAAACCGCGCAAGCCATGCACGACAGTGGATGAACTGCTTCTGGGACTTGGGAAGATTCTTCTGTCGTGATCCGATATTCCAAGTTTTGATGTGTTTCTCTAGTTTATTTTTCTCCGTCCTTACCATGCTTTTTTCGTGAGAGAAAACCAAGGTTGCAATTGTTTTTGCACTACACCTAGGTTTGAGCTATACTGTGTGCCCTAGTTGGCATTGATGTTATAGCGGCACAACAACAACCAAAACGAAAAAAACACACAATAGTCTACGCACGCTGGCTGATACGCTTTACTTTTAATATCGAGTAACAATAGCGTGAAAGTGTGCAAACGTGTCTGAAGTTCTCCATGGCCATAAACTTGAAATGTTTTGAGGGTCCCTTTGTTAATCGTACCGCAAAAGGAGAAAGGGAGCAGTCATAAAATTTAATGTGAAACTGAAACCCAACCTTATGTAAATCCCCGAATGTGCTCGGTCGCGCTCATTTTAGTATGGCATGCATTTCAAGAGACATAATTATTGCTATAAGGCAGAAATGGAACAGTAAGCATTAAACTGGAACGAATAGGCTTGCAGCAATACGACGATAGTAAATATCTAAAGGATTAGGCTAAGGTTAGGGGAGGGGAAACTGTCCAAGCGATTCACTAGCTGACAGCGTTGGGTATAGAACTAACTATTTCACGCAAGGGAATTTGGACACCACACCTTGGGGATCGTCCATAAATGGCGCCACCCAAAAATCGCGATTTTTTTACCCACCCCCCGTCTCAGCAGTCACCTACCGTCACCACACCCTCTAAAATGGCGCCATCACCTGGTTGACCCCTCTCACAAAAAATGAAAAAATATGGGCTTTTTTTACCCGACATATTGACAATCCTTCAAGAGTTAGGTAAACGCTACAAACTCTGTCTACTTAGGAGCTAGAAATAGCAAGAAAACGTTCACAAAATTGGGAAAACACAAGAAGAACATTCACGCTTTGGCAAATTCACACTTACGTAAATATGGTTTGCACAGAATCACCAGTTAAGTTTAGAGTTACAGGATGGCGTCACTTTCTTGCCAACCCCCTCCCACCCTCTCGTCATCTCGCGTCATCTTTTACTGAACCCACCCACCCTCTCCCTGGGTGACGCCATTTATGGACGGCCCCTTGCCTTAAAAAAAAGTGGGGAAAAAATCGCTCAGAAGCGTGTTCAGTTTATGAAAAAGAAGCGCCGCGCCGTAAACACCAAAGCGTGCCTCGATGGAGAAAGGGTGTTTTTTTCAATTTTCCCATTTCAGTCTTTATGGGTTGAAACATGAACAGATAGGAATTCAAAGAGCTGATTTGGGAGTATGGAAGTACGAGTAGGCTATACTTGTAACTTGGCTTCACATCGTAAATCTTAATAGACTATGGTTTTAAGCTATTCGTTAGAATTAAACGTCTCAAAGTCGAAAACGTCAAAAACGTCTTAAATCTACAAGAGAATCGTTTCTTAGAACTCGACCTCGGAACGGAGGTGTTAAAATTGTGCCCCTTGCCCCTTTAAACGCAATCCTTGTTTAATATTAGTATAGCACTTGACGCGCTCAAAGGTTCTGTTTTTTTTTTCTTGAAAGAACGTGAAGAACGAAATATTTGTTAAACTGCAACATCACACAGTGGTAAAGTGGTTGAGTTTAATAACTATATACAGCATCTCATCCCAATATGAAATAGAACAAGCATAGTTTAACTTTTTGCTGAATCATAATGTTACGGCCTAAAACGTTCTCCATATAAGTCATCACTCAAGCTTCCCGCTTTCTTGGGTCATTAGACGCACACTTTTCCTTTTCAAAGGTACAAAATCTAACGGGAAAATTGGGAGTCATGCTGCCCGATCGACTGACAGCTGTTTTGATGATATAGTACCCGATGGATACTTAGCCCACACAAGCTTATCATGCGAAATTCTATAGTTCGTAGAATAAGTGACAACAAGCAAGACAGTTAACTCGGAGTGCCAAATATAGTATTTCTCTTATATAGGTATTACAACGACAGAATTCTAATGATTTACGGCCTATACATATGCGTGCAGCGCAAGTTTTTATTTCCATTTTTTTGTATGCACAACCCTAACATTAAACAGTCTCGGTATACCTAAGATGAACATAGAAAACCCTACAAGCTAAGACGGAAAATAAGCCCCCAAGTAATCTTTGGCCGGGGAAAAATATAACACGCAGACCCACTATACACGACGCCTAATTAGGGATTCAAGTGGGAAGGGTAACCAATTGGTAACTGGGTACATTATAGGAGGCACTCAGGAAACAAAGCGCCAACAAACTGTACCCGGAAAGATTTTACCTTTCTCCAAAAACCTTTTTGTTTCGTCTGTGTTGTATTATAGCTATAAAATACAGAATTATTCCAATTTTACATCGCATAAAACTGTTTTTAACGGCAATAACATTCCAGACGGCTACAGATGGTCTCCTTAAGTTGAAACCTTGAATATTCGCACACACTTTTTACCCAGAAACATTCGTTCTTCAAGCAAAATGAAAATTTTAAAAATTACGATTGCGAATCCGACCACCACCCAATAGTTTGAACTATTTAACCCTACCTACGCACAACCTTTTCTACAGAAACTATAAAAGCGCACTCTCTAGAGCGTGACAGCGGACTTTTTGCGTTAAAGTGAAATGTAACCCGCCACATAATCTAATAATAATAGACCGAATCCATGCTTCGATATTTAAAGTCGGCTTGTGCATATCTGTCTAAACTTGCATTAACTCCAAACATCTGCCGAATAACGTCTCTGCGTCTCCATCTTTTTAACGTAAGCTAAAGCTTCAGATTCGCTCATCTTCCCATGTTCACGTGCGATGTTCACAATAATATCATGGACATCACGTGCCATGTTACGCGCATCCCTACAAAATAGGAAACCATTAAATTCATACACCAGTAGTAAATATCCATTCGAAATACAAAACTGAGTAAATTTTACTTCGTCTTAACAACTGTTCCGAACTAACTGTACCCTGAACGTATAATAATGCTAAGGAAATAAAAAAGGAAACACTTGCCCGCAGACATAAAAGTGTCCATTCTCTTCTCCCAGTATCCGCCATACAGTCGCTGCTTGTTCTTTCAGCAAATGTGTCACGTAGACCTTCTGAAGCTTCTCACGAGAGAAAGCCACATGCAACTAATAGTCCAAATACAAGAACGGGTTAAAAGAAACCGATCTAGAAACATATGGCAACTGTTTTACTGTAAGGACGCCTTGGCCCGTAAAATGGTTGAATTCGTCTTCGTAAAGGAAGTCCTCGGCTCGATTGCGACATCCATAGAAAAGAATAGTTTCCCCAACTGGTTTGCCCTCTTCTTTTAAGTGCGATCGTTCCTGGATAAAGCCCCTAAAAGGCGCCACTCCGGTGCCGGGACCCACCATAATTATAGGAGTTTGAGGGCGAGCTGGCAACCTAACAATTAAAAGGTGTTTATTATAAAACCATAAATTCAAAATGTACATGCTCTATAGCAGCTTGGGAGAGAAGAATTATACCTGAATTGCGACTTGCGGATAAATACGGGAACCAGAGTGGGTGGAGTGTCAGGCAAAGGGGCAGGTTTTTTGTTAGCTAAGTAAGTGGTAGCTACACCCTTTACTTCTTTACCCGTAGGCGTCGTATAATGAACTTTCACAGCAGTGATATGCACACGGTTAACCGAAACCTAAGGAAAACATGTTTTATTTATTTTTTAAAATCCGAGGAAAAAGGTGCATAAAATTCTGACGGAGTTTTACTTTGGCAGATGACGAGATGGAGTAATACCGAGATTGTAGGCGAGGCAGTAATTCACAGACTAAATCAATGGGTGGTTTGCAGGTAGGCACGTCTTCCAGGATATGTAAAACACTTCGGTTCTCGTCTAGCACCCAACGCTGGTACAACTCTTTGCCCTCCGTTGTTCCGCCGCTCATAAGCAACAACTTGGCTTTGTCCTAAATGTTCAATATGTAAATGCAACATTTAAAACGCGTTCACGGCAATTAAGACAGCTGATCGTTACTAATTTAGTACCTGTTCGTCAGTGGTGCAATCTGCCAACTCTTTCAACACGTGCGTGCGGGGGTTCGAAGTGATATCCAAATAATACATCAACGCTGTATGGTACGTGCAAGGGCAAGGGAAGGGATGCTTTTTGGTGCTGTCCTCTAAAGTGGTCTTTCGCTGTAAACCCATTCTTATATTTACGAAATAAAAGACTTACCATCGACGTTAACAAGAGAAAAAACTGTTCCTAATTCCACGTCTAATAGTGCTCCAAACTTGTTAACCAAGTCAGTATCATTCACTGGGTATACGGCTATATGATCACCTAAACGAAAAAAATACACATTTGTATCACAAGTGAATTAAGAAATAGTATTTAGAATAATTACCCGCGTCGTAACGCAATTTCGATCCTGTAATGTCGAACTCGATATGCATGCATGATCGGTCGCCTGCTTTATGTAGTTCTCTCCATTCCACTACAGAAGCCAAGAATGGGTTCTTAGCATCAAATGGTCTAATAAGTTAAACGTAAAGGAATAAATTCGACTCCCAGACTGCCTTTAGAATATTTACGGTCTTTGGTTTGCATAGGCTTTCAAGCGGGCTATTTCTCCCGTGAAAATCTTTTCAGGAGCCGGAGGAGCATCCTCACAGGTGACCAGACGATACTGCCGCATGCTAATATCTTGCAAATTAAGCTCCAAGCCGAAATAATCTAACACGGCTGGCCATAATCTATCTTTCCAGGTTACAAAGTCTTCTTCCATACTGAAACAATTAAAAACGTTAAATACTGCAAAGATGACTTGAAACAGTACTTGGCATCGTCATCTCCTACTCCAGCTTCCATGACGCGTTTACCCCCAAGCTCGGTTATACGTTTATCTACATAGTTCCCCATGGCATTGAAATGCTCGTACGTCTTGTTTCCCAAGCCGAAAACCTTCGTTAAGTTGACACCCATAAGACAAATAACGAAAGAGAAACGGCAACAGAGGAATCTCAACTTACTGCATAATTAACTCCGGATAAATCCGCATCACCTGCTTGCAACCATTCGTAGAAGGGCTGAGCGTTATCAGTGGGATCTCCCTCACCATATGTTGCAACACAGAATAAGGCCAGCGAGTTTTCTATTTCGCCGAGCTTTACTAATTCCTCCTAAAAACGAAAATATGAGCAATTCGTTGCCCAACAAACTAATAACAAAAGGGACTTATAATAATGCTTCTACCATATCACATTCTTCGGGATCTGCTACCATAGCTTTTAAGCCGTAACGGGCAGATTCTTTGGCCAATCGTCCACCGAACTCTTCAGCGGTACCGGTCTGACTTCCATAAAATACCACAACTTGTCTTCCTGACGCTTTCATTTTGCTAATAAAGCTCGAGTCGGACGCGCGGTTTAACATGGTGGGTCTGATGTGGCAAGGAACAAAAGGGAAAACATGATTTTAGGAACATGAAACGTAGGCCTAATTGAAAAGATCAATAGGTGAATTACTGCATAGTATAGGACGTCTTTGGTGGGGTAGATGAGGAAATGGAGTTTTTATTTCGAAAATAAACCCAATAAACTCCAAATCCAGCCATTGCTGCTAATAGAACTACATCTAGAACACCAAACATGGGAGGTGGCGGAACAGCGTCCATGGCTAGAAGAAATAAAAATAAAAATTTCTAATTCTTATGTGTGAGAACAAAGGAATATAAAAACGTGCACACTTTTACTTACCTTCAGAAATGTAGGTCAACTTGTCGAAAAACAAGAGTGTCTCAAGTCACAGTACAAAAACGCCTGTACTCCTTCTGAGTTGACCAAAGGGAAAACTCTAGGTTACACAATGAAGGACAACGGTTAGAGAAATTGACTATACATGACTTGCACGCCATGAAGAATTGAAAATGTCTTAGAAGAGACAATACAAATTAAACCTGTATAAAACTCATCTTTTATTACTCCACGAAAACTTTTAATGTTACGCAACAATGATCACTTTTAAACTATATAGTCACCTGTAATACATACAGCTGTAAAAAAGAGAATAAAATGTATGCTTTTAGTTTTACCTTTGCCTATACAATTCTAACTTCTTACAATAAACACTAGCGTACAGAAACACGCACGCAGACTTGTGAAAAAAGTCTAAAGATAAATATGTATATCAGGACAAAGGCGAGACTGTGGTGGCTCAAGTGAAAAGTGTACTTCCTACCAGGTGCAAAGTTACTAAGGAACTTCTAATTGTAGCAGTATTACGTTTACTTCACTTTCCTTTTCCTTTCAAGATACCTCCCTCCACTGGCTTTTGCCTTGTGGCTATGCTATAGCTGCATGACTAGGTGATTTCCTACTGAGTCTTTAGTTTTAATTTCTACCAACGCAATAATACCATAGTCACTTACCTTCAATAAATGATGTCAACTGAGAGTGGTCTAAGTGTTGACTATCAATGTTTATATTATTCAGTCAATTACACACACTTTTTAACACATGCCGGAACCAGTAACCCAACCTCCACCCTTCCCACCTAATCACCTGTTGCGATATGTTGCGATATGCGACGTTGGACGTCTACATCGGCCACCAGGGGTCAGAAGCGGCTACTTCGTCAGAACTACATATACTAATAAACCCGGGAAAGTGATGTATTCCCCGTCCTCTCAGTTCTCAGTGAATAAATCATGCTATCTCCGTAGTCGAAAACAGGCTTCGGTAGCCTGTCAACCACACCATCAAATTAACTCAGGTTATATTGATAAATATCAATCAATCCTATAAATACCACGTCAAACAAGGTTTGCTTGTTGAGGTGTAATCTTAAAGGGGGAGTAAGGTTTCAAAATGAAAACATATGTTATAGAAGAGACCAAGTTACATGTTCTGGCTGAAGAACCCTATGTCAAGTATGCATATTAACCGAGTAATTCCTTATTTAGCGGTTTAAGCTCCGCCCTTTACTCCAAAATTCAAATTTTCCTATGCTTATAACATTGGGGACAGACCCCACACTGTTCTGGAGAAAAAGTGTGCCGGATATTGAGAGAGTTTCTCATAAAAGTGCATCCTGGATGAGCGCAAACGAAATGGGACATTATAAAGCAGCAAAAGTAGCGAGTACAAAGGAGTGCTCGTAGTTTGGTTTTCTTTCGTCTCCAATACGTTTTTCATGTTATATATTCATGCCACAAAACCTTATATCTCTGGACCTTCACGGGGTACAAATCCTGAAAAGCTGGCGCGCATGTCTTTTCAATGTATATCCATGTATGGGACTATGGTGGGCCGGAATAGTGGTATTCCGGCGAGTGAGTCAACGATTCAAAGGACTCGGCGACTTCAGTCTTTCACACCCAGCCTTCCTAATGATATGAGCAATACAAGGTTGCTCAGTGTGGCAAGAACTTCATGTGAATTTTGTCGCGCATCCGGACGCTACCGGACGTCGTAATCGACTTACGGTAGTATCCTAAAAGCCAGCTCCGTCATTACTGCGCTGCTGTGGATTTGCTTGGTAAGGACGATTAATTACCACATTCCGTAAACTTTGTATAAACACGTAGTAGATAAATTCTTTGGGGATAGTTTACATTAAAAGCAAGCTGGCTAAATAATTAACGAGTATGCCGGATACCCTCAAGCAAAAACAATAAAATCACAAGACGTTGTTTACGAATAAGTCGGAATTTATTATTTATTCCTACACCCATTAATAACGAGCAGAAAAAAATCGGTCGACAGGGATTTATTTTCGCACCGTTCGTGCCTTTCTCGTAATGGATAACTCTGTGCCTTTGTTCGATCTCTTTTTCACAAACCGGTCATTGAAACAGGCAAAAAATAAGAAAGGCTTGGTAACTTCAAACTGAAAACAAACCGTTTAATACGTACGTAGTCAACAAATGACTAGGAAAGTTTTAGGTGAGGTTTTCGTTGTGCCAGAGCTTATACGCTTGAGTCTGGGTAATCTAAAAAAAATTCCTTTTCAGCAGTAAGAAATATTACTCCACCGTCAAGAACGCGGACAGAAGAAAAACTGTCTCCCTTGTGGTTGGCAGAAATGTTCTGCAAGTTCGTCTCCGGTGTCAGCAACAGGGCCCCGGAGCAGAGATAACCGAAAGAAACTGCAGACAGCTCTCGTTTTATAGCAAAGGGGATACTTCCCTCGATGCTACTAAAAACAGAAGTGCAAAGGAACTTTAGCACGCGTAAGAGCTCTGTAGCAAGTTATACGATATGGACATTCTATTTTTTTTCTTTTGTATATGTCTCGCATAAGAACAGTTCAAAAGAGCTAAAATGTAAATGCAAGTTGAGGTGCTGAATTCGTAAATCTTATTTGTTTTGTTTTTAAAATGAATTCTACACAGTATTACTTGTTTGCCGACACACAGGCATCGTTCTGCAAGATCCCACCAATGTTGCCAAGAAGCATTTGCTTGTCAAGGACAACAAAAGTATCCTTTGGCGGAGGCCTTATTTTCTTCGTTTCCCGTCTCAAGCAGTGAATCCTGGCTTTATCCTCCCACTCCTTACTTTCTTTTAGACCTTTATTTATTTCAGTAGCAGAATGTGGTACAGGGGTAGCTTGAATAAAAAAATAAAATTTCCCCCGTAACATTCGTAATTGGACTCCGTAATTTCCTAGAATGTGTACACCTCCATATAAAGACTTATTTTCTTCAATTGTCTCAATAAAAGAAACCATATTGATTCATATGGATCCAACGATCAATACCCTGCACCCAAAATTGAGACTGTCAGAATTAAGCTTTAAGTTTTCTAACCCTGATAGTTTGAAGAAAAGTTCCAAAGGGATCCGTGTACTATTTGGTCTGTATCAGAGAAGCTTTGCTCGGGAGTTTTAACAAATATTTCGAACTCTGCTATAAAGTTCTGAACTTGGATCCCTTCTCCACTTGCGCCCCTTAATCCCCTTTTATTTTTATTTAAAATTTCTTCCTTAGTCAACAAAATGGAATCGTGACTAAGTAGTGTTTGAATTTGATGAAAACTTCTAATGAAACGCTTACTTTGCGTGCAGATTTGCTCCGCACAGCTCCCCTTGATCGCGGATGCTGATAAAAGAAAGAATTGAAAGAGTATAACTATACCCTTAAATTCTCCTGCTATGGAATTATCTGTCTAAGAATAGGCTCGGAATTTAGAAGAAGCGATAAACCATAGTTTTACTTTTTTATGTATGTCGCTTCTTTGTTACCGTTCAGGTTAATTACAACGTTTTGATTTAAATGGCATGTACTTTATACTATCAATAATAAATGCAGCCAAACGTACACAGAATTCATGCCAACCTCTAACGATTATAAAGAAACCCATCCCGTTGGTAAAAAATAAACTATTCTTGTCAGGGAGCCATGACGACCCTAACAAGGAAGTGAAACCCTTCACTGAGCTTGGAATTCTTCCTGATAAAACTAGATTGGCTTTATATTTTTTATCCAATATGAGGTTTATGTTATTTTATTATGATTTTTTTTCGAGTATTTTTCCTTTTTTTTTTCTTTATTTGCTATTACTACGAGATTAAGGAACCATAAATCAGTTTTTGTTGCTCATCTATGCGCCCACCGCAAGCTCGATAGAGCGTCTTGAGGCCTCGTCAGTAAACCTAAACGCTTTTTTGTTGGCTATAATGTTATCGAGCTTGAGGAAAAGACTTTGCTTAGCTTTTTCTAGCTTGAGTGGAAGCTTTATGAGGCGGCATAATATAAACTCGGAGACACACATTATGTGTACCAGGCTTGGCAAGTTAAATAATATTGGAAAAAAAAAAGAAAACGTTGGCTTGACTTCCTCGATACACAGGAGCCAAGGCTCGAGCCTAACGTAACGAAGGCCGCGGTACAAACCTAAATCAATGCGAATGGGAAGCGAGGTTTAGGGTAGACCCTTGTTACAGATCAAGGTATTGAGAGGCCCTTTTATACATTTATACTGCGCTTTATAGCTCATGCTGGAACTCCCCCGAGGAAAAGTACGATGGTTTGCGCTTAAGAATGAGTCAACCGATCAAAGTTATCGACAAGTTGTCCTGTTCGTTCTTTTTTCTCTCGTGAACAATCGCTGTTGAATTGAAAGGGTTCTGGGGAGAGAGAGGACCACATTTGTTAAAAGGCGATAATTTATTTTTACAAATATATTATTAACACGGGTTACGCTCATACCTATATGCTCTGCCCTATGCATTTATTTGGCAACAGGAAATAATACGACTGATTGGTTTATAGATTCACATGGAGACGGTGCCGCACCAACATCCTGTTTACAAAATTGTCGTCTTAGGAGACCGCCGTGTTGGCAAGACTTCCATCGTACGGGTAATGCGTGCCTTCTAATTATATTTAGAACTTTTCCTTCTTTCCCTCAACGATTTGGAGATATTTCGTTCCATTTCTATGGACTGTCTATAGCCTTGATCCCGCTTCCTGGAAGGGGCTCTCTGAAATGAGATTGTATACCATGTGTAGCTAATATGTACGCTATTACCTGCTGTGGCCTGGCATATCTTATCTTTCGGAAACCCCTAAAACACCCGGCAAACTATGAAGACAGACAAAGGTAGTGCAGTATTTTATATAGGGCAAAGTACCAGTTGATATATGTGTTACGGCGAGTAGGTTAACAAAATATATCTAGCAGGTGATGTAACTTTTGAAAAACTAACGTAACTATAATCTTACCATACCGTTCAAAATATAAAAGCAACCGATGTTTTCTTTAGGGTCAGGCGGGAACTCGTGGCGTTAGTTTGCCCTGCCTTTCCGATAAACGATACAAATAATGAATACTGTTTTGCTGGGGGGGGGGGATTAAACACCCCGACCCCCTCTGGGTACGGGCCTGCTGAAATGTAACCCGAGCAAATGTTGATCGTAACCGGGGCTCGCCCATTTACTCCGACTTGATGTTAGTTTGCTTAGTAGTTTTTTTTGGGGGGGGGGATTTGAATAGTACATATGCAAAGGTGGAGGACGATACATATTTGTTGGGTAAATACTCTTACTCGAACCATACCGGCTAAACAGCGAAGGTGTGTAAACTAGAGCACCTGCTGCTCCTCCATTGAGCTGGCAGCAGTCAACCATTATTCCTTCATGCAAAGACCAACAGCGACAACAAAGGCGAACGAAACTCGATGCACGGAGGAGGTCCGCTCGTTAATGTTAAATCGATAGTCGTGCTTCGTGAAGCGCAAACCTACGGCTAAAAAACGAGAAAGCGCCCTCACTAGTAACCCACATTCCTTAGGGGGGACCGTCATCTACCCAGAGTCATTTCTTTTGTCCGAAAGTCCGCCTCAACTATGCAATCCAAAAGCGTTCTCAAGTAGTAAAGGGAAAACGAGCAGACGAGTAATTATAAACCACAGAATTTGCCGCTTTGCCGCTGCAGCTGAAGAATTTGAAGTCAAACTTCCGAGAACTCACGTATATTCCTTCGCTATATGGACAAGAAAAACGCTGTTAGGGCATTCCGTTTAGAAGAGTTTTCGCGCAAGTTACACTTCGGACTACCAAACCCTGCTCTTAATAAACAGACCGAGTTGTTATCAAGTTGGACCACTCACAGCGCTAAGGGATGGAGGACGAAATTAAGGAGGAAGAGAAAATTAATGGCTTCAATAGTTTCCTTCTTCCCCCAGGAAATAAGCTGTTTACGCGTAAGCCATGTTACAAATACAGCTTACATAATAGCCATCGACTTTGATTTGAGAGAGAATAGAGGTCTACTTGTATGTTATCTGTCAAGGATTTCTATCTAACGACGAGAAGCTAAATGAAGGAAGCTCAAATCTAGGTACTCCCCTAACCCCCTCCCTCCTTTCCCTAACTAAGCTGGTGATCCAAATTCCCATTACATCGGGTCCCGCATGTTATTACGTTTGCACAGCTTTGCATACAAGGTCGTGCTAGTGAATAGAAAGAAAGAAAACTAAGTTTCCAGATTTTAAAGGGCACGTAGGCGGAAAAGATGACGGCAAGGAGTTTGAAGGCTGGCCAGCAAAAACATGTGTTACACTACGTTTCCTTCATCCAGACGAAGCCAAAATCCATCACGAAATAAAACGTCTCACAACTTTTTCTTCGCACGCTCAACTAGAGAATAAAGGATAGCTTGAAATGTAAACTTGTTAAGTGCTGCGATGCATCAATCGGTAAAAGCAATCACACACAAAAAGAGCGGAAAAGACTCCCAACGGCAATGTTGCCTATAATTTGCATGTATATGGCTGTACTTGATCCAACGACTGTCAATGAGTCATTTAAAATGCGAGTCGTATGGAAAGGATCAAGGGTCGCTTTCTGGCAACCAATAAGTATTGGAAAAGTTCAAACCAACAGGGACCTCT
The DNA here is from genome assembly GCA_003724045.1 of Lepidurus arcticus. Classification (NCBI taxonomy): domain Eukaryota; kingdom Metazoa; phylum Arthropoda; class Branchiopoda; order Notostraca; family Triopsidae; genus Lepidurus; species Lepidurus arcticus. The sequence continues at coordinate 46,303 of RJJA01000153.1, forward strand.
TATATAAATTTTATATCTGCTGAAGAACCAATACAGTCAATATAAAAGGGCCAGTATGGATACAGACAAAATGGTTACGACGGCAAAAGAACAATGTTTATAGCCCACGGAAGTTAACTTCTAGATTGGTTCAGACGATAAGACTATATGAACCAAGCTGACGACCGTCAGCAGTCACAGGCTTTCCCTAGTATTAATAAAAAAGTTTTACTCCTGTACGCACCACCGAACTGAGCAAGGTTCGGAAAGTTTGAGAAAGGGATCGATTGTGGCGATCTTGCTTTACCCTGCCGTGCTTTCAATGTCAATAAAGCGATGTCGCCATCGAAAAAGCACAGAAGGATGTGCGCTCTGGCCCACTACGATGCCATTCAATCTACTGTTCCAGCCGAGTAGGTCACTTTGATGTCTCCCATATATCCGTACGCGGCCAAGGTGCCAGCGGTATAACTGTTTTCACGCCCCCTTAACCCGGACCCGTGTAAAACGTTGAAGGGGCTTAGTCTCACCAAAAGACGTTATGATATTGGTTTGTTCTCTATTGCTTGGATGCGACACAAAAGTTCAATAAAACAAAGCCGATATTTGAAAAGGGATGATGACGAGATTTAGCAGATGAGATTTCTTGTGGTTTTGGTTTAGATATTATTCTAGCCTTTACTTCGCTCGGGAATTTTTAACAACCATTCACGAATTATCGGCATGAAAACTTTAGCTTATACGCATAGCATGCATAGCTCAGACGTATAGCATGGTGTGGCTTGCCGACCTTATTGCTATTTACTTCCATGCATTTTTGGTTTCACAGGATATATACCAATAGGTCTGTGACATCACATAACCACGTGACCCTAAATTTCCTGGAATCTCCTTTAACGGTTTAATTTCTACTTGACGTAAAGAAACATTACGTACTAAAATCTAGATTTGTAGCTCTATTTTTTGAAGTTGTCGTTCGATTAGCCGTTTAATGTATCTGTCATAATTCTAACAATATCCGTTTGTTACTCCATCCAAACGAGGTCGGGTGCCGGGGTGTTGATTGAAAGGTTGCTTTCGGAGCGAACTTTTCTTTGTCCCGACACCAGTCCACAAAAACGCGACAACAAATACAGTCAGCGCGCAACGCACAACGAAGCCAAGATTCGTTTATGTACCTAACCTTGTCTCAGCAACCGACAGGTCTGTTTTCCGGATTCCCGTGCAAAAAACCCACCGCTAAAGAAGGCGACCTTTTTTTATCATTCGGCTTTTTATATCTGCACGCGGCTGCATGCTGGTCCACGTTACTTGTTATATTTCTTGATTATTTCTTTGTTGTCTCTGTTCCTTTTCTTAGCAGTTCTTGTGCCAAGATTACTGTGAGCATTCTGACTGGACAAAGAGGCCCCAGCTGTATCAGAGTACTTGCATCCTGGATGGAGAAGTCTTCAACTTGAATATCATCGATGGGACCGCGTTCTTCCATAAAGAGACTTTGGATGAGTGGAGTGCTTTCGCCACGACTACAAGAAATGGACGATTCAGTAGCGTACGAAACGCTGCAGCTTACCTGTTAGTCTTTGACGTGTCAAACCAAGCCTCTTTTGCCTACGTGCGGAGTCTTCGCGAGCAAATTCTAGCTAGTGCGGCAACCGCCAACACGGACCCGCCCTTCATCGTTTTCGTGGGAAATAAGCTCGACTTGGTACCGACTGCCTCTACTGAATCCCAGAAATGGACTCATGGCCATGCCAAGAACGGGGACAAACGCGACACACGAGAGAACGATTGGGCAACCGTGGTGCGAAAACTCAAACATCGTTATGTGGAATGCAGCGCTCGCAATCATTGGCACGTCATGGCCTTATTTCGCGAAACCGTGAGACTCTTAATTCCCGGCACTCAGGAGCAGGCAAGTTCAGTAACAATGAACCTTAAAAGCATCGGTACACAGCAGCACAGCTTTGCCCGTCGACCCAATGAAGAAAGCAGTAATAGCAACGTTGCTCGAAGGAGGCGAAGACATCGGTGTGTGATTTGCTAGAAACAGCATCGTTGGAGTTAAAATAACAAAAAGAAAACTGCTCAAAGAACCTAAACAAGCATATATATACCGAAGTTTAAATAACGAAATCTCTTCAAACTTGCACAGAAACGAAAAAAGCGGGCCTTAACGGATGCAATATACCTTTACCAAAAAAAAAATATATAAAAAAAAACACATCAGTATCCGAGCTTTCATTTAGCCGAAATAAACCTCGGTGGAATGTTCGTCTGAAGACCTATTTTAACCTAGGGTAATAAATGGCTGTCTAATTTGGACAGACACGAGGTAATTCACTATTACAGCTGATGGCTGCGCACTGAAGCGGGAGCTTCAGCTAGCGCTCAAGTTGAGCGCAGCAGTCTACTTGGAGAAAAAATAAAAATGAAAGCTCCCAAGTGAAATCCGGCAGCTGTAAAAAAGAGGAAGTTGGTACTTCAATAAAAACGATGATTTTGAAATATATAGTTTTAAGAGTCAAATTATATTCTCAGCATCCCTCCGCCCGGCACAGCTGGTACAAAAAGGGAGGAAGGAGGGGCATACATGTTCTTTCAATTTATGGCGTCCTTCTTCCTCTTAATCTTCTTTAGGGATTTTTTAGGCGCAACTTGGGCATCATCCTCTACCATTTGACGTTCTTCCAATTCTTCGTCGGGTTCTTCCAAAGTTGCACCGGCAAAACGTACTTGCTCCATGCCTTTTGAAAGGGACGTCAGTCGTAGAGCTTTGGCTTCTTTCCTGTCTTTGCCCGAGCTCTTCTTTTTCTTCTTCTTCTGAAGCAGCTCGTCTGTATCTTTTGGCTCGGAATCCTGGTCCTCGTCGCCTACTTTGGTTGGCTCGTCTTCTTCTCGGACATTGTTGTCTTCATTAGTATTCAGCGGAGGTCGAACCTTACCGCCATTATCTGTTTTCGATTTTTTCTTCGTCTGTTGCCCTTGGGCCTCATCATCTCCCGAGCCACGTTTTACGCCACGACTTTTTAAGCCACATAAAGAAATTCACACACGAAAAACCAAATCAGGTAAGTAGCTAGTTCCTTCACAACGCAACAAAATACGGGGAGGGAGATAGGGGAAAAAATCCGGTACAGAAAAAATAAATAAAAGCAAGACAAGCTTTTAAATCTTACCTGGGAGTGTTCAAATTGAGCCGTAAAACTAAAGCCAAGCGTTTTATCGCTCGCTTCATATCCAGTTGCTGCTTCACTGCTACACTATCTCGGAAAAATAAAATTGCTTGCTTAATTTCGTCCCAGACTTGCTCTTCTTCAAGATCCGCTGTCACATTTCCGCTGGTTAAGGTCTGGTGCACAATTCTTAGAAACGAAAATAGTTCTGCAAAATATTTGGGTTTGAAGCTCTCCGTCGTGGTATTCATCAACACCTATTCAATCCATTATTATCCCGTGTTTTGAGAAAAAAAACCACTCCTTTTATGGAGAGATAGCAAGAAAGACAGAGAGAGGAAATAGGCGAGTTTTACCTTACTGGCCTCGCTCAGGAAGTTTCTGACCAATTCGCCTAAAGTAGACGGACTCGCAGCCTCTAACGCTGTATGGTTCCGGTAAAGAGCCGTCAACAATTGCAAAGCCTGGATGCGTCGAAAGGGCGGGAGCTGCATGTTAAAAGCGGGCTTGATTAAAGTCATGCCGAGCTGCCAAGCATCCGGCCAGGACATTTGCAAAACCCGGGAAAACAAGGCGAAAGGTAATGGCGAATCCCTGTTTAGCCGACGACAACCGCGACAGATAAGGATTAAAAAAAAGACGAGAAAAAAGAGATAAGGATTTCCACGTAAGTGTTACGGGTGGTTTCAAGGCCCCCTTTCAAAACCAGCTTTTACCGTTTCGCAAAGTATTTTTCCACAGCTACGGTATACAGGCTCAGTATTTTCGGCAAAAGCGTAGGCGACACGACACTCGCAGAAGATTGCTTCTTCTTTTTCTTACTTTTCTGGAGAGTTTCAGTAGTGTCTTCATGGCCCTTTACAACGTATATACTTCCACGCACGACCAGCGTGGCACATAATGCCAAATCGTCACCTAATTGGGGCATGAGGGACGGAGCTGCAGGGGGATAATGGTAAGAGAGAAGGAAAAGCGACGTACACATCGTCCACGTTAACGGATGCTCATTAAACGTCCAACTCAATTTAGCGCTAACCTTGATAAGGTTTCTGGAGCAGGATTTCCAATAACTCCTCCAACCCACTCAGCGTGATGTCGCCCACGGAGGAAAATTTCCTCACATTGGCTAATTTCCGTACCAGCGTTCTAAAACATTTGAAACGACTCATTAAATAGACGAAGGGCTCACCCACTCGCAAACCCCTTTTAGAAATTACATTCACTGACAAAAAGGTGAAGCAAAACTTACCGAAGTTTTTCTTCCAAAGGCTTTTGGCGACCGTCTTTGGCAGTAAAATCCAGACATGCCAGAAGGGGTTCGGGAAGCATCATCACCAAAGCCAATGGGGCATCTTGGGCCAAAAGGTTGTCAAGAAGATCTAAGCATCTTAAGCGGAAGTGCATTAATGTCGTATCATCTTTAGGCTGTTTTAAGCGTTGTTTGGCTGTTAAGGGAGCTGGTCGAGCCACTCGATATTGGCGAAATGCGGCTTCTAAAGCTTGATCTACTCGTTGCATTTCCGAATCGGACATGTCGTCAACATCCACGGATTCCTGTACGTTACACAAAGAGAATGCGCATCAATAGTGGTTCATATCAAAAGGAGAAAATTGCCAATGGCAGAAGTGTCTGGCTTAGTTTACGTTGTCTGTCATGGCTGCAGCATCACCCAACGCTGCCCGGATTTCTAAGCGAAGCTTATCAGTGACTGTTTCTTGTTCATCGTCCTCATCCTCGTCCATTTCTTCGTCTTCTTCGTCCGCTTCCATTGTTTCCTCATTTTCCTCAATTTCTTCCCCTTCAGCGTCTTCGTCACCGCTGCCTTCGCTTTCACTTTCATCTTCATTGGCATTGACTAACGGCTTCTCTTGCTTAGTAGGATCAACAACCTGAACGGAAAACAAAGGACCGTTAAAAAAAAAAAAAAAAAAACAAGCCCTAATAGCCTTTATGTTAAAAAGTTTTGCGTACGTCTAAAATTTGCTGTAAAGCTGCGGGTGTCAGATGAGGCAAAATAATGGCCCATACGCAAAGCACTAAGCTTCTCAGCAAATGACGGCTCTGAGACAAAAGTGACAAGAGAATATCTGTCACTACTTCCAACCAATGCGGCTCTTCTTCGCTGATTTCTTCTCCCTTGTCGATAACTTTGCTGGCGGATTTTCGTGCCGGGAGTGTCTTTTGCGACGCTTTCTGGTAACAAAGCTCCAGCTCTTCTAGAACTTCCGAAGCCATCTCAGGTTCGCGAATCAATTGTAAACCCATATGCAAAAAAAGCACTTGGAAAATCTGATTGACCCAGTCTTGAGATTGGGGCTTTTGCGCCTTCTTCAAACCGGTAGCGCGTAACAGTGTCACTTGGCTTAGCATAGCCTTCCAAGCTTTAGAAGCCTAAAAGAAAAATAGAAGATAATTAGCCTGTGTTCCTAACGGATCGAATAAGAAAAGAAACATTCGATATGGAAGAAGAGCAACCGGAGTTATGGGCAAACAACAAAGGAAGCACAGATAAAGGAACCCTTCCATTCGACCTTAAAATTAGAAAAATCATAGTGCCTTATCATTGGGTAGCAGCTTCGGATAATCTTCTATCAAGCCATCGCAGAAACTGACCACTTGGTAGAGTAATTTTGCCAAATCGGGTAACTTTTTGCAAGGATTATCTAAAGATTTGTAAAATCCTTCTCGTAGGGCAGAACACAAATCTCGTGAAAAATCCCAAGTTCCATTTGCGTTTTTCGCATTGCCTTGGATAGAAAGCTTAATTAAGAATTGCAGCTGTTCGGCTTTCCAGTCCACTTCTCCCTGTATTGCCGGGTGGCTCACCAATCTGAAACAAAAAGGACAAATGTAACTAAAGCAAACGTCATGGTAAAGTGAGCACTACTTGGCGAGGTGGTACACGGAGTAAACTCTGTCTTGATTTTTGACTTCGACGTTTTCAATGCAACTTTTATATAAGGTAGCCAAGTGATGTACAGCTTCGGATTTCAAAACTGCAGTCAACTCAGCCAAAATGTTCGTTCCTGCAGGGTTGTAAATTTAAATAAACTTGATTAAAAGAACTATGTATGTTACCAGTAAGCTTATCGAAGACGACGGAAGCTGGAGGTTGAGTTAACCGATCAAGTACTTTAATCTGTGTTTCCGCAGTTACGTCTTCCTCTGAAAGACGTGTTTTTAATACATCCAAGCACTCTACAGCTAGATGTAACAACGAAGTTTCTTCCTTGCGAGCGGTAGATACAATAATACGGATAACAACATCCGATAACAAGCTCGGAATCTAATCCATTTCATTAGTAATACAAAAATTCAAAATTTAATGTTTACCTCATTTCTGTCTTGGATGGAAAGCAAAGCGAATTTGAGTAACGACAAAACGACACTTCCTTTCACCCTCTGTTCACTAGCACAGGGAATAAACGCATCTTCCCAAAACTTGACAACCATTCCCTTCTCGGACAGTCGTGTCATCAATTCTTGATGAAACGCAGTGTGATCAGAAGTAGCCTGTTGCTTCTAAGGATGCAAAAGAGGTTGAAATCCAAAAGGGATATTTTAGATTTAGAAACTTAAATACCGTTAAGGTCTGAGCGATGTACGTGAAACAGCTTTCATCCGTTAGGCGCTTGCACCCAAGAAGTTCCTTTAATTGCTTTGACTTGATTAGGGTAGGGTATTTGCCAGTTATAAGGAATAAAAGCCACAGCGTATCCGGGGTTTGCTGTTCCCAAGGCATCACTACTTCTGGTTGCAGCAAAGTCCACACATGAGATTCTACAAGCTTTTCTGAGCACTAAGAGATATCCAGTTAGTGAACCTTCGGTAACTTTCAAGCTCGGATTACTTCAGCCTGCAATAGCTCAGCAACGAAACTTAGGGCCAAGGAATGTAAGTGGTTTTTTTGCTTCGATGCAGCAAGTAAACCTTCCAAAAGTTCATGTAATATAGTTGCGTCTGAACCATTTAAGTTTTCAAGTCGCCCAGACTTAATAAACGCTCCATATGCAAGAATTTGCCCAGTGTAAATATCATTTTTCTCCTAAATTTCAACCGGGAAGTTCAAAAATAAGAAAATAATAGATTTTCTTTATACCGTTTTATCCCCTTTAGGAACGAGAAACTTTTTAACAGCTTCTGCATAACTTGGGTTAGTGAGCACATCAGATGGCAAAGTTTTCAGCAAAGCTGTCAGTACTGTGAAAAATCCTTGTCTAGCATAGGCCCTGGACGACGACAGGCCCTTGATTAGACGTGAAAGCCCATAATCCAGCTCTTTAGTGTTTACCTATAAGATAAAAATAAATATAATTTTTATGCGGCAATCTTTCGAAAAACCTTACAAGTTTGTTTTTAACAAGGTGTTTGATTAAAGCAAGACCGGCTTCGATTCGCACATCCTCCTTGGGTTCGGCCAATTTCCAAAAGCAATCCAAGAAATGCTGATCAATCCCATGAGTGGGCTTTACAGTGGCAGTTTTTACTTCACTTGTTTCTTCTTCGTCCATTTCTACCAAGCTCACCATTTAAAATATCTAGCGAAGCGAACCACAACCAAAAACCCACGTGGACGCCTGCCGTGTCCGAAATGAATACCGTAGATAAAGAGGGGCATGCCTTTGGATTGAATTCTCTCGTAGCGATAGTGCTGCCGACCAACTAGACTTGCGTGTTGGGTACTATATGTAATTTTGTTTCTTGGCAACATTTTAACGTGTAAACTCAAGTGATGTTATTTAACTTTTATTTCGACTAAAGGACGCAATACCTTATAATTATACACAATAAAATCAGTTTTCAACATGCCAGGCAAGGGTAAAAAATTGTTCCACCCATATTTACCTGTAAGTCCGGCAGAGATGAGCTCAACCAGAGACGTTATCGAATTTCCACTATTGTCCAATGAGATTGGCCGACCGCGGTCTCCACCGAGCCATACCTCACTCCGCTTCTCGAGCTTTCCTAACGTGCATCCGTTTGCCAACCAACCAATGCTAGCTGCCATGCTTTCGGGACAACGCCGAGTTGCGCCCCAACCGCCCGCTCATGGACCACCTCAACCGGTCGTTCCAGGATCACCTTACCCGCTCGTTCCAGGACCACCTCAACCGCTCGCTCCAGGAGTGTAGAAAGTAGAATTACACAGTATAGTTTCCACTTTGACCTCCCTTGGTGCTCCCAGTGTTCTTGGCTATTGCTAAACACCCACCACGCAAAATGTTAAAATAAAGTTCTTCAACATTATTTGCGACTTTTTACACAAATGAATACTAACCCCGATGCGTACTTTTCTCATTGGATTAGATCGTGAAGCAGAAAAAGTGTGCAGCAGTGGTGAAATTAAGAATTGTTCAATGAATAACTCCTTGTTTTTAAAAGCTGCAGAAAACACCAATATCGTACATCAATTGGGGGATTACACAAATTTTGACTATGCCAGACACATACTCCCGAAGGAAAAATTATACGCTTTAAACCTTAAATTATAGCGAGGTCTCCATCGTTATTGTGAACATTTTTCAAAAATCATTTTTTGTATTCAGCGAAAAATACATTTCGTATTATTAAACTGTCAAAACTGCGCTGTAAAAATGGGTACTGAAAACAAGTACTTTGGGGCCTCTCAAAATGAGCAGTTGATACTCGGACTGAGTATATGACCCTCTAAATAGGAGTTATTCCTTCTCAATAGCGGGAGCCTGCACTCAAAACAAGTACAATATAGCTTAAAATGAGTAGGCTTTAGGTTAAAATGAGTCGTTCCCCTTGGATTGTGAGTTTTCGAACGTTTCTATCCTACAGCAAGGTTTACGCTATAATGAATTTCATTGTTAGCTCATGGAGTGTGTGCCCCACTCCATGAGATTTCGAACGTTTTACGTCCTACAGAAAGGCTGCTGTTGGGAATTTCAGTGTTAGCCCGTGGCCTACGGTAACGGTTTGTCGGTGCTATTCTGTACGACATTGTAAAGCTGGCTTTACAATGGCCTGTCGGCGTGTCGAAACACGCGACAGACGAGACACCCACGGAAAAAAGCAGAAACTCGGCTTCTGTCGCTTGTGTGCCGATGCCCAAAGTTGGACAGCGCTCAACTCCGTCTGTCGTCAGTCTGTCTGACTGTTTCTGCCGGTTTTTCTACTTTTTTTCTGCTTTTTTTTCCCGTGGGTATCTGTCGTCTGTCGCGTGTTTCGACACGCACATGTACGGGTTTACAAGTTAACACTCCCTGTGGGTGTGGTTTATTGCAGCGATTTTGCACCGGCTTGAGAAATCCCTGCAGCTGTATTATTCAGCATAACAGCATTACACGATGCTGTAGCGATCTGCAGCAAGTACCCGCGAAAAGATTTCGTAATAAAAGCATGTTTTACCGCTCAAAAAGAGGTTTTAGTTTAAAAACTACCGTGTTTATATCACTATTTAAAGGGAAAAGCAACCATTTCTTGCACCGCGTTTCCACACTCGCCAAATAATGTAATCGATTGAAGTGCCATGTAATCGATTCAATACCATTTTAGCGACGGAATCCCCTTATCCTGTTGTTAGTATTTTTTTAAACTCAAAATTCATGTATCCCGCTCGCAGGCAGGCCCCTCCCACAAAACCTGATGTTTTCATTCACATTTCTTTGCGACGTAAAAGTAAGCAAGCGAAAAGATACTTTTTTAATAATTTATAATTCATTACTACTCTTTACTTATACCTTCTGTAGATTATATAATATTATGGAAAGCGGTGCTTTTTCTACACTAGACTCTTCGTCGTCTATTCCTGAGCCTACTACTAGTCCTACAAAATCTTCTCTGGAGAATGGGCAATCAAAAACAGAAGCAACAGATTCTTTAACCAATGTGTTTATGCCTCCTGAACATGATTCCCAAGTCATTGAACAAGTTCCTTCAAGCGCACCTGAACTAGATACTAATACTATGCTAACAGAGGAAAGTAGCGTCTCTGTTGAAAACTTCAAAACACCGACAGATTCAACTCTATCACCATCAGAGCAGGCAGAGCCTTTTGCAGAGGTACAAAAAGCAACGGCTGAACAGACAGTAGACCAAGTCGAGCGGAAAGTTGCAGGAGAAGACGAGCTTGAAAAGAGAGGAGAAGAAACGTCCAAAGAAGTTTCTTCAAACCCTACAGAGGAAGAAAGCAAACAAGAATCGACCTCGGAACAAACGGCTGATCAGCAGGTAGAAGCAGCAGAACCCGTAGAGATAATTAAAGTGGGCCCTGATCTTTCGTTGCCTTGTTGTGATCGCAAGCCTAAGCCAAAAAATGAAGAGCCTCCTATGCAGTCACTTCACCACGTTAAGTGGATAGAATGGAAAGAGACAAGAACCCCCATAATTACTCAGAACGAAAACGGACCGTGTCCATTGGTAGCCATTATTAACGTTTTATTATTGCGAGGGAAAGTCAAGTTGGCATCAAGTGTCGAAGTTTTAACGGCGTCAAAGCTGATGGAATATTTGGGTAACGCTGTATTAGAAAACACCCCCCAAGTAATGCATTCTAACTCGAAAAATGCGTATTTTTCATGAAGTTTCCAATTATCTATTTATTTTATATTTCATAGAATGTCTCCAGCGAAGTACAGCTTAACTACGAGCAAAATATGCATGACGCCATGGCAGTATTACCAAAGTTGCAAACCGGGTTGGACGTCAATGTCAAGTTTACCGGGTACGGGCGTAATTTAGTTTTAAAATCAGTTCGGTAAGAACTTTGATCTCTCGTTTTTAACATCAGAGTTCGCGACTTTGAATATACCCCGGAATGCATTATTTTTGACCTTCTGAACATCAACTTATACCATGGTTGGTTAACTGATCCCGAGTCACCCGAAATCCAAGCTTCCATAGGGCATCTGGGTTATAATCAGCTAGTGGAAAAGATTATTACACAGAAGTCGTCATCTAACACTGCAGAAGTTACAGAAGGTAACCTCTAAGATTTAGCTCTTGAGAACTTAGCTAATTTCCCAGGAATTTAGCGTTGATAGCCGAAAACTTTTTGGAACGGACAGCTTCCCAACTAACCTATCACGGACTTAGTGAGCTCGCCAGTACAATGCCGGACGGAGAGCTAGCGATTTTGTTCCGTAACAACCATTTCAGCACTATCTACAAACATAAGGTACATCGGAACGGAGATTTTTATTATGGAAATTTCTAAAGAACGTTTTTAGGGTGAAATTTTGCAGTTGGCTACTGACCAAGGGTTTCTTACTGAGCTTAGCGTAGTATGGGAGACTTTAGTAAATATTGAAGGGGACGGGGAATTTGTGGATGCTCGTTTTTGCACTATCGCACCTCAAGCACAGAGTGTCAGAGCTAAGGAACCCTTGCAACAAGTCGATCAAGAGTAAATATTGAGTTCAATCCTTCCTAGTAATGTAACGAAATATGTGCTCTTAGTTACCTTGTGGCTTTGTCCTTGCAACAAGAGCAGCTACAAACCCCGGAAGTAGAGCCGAGTGAAATTACCAAGTCTCAGCAGGAGCTAAACGAGTATAAAGTGGATTCTTTCGAACAATTGAGCTTATTCTTCATACTTCATTTTCAGTGAATTTCTAGCCCGGCATCTGGAAGAGGAGGACCGAAAACGGGCTTCTTTGGAATCTCAAGCTCAGGGAACAGCAGGTCAGAGGAACCGCGACAAACCTCAGAAGAAAGAAAGCGTAAGTTCATTGGCAGAAAAAGAAATCTTAATAACTGTAAAATCTTTCTCTTTATTTTCTCGACAGTGCACTGTGTTATGAAGAAGGCAAATTGGGTTTAACCAGTGGGTTTCATTGCTTTCCTGTCGAATTCATATCGTTCTACGGTTACTGTTGGGTTTTTTCTTAACCGAAGTTGAATTATTAAAAATTTGCATTCGTTTCCAAAATAGAAAGGCCGAGAGAAAGGTAAAGGCTTAAATGCAGACGTAGATATTTACACTCAAAAGGCCTAGTCATTCCTTTTGTACCGTTACCTATTACACCATTTCTACGACTTGCAAATCTGTTTCGAGTTATTCTATTCGCTAAAAGCCCAGTTTCCTTTTACAGCGTTTACGGGATAGCTAAAGAGCCTTGGTCGGAATCTCATTTGTTCGTTGCAGGCTTTCGAAGAGCAGCTTCTGTACTTAGTCCAACTATCACAGGTCCCCGGGGTTTAATATACGAAAGCGAAAGTTTGACTTCCCATCTGCTAAATTGTTGAATGTCTGGAAAAATTATTTGGATTGAAGTATAGAAGAAAAGACGCGAGTCTAATTATCGTCCGATCAATCAAGCCGATATTCTTCCCATTAATTAACTCCTAGAGTGCATTCATAGTATTGCTCAGAACTATGAATGGGGTTTGGGCTTAGTATAGTCACGGTGTCAGGTGGTGCAGTGATGAAGTCCAGTGGTAAAGTCCGGTAGTGTTATCCAATACTGAGATTTTCATTGAGAGTATGCGTGCCTTCCATTCTTGTTTAAAACAGTTTTGTCTTTGTTAATATCGGTCATAGCTTAGGTCATCCAAGTCTAAGTTTGGGTTCTGCAAGCAAATACGGCAACGGGACACAAGGACGTAAGGACGTAAGTCCTAGACAGAAGGACGACGGACCCTGAACTACAATAAACTTACTTTATTCTTTTGATTGAAGCACTTATTTGTATTTGACCAAGGCAAAGAAAAAGCGGTGAAATAATTTTGACATGGCCAATTACAAAGTTAAGAATTCACTTGAAATGTCGTAATTGATAAATACGGTAAACTGACTTGCAGTCTTGAGAGTTTTTAACTGATTTATTTCAAGGCTTCGCATAGAATAACCTCTGAGTTGAGAGCAAACTATCCGGAATAGACGAATGAACCCTTAAAAAAAGCACTACTGTGTTTATACCAAAACTTTTGCAGAAACGCGAAACTTGATTCGACACATACAATACGGAAAGGCACACACAATGTACTGCTTCACATTTGAATATTTTCTTGACAAAACTTAATCAAAATTCCTTTTCCGATTGACGAAATAAACTTGCTATGAAATAGCAATAATAACTATAAAATAAAATAAACGAAATAAACCCTGCTATAGCTCTATAAATAAGCTAGCACGGATAGTGTATAGAGTCATAAAAAGGTTATTTATATATAAAGGTTGCAAAAAAAGGTTCTTTATATTATAAAGAACCTTTTTTTGCAATTTATATATAAAGAAACTTTTTTGCAATTTGTCTGCTGTTTGCCTTTTTGGTCTTGTAAATGCTGGTAACAATTATTGCTAACAACAAAAGTAAAATAGAGAAGAAAAAGACTGCAGACGGAACACTATATATAGAAGGTGTGAAGTGTTTTACCTTAGGGGGTTTAGCTTACGCGGTAAATTGCAATAAATAACGTAGCCGTACCTGTGATTCTTGGTACACTAGGTACTCACTGTTTTCAAAAGAACTGCCTTTGTACTCTGGCATAACCTTAGGCCTTCCTTGAGGAACTGTTACAGGAATATCATTTATCAGTAAAGTAGCGTCTTTAGCCGGATCTGAAAGTGCAATAACTCGTCAATATTCCCCAACATCACGTTAGCGACAAGCGTCTTACCTGGCTCACGCTCCCCTCTAGCAACCACGGAGTTAAATCCGTTGGGTGCCTTTTTGAGGGTGTCGTCGTCGACCGTAATTAACTTTTGTTTTCCTAAAGCGACCTGGGCCAGGAACATCAACGTGTAATTCTTGTTTTTGAACTTGGCGCTTCGAACTTCCCATATAGCAAAGAAACAAGTTGTTCAATTATGTCCAGAAATCTAGCTAGAATCGAATAAACCCTACCATATGATTCGCTTTTTTGTTGTTCTGAGGCGAAATAGATGCCGCTTCCTACGCGACCACCGGAATGGGGCATTATCCGTAATCCGGCTTGCAAAATAGCCGCTACAACAGCAACACTGGTCCCATGCCATAAAAGCTTATGTGGTTGAACTTTGTTAAACGGCGAAAAGCGTAAAGCTTCTTTCGAGCGCTCTAATTCCCACACATGGTTCAACTTCAGTCCGCCACTCCCCGTGGCTTTAATGTACTGCGAAATAACTGCGAAAGCCTCGGAATCGGGTTCCAGAAGTTTCAATTGACAGTTGAGAAGGTTGTACTTTACATCGATTGGATGCAACGAGCTCGATGCCTAGAAAAGCAAACATAACTTGAAAATCGTGGAAAAAGGGTATGCGAACCTTATCCGCTTTATTTTGCATGTCTTGAGCGAGCTCGATGTCACTAAGTTCAATGAGCATTTGCTTCTTGGCTTCAAGCATTTCTTGCGTATCGAGCAAAGGCGGTCGCCCTCGACCAAACGCATGAGGAATCATTGTGTAGAACTCGGAAGTTAAAGCAGTAATGTTACCAGACTTCGCTAAGCCCTAATAAAAAAGTCTTTATTCTTCGAATTTCTTTTTCTGGTAAGACAGTTGCGCAACCTTCTTAGACTTCAAAGCTTCCTCTAGTGCAAGCAATGTTTCCATTCCTTTAGCTATTTGAGTTTTGCTGAGCATTCCCAACGGCATTCGTTTAAGGTCTAATAATTCCAAATTACTGAAAAATGTACGTCAACTGAGTTTGCGCACCTAGGTTCATGTGCTCCATTGACTCCCGAAACATGTCATTGCTGAAAATCAGGTGCACCAAATCTTGAGTAACACTATCCAAGGTGGAAGGGGACAAGCTCTTTGCCACCGATTTCGACGTTGATTCATCTCCCAAACAATCTTTTTCTTCATTTTCTACCGTATTCTCTTCACCTGTAAAAAAAAAATCAATTTGTTAAATCTAGATCTCAGAGAAAAATCAATCGAAGTTACCTTCCATGGAGAGCAGTGTGTATTTGCCGGAGAACGCTCGGAAGTTTTCCCGGTTTTCCCATTTATTCTTGGTCTTATCATGAAACTTTTTAACGAAGTCCTTCTCTGCGACATCTAAGGTTGAATGATGAAAAATCTGGCTCGTGCCTGGTTCTCCCTAAGGAATTACATCGGATTATGATTTCTTATACTTAGAAATTTACGTACTACGCGGCCCCAGCGAAAGAAGGTGACATAGTTCTCACCATCGCTTAAAAGCTGGCCGACGTAAAATTTATTATTGTTTCCTCCAATATTGGTCTGGTTTAGCATAAACGCATAATCTTTATGTACCTATATATATATATAAACTTACAATATGAGTTAAAAATACTCCCTTGAACAAACACATTTCACAATAGAAGTAAAGAAATCTCACGTGTCCATCAAAACTACATTCGGAATCCTTTTTAAACTTCTTTTGCGTGCTGCTTGAAGCTTCGTTTTTCAGTTTCTCGATAGCTTGCATAAATTCGTCTTTCTGCTTGGCAACCTTAGCGGGTGGCCCATTCCCTTCATCATCACTAAATTTGTGTACTCACGTAACCCTTACTAGAATCAACTTACAAATATCACCTACTCTATGACAAGTCTATCCACGAGTTCTTGTTTCTTTCCAGTTGTTAGCAAGCCACGGTTGGTACATTCTTGCTTGAGTTGAGCAACAGTGAATTTATCCCAAGGACCCGCTATGACTGAGTGAACGACCGATTTCCCATTTCTTTTCGGACCCACTACAAGAATAATTGAAATACTTTATAACGAAGACACTAATTATAAACATGTATAAATATATTACCATAAAAATGCAATAAAATAGCAAAATATATGTTACTTTAAGAGATGTGGTCTTGGACGTTCTATGGACCGTTTTGTTTCCTGGACAACGTGCGATAACAAAAGTTAACCGAACGTCCTCTATATGCGGGCGCGTATCAAAATCGAATGTTTTCCCTTGGCGCGTGACCGTAGCAGCTTTTGACGCTGTTTAACGACAGGATGACGTAATTGTTTTTTTGTTTTTACATGAAAATAAAATATCTCACGTCGAGTCGGTAGCTTCTAGATTTATTCTTTCAAAAGTACAAAACGTCCCACACATTGAAAGTTAATTTTTTCTAAAACGACACAAGAGTAGCAAACAAAGGGTAATCTACGTCCAAAAGATAGGAGAACAGGAGCACATAAAGGTGGTACGTTCATTTGACGCTGTTCGAAAAATCAAGACAAAACAAAACAAAAAATTGAGTTTTTACGGATTTTTTTCACTCTTTTTAATTAACTTTCATGGATGTCGGACTAATTTGATGTAAATTGGCCCAAGATCGCGTGATAATACGTCGTTGATTTATGCCATTGGAACTGGCCATGGAACGTAGAATACGCCCTTTGGAGATCTCAATCAAAGTCCCTTTGTCCATAACTGATGCTGTAGAGTTGAGCAGTGAGCTATCGATCGACAAAGAGTTTTCAATGGACATCTTCCGCGCTCGCCGACTTTTGGCTTTGCTAATAGGTGAAGTCACTTGGCGCAAATTAGGTGTACTCAATACTTGCAACTTGCTCTTGCTTATTGCACAGCCAACTCGCCTTCTAGAACCAATCTTACGCCCACTTCTGGGCACTAGCGAAGCCTTAATCTTGGGTTCTTTGACAACTTTTCCGTCCGTCATTTCCACATCTGGTTCAGGAAGTACTACTGTTGCCTCTTTAATAGCCTTTTCCAAACCATTCAGCCACTGCTTCTTATTGTGTTCATTCGCCGTTGCCAGAACGTACGATTGATTTTCCGTATCCAAGCGAAACAAGAACTTAGCTATAAAAATGAACAGTTAAGGCTCGGTTTATGAGATAAAACGTTCGGCGTTCCATACCTGAAGGTGTAGAAAGCAAACCACTAGCCTTGGCTTCCCTCTCGCCTAAATCTACCACTACGAGGTTACGCAAAGGCAATGGCGGTTTATACAAAGCGAAACTAGATCGTAACTCAGTCTTAGGAGAAGGTCGGCACAGAACCAAACAAGTATCAAACAGAAAACACTGCAATTTCTATATCAAAATAATTAGTTGGACCTTGTACGGGTTTGTATGCTGATCTTACTATTCCTTGTGCGGTTTTCAGGACACCTTCGCATAGGAGGTTGGTTGCTTCTACAAGATGACCGTCTGTCGAGTCCTTCTCGTAACGAATAGAAGCCAACGCTTTTTTGCACCTTGCCTTACCCGCAGCTATATCAACTCGGGTTAGCAGTTGAGCAAATTGGTCCAAGGCTTGGGGAATCAGATGGGAATCTACATGGCTTTCAGGGGTAGCTTTCAAAATGGAACGCAGCAATAACGGGTATTTAACCAGACGAGAGCGTGGAACGTCTACGTACAACGAAGAAAAGTCATTGAAGTACTTACTTCCAAGAATAATATAATAAAATACCGAGAAAACTCCAGAGATCTAACCGCCTAGAAAAAGGGGATTCCAAGCACCTCTCAAGAAAGTCTCCAAATCTAGGATTGGCGGACCTTCGCTCCTCAAACAAGGTTTTAGCGTTCACTTGATTATAGCAATATGTAATATAGGCATCAAGACAGGGTACCTAAATTAATAAATAACCTCGTAAATCTCAATGAGTTTTTTAATATCGTGCTTTTACCCAGTCGAGAACGACTTGTCCAATTGAGCTAATAATACCAGATAGATCTCTTTGGCTTTCCAACTTCACTGCCAAAGCTTGATGTAAAGGCTGCAAGTATACCAGGTCACCAAACATAGTTTGTGACTCTGCAGAGCTCAAAATACCCAGTTGAACCAACGGGCTCTGGTATGTATGTTGAACAAGCGTTAAGTCTTCTACCAAGTCAACTTCACCTTGCCAGAGTTCAAATATAGCCTAAACCGTTCTCAGGTTAAAGAGGGAAATATGAAACCGTGCATATGCTTATTACTTCTTGACGTTTAATCTCGGCAGGGTTAAGCTGGTTAACTATCTTTCTGCCAAACGTGTCGCTCCATAGACGTACTTGTCTTTGCCGAGTTGGAGTAGGAGCAGGAGGTCTGTAGGGTGTTAGATTAGCAGTGGAAGCTGAAATACGTCGTAAGGAAATGCCGCTGGATCGCTTTGTTGGCGGCGGGGAGTCCATGGAAGGAGTAGGAGAAATGGAGTGCGAGTCATTGCCGTAAGAATGGCTTGGCTGTGCAAAACTGTTATTGTCATGAAAGTTAATAGACGGTGACCTCCACACGCCGCTTATAGAGCGCTGAAGAGCGTTTCCTGACTTCCTGAAAGTCTTTATGGGCGTGGAAAGCATGTTGGCAAATGACGCGACTCTCGACAAACCTTTTTTGCGTTTGAGGTTAGGCTCAGGCTCATTACCATTCCCAATATACAAGGATTTTACGCTGGATCCATCTTCGTCTCTTTGTTTTCTTTTGCGCTAAGAAATGAAGCATTTTGACAAAGGCGTGCTTAACTTTAGTTTAGAGCAAAGAAAAATGTTACCAGAATGAAACTGCGATATTGCTTTGGTGGCGGCTCCACAAAGAGGCTGCAAACGGATACATTATCGTCGTCCATTACACCAAATGTTTACTTAGACCGTAATTACTTCACATTGCTCTTTTTGTACACAAAAATTGTATGTTGACGCATTCAAAAGAATAACTCTTCCCTAAATCGTGTACTAACGTGCCTGTCAAGGATAACGTCACAACATTCAAAACGAAGCCGCTTGATGGCGTCCTGTATTGTGCATTGTTCATAAAGCGCGCCAAATTTACTTGTTGGGTTGCGCGGGATTCTTTGTCCGAACCATGCCATCCGAAAAATCAACAAGGCGAATTTTCCGAGAATCTCGAGGATGACGGATAACGATATTATATTTATATAAGAACTCTAGACAAGGCACCCACATGTCAGAAGTAATATCAATGTAACTACCGTCCTTGCCGCTCACTAAAGCACCCGAGAGAGCCTGAAAAGATTTGGAAACAATAAAATGTAACTTTAATATGTTTTATAAACTTACACTGAGAATAGTATCGAAGCCCAAGTAGCCATCGGGAACTGAAGTTTCTTCCAAAATGTCCGCCTATGAAGAACTCGGCTGAGTTAGGCATGTTGAAAACTTTTATGAGCTACGCGTATATACCATATTGCCCTTGAGTTTCAGGAGTAATTGTTGGGAAAGTTCTGCCTCTGTTTCCAGCTCAGCGCGTTTCTCTTCCAATATAACCTTCCTTTTCCTTTTTTGGGCTTCTAACTTTTCTCTTAATTTATTCAGATGTGCTGTGCGTTCCTCATTAATATTGCGAAGATTGTGGTAGTCGTTTTCCAGTTCTTTACATTCTTTATATGTGATGTCAAACATATTTATAAGAACACCCTTTTGTTCTTTGTGAAAACTGTCAGTTACGGTTTTTCGTAGGGCTTGAAATGGAGGAAGAACTGCAAGAAAGTAAAGGTGTTATAACATTATCTCCAAAGCTAATTAATATAACCGCGCGGAAAACTTACACGGGAGTACATATTTTTCCTGATGTTCAATGCGAGCTTTCAGCACGGAAATATCGCTTGCCAATATTGTACCTAATGACGAAGCGGCCAATGGATTTAAAGCTTGCTGCACGGTAGTTTTCCCTTCCGTTTCGGTGTTTTGCTTTAGAATTCGCAGCCTGGTTAATCTATCTAGGATTGCTTTGTCTAATAATGAGTTGATCTCCGACATTTCGTCGTTTTGAGAAGCAAAAGTCATTTTAACGTTGTTATGGATTTAATTCAAGAAACCCTGGTAATAATGTTTATGTCGTTCTTAGGAAAAGAGTGCAATTGATAGTTTGCAGCCAAGTTTCCCGCCTATGTTTACGTGTTTACTACTTTATTGTTGTTCGGTTTCTGAAAAGATAAGGAACCGCGGACTATAGCGCTTACAGATTCGGAAATCCAAGGATGTGCCGATATGGAAATAAGCGAAATGGGAAAACGCAAAACTGATCCTGCTAAGTATTCAGAGGAAATCCAGCGAAACGTGTTCGAAAGCAAAGGTTGTAAAATAGAAATCAACCTTGAGGTAAAGAAAACGCTGAATCGTACCATTTAAATAAATGCTTTTTAACTAGCATAACACTAATCTGAACGTTACCTAAGCAATACATTTAATTTGAATTCAACTTAATATACTAAAGTACATTAAACAATTCAATGTGAAATACATTCGTTACTTGTAAAAAATAATTAGGGACAGTGAAAGTAGTGTTTAGATATCCAAGAGAGAACTGTCTCGCAGTCCGTTTCGCACTTTGCTATAGACGGATTGAACTCCAACGGCACGGCATTGCGGGTTTAGTTCAAGTAGTGCATAACGTGGCGCGAAGACGGCAAGGAAGTTGTTTATGTCGCATTTCCGCATGACCAGCATCTTAAATCTGTTGCAGTGAAAGGGAAGTTTTTAATCTGTTATCTGATATAAATAACATGCATTAGGTTCGCTTCAGAGTATTTAAGCATAAAATACGACAAATTGTCTTACGAAAGAAACCCAAGTTGTCGAGACGAAAACAACTTTGCGGAGCGGATAACTATAAACTAACCAATTTGCTTCAGTAATTTTGTACAATTGCGCATTATTGATAGGTATGTGCATATCCTTTTTTTAGAGAAAGGTTTAATTAATTATATCTGTTCAGTTTACGTTTTGGTTCGGATTAAGAATGGCTGAATGTGATTTAAACATGGTGGCTGTGACGCCAATAAGGAAAAGAAATGCAAAACCTTCGTTAAACGTTAGCGTAGCATCTAGTGGATCAGGCAAGAAAAGAGCCCGACCGAAGTTGACACCGAATAGAAGACAAAGCAAGAAAACTAAGCCGTGTCTTGACGTCGTAGTAGCACCCGTAGACCTTCCACCAGTTCAACCTACTGCTGTTAAAGCTTTGGCTCCTTATAGCCATGGGGATGCTACTGCTGTAATGCATGAAACAGAAGACGAGTATGAGGTTGAAGAGATACTCGACTATAATCCCATTAAGGTATATATTTTCAATTCCCTCATTAAATTCAAATTTTTACGACTTTCTATATGCAGGGCGGCGAAAGCTATCTTGTCAAATGGAAGGGTTGGGGAGAAGAGTTTAATTCCTGGGTTCTTAAGGAAGACCTTCATTGCCCTGATCTGCTCAAGAATTTTTCCGAGAAAACGTAACTATCTTAGCCAATCTACTACTGCCGATCACTAATCTATGAGTTGATTTTAGTGCTGTGATTTCTGGAATCACCCTCCAAGCTCCTGATATGCGTCGATACCTTGAAAACCTGTTGAAAGTTTACAAGCCTAAAGAAGAAAATGTTGAATCCTTAGTCTCGCGCCATATTGGAGACTTGGATAATCTTCTTTCCGGCGTATTATCTCGATCAGGTCTAGAGCACCTCCTCAAAAATGCCTTTGCAGCTCATATGAAGTGTCAGGAGCTGGAACAACAAATCAGTAACCAGCTTCTGTTACGTGAGATCGACAAACGAAGGAAGGAACATCAAGAACGTTTGAAACAATGGGAAGCAGCTATAAACGTAGTAGCGACTAAGTATCGACCGGCACTAAAAGTGGAGAATTATATAGACTTGGAAGATCCCCCCATAGGCTTTGTTTATTCTGAAGCCTGCAAAGTATTTTTTTCGATATATTATTTTTATATTAGTTGCCAATCAATATATTCCCTCATTACGTAGGCTGGAGAGGGTGTGATTGTTCCCGAGGATCCCATCGTAGGTTGCGAGTGTAAGGATTGTAACGGTAACAAGCACTGCTGTGGTCACATGTCTGGAAGCATGCCTGCGTATAATTCATGGGGCAAGTTAAAAGTACCATTAGGTGTTCCTATTTACGAATGCAATAATCGTTGCAAGTGCGGGCCGGAATGCCATAATCGCGTTGTACAGAAAGGCAGCAAGGTTGTTCTTTTAAGTAGAAATTTACAGCCGTATGAACTGTCTTGCGTTCTATTTGCAGTACAAATTATGCATATTTCGAACAGCGAATGGAACAGGCTGGGGAATTAAAAGTCTGGAAAATATTAAGAAGGACTCATTCGTTACGGAATATGTAGGAGAAATTATAACTTCTGAAGAAGCTGAAAGGCGAGGGGAGAAATACGGTAGCTGATTTTTTTAATTTATTTTTTAGCATACGTCTGTGTATTAACTTTTTTTTTTTTTAACTGTAGACGCCGAGGGTCGTACTTACTTATTTGACTTGGATTACAACGATTCTGATTCTTGCCCATACACTGTGGATGCTGCTTTCTACGGCAATGCGGCCCATTTCATTAACCACTCCTGTGACCCCAACTTGGCCGTGTTTGGGGTATGGGTGAACTGCCTGGACCCAAATATGCCGAAACTTGCTCTGTTTGCCAAACGGGACATAAAACGTGGCGAGGAGATTACGTTTGATTACATGTCTGAAGCGTCGAAAACAAATGGACAACTGAAAAACGAAGACAGTACTAGCAGATTAGTTGAAGACGAGGAGGCTAGTAATGGGGGGCCAGCAGTCTTGACCGTGGGGGGAAAAGTTGGTCGAAAGAACCCAGATGCATCAGACAAAATGGAATGCAAATGTGGTAGTCCTAACTGTAGAAAATTTTTATTTTCATAAGGCGATACTTTCAACATCCCGGAACGTTCATGCCTTACATTTGAAGTATATAACATATACGTTCCGTTCGTTTTATTTGGCAACTTCTCCACTATTCTGGGATGTTTGATGCCAAGAAATACAATTAAAGAAAGTACAAATTCCCGCTGATGAAGACGAAAATTGCTCTTGTATTCAATATTATCAGCTAAAATCCATTACTGACTGCTTGTCAACTTCAGCTGCTTTGGCTTTAGCCACTTGTTTGGCTCTTTGTGTTGTTACGGAATGCCTAAATAACACGTCTTTCTTCTCTTCAATCTCTTCTATTCAAAGTTAGGGAGAAAAGCTTTGAAAAGATTGAAAAATAAACTGATTGTTTTTTAACCTTCTAATGCTGGCGGTCTCCTCTCTTCTTCATCGCTGTCACTGTCGTCATCCCTGGGTAGTCTTAGCAGCATTTCATGATCAGGAGGAATACGTGGCAAGGTGCTAATTAAGGGAACTTCATCCTTGTCTATTCGATGCTGTGATTCGTCTTGGTTGAGTGCTAAGTCGCGGTGCAAACTTTGGGAAAGGTTTTCTTGCTCCTGCCTATCTGCTTCTTTCTTTGCTTGTTTAAGTCTTTCATACTCGGCTCCATAGTCGCTACGGATTAATACAAAAATTAAGTAAAAGATGGTTACGATTTCAACTTACGTTTCATATTCCACCGCGGCATCGTCCACAGTTTTAAAGAACTCCGGTATGCCTTGACCTGTGGCTGCAGATACTCCAACTGCCCTTAAATGGGAGTAAAATTCGTCCAATGCCATTGATAAAGATCGGGCTAAATTCGCATGGTAGCTTGGCTCTGATTCCAGGGCTTCGTGAAAGGCTTCCCAGTCCCTCATCCACGTAATCGCATAACCCCCGTCTACTACATCCACCTACATTTTCCCGGAATTACTTGCAACATTTTCAAACACACATGATCGATGACTTACTTTGTTCATGGCGACGATGAAGGGTAATTTGGTTTTGTAGAGGATCGAGCAGGCGTACAACATATTTGACATGAAAGTAATGGGGCTCACTGAGCGAACCGCATCAGCTAAACAAATCAAGTTTTGATCATGTTTTCTATCAAAGCAAAAGCAGTGTAAATGTATATATACCTATGTAGACCACTACTGTTGGAAACACTCCCGCTAATGCCTCGGTTATAATGCTTCCTAAATCCATACATTAAATTTGTAACTTTTTGTTATGATAGAAAAGGCATATAAAGTTACCTGACGCTGACCAGGTGAATACTTCGATTTGCCCTGGCGTATCAATAACAACGTACTCCATTTCAGAAGCTCTTTTTTCTAGCAACTGGACCACCTGGTCAATTTTGGTTGCAAATAGGTTCAAGGATGTTACAATGGCCCCGTTGGGACCAAGCCTATATTGCTGCATGACTTCTTTGTAGTTAACGGTGTCTCTTATATCTAGGGAATAAGAAAACTCCAGGGTCAATAAATGGCTGCTAAATTTACAGGTGATTTGATTCTTACCAATGTTGCTGGGATAAGGAACTTCTTTGCATGCTGGATCCAAATTTATAACATAGGGAGCTTTGCTTTTTGCATGCAGGTATGCAGTAATGCGCTGGACGAAAGTTGTTTTTCCTGATCCTGCCATACCCAAAACCAAAATGCACGTTGGCTTTTTTTTTTGTGGAGCTTGACTGGCAAAATCTGCAGCAACTTCCACTGGATCCCCCATGACTAAACATACATTATTGAGCGAATATTAAATTACAGATTAAAGTTTGTATTGTATACTTGGTTAATTGAGTTCAGCAATAAGGCACAAACGAAACAGTTTGGGTACGTAGAGAACGCACGCGACGATACAAACTGTAAACAACACTATTCAGGAACCGCCCATTCCCACGTTGCATTTCTCGGACTTAATATCTCGTCCCCGCCGGACTTTCCTTCAATCGTCATTTTTTCCTCTCGTTCTTTTCCCCGTTAATGTAGATCATCCTAAATTATCAACGTTAACATCCTGCGAAACAAGCAAATGGAACTTCCCTCTATGTAAATTCTCGGAATTAAAAATGGATGAATTCCTTGGATTTTATTCCATTTCAGTATTATACAGAATGATGACCTACTACGCTTATAAATTTCGTATACATATGATTCATAAAGAAAGACATTCAAGCTATTATACGTATGCAATAGAGCTTAATCGCCCTGTTCCCGTACTCTTTGATTTGAGTATGATAAGCGAAAATTTCGAAGGTGAAGGTTGGGCAAAGGTATGTGCTTCCTCTACCTGGGTTTTGAGACCGTCGAACAATAAGCAACCAGCAACGTAAATAGTAGTCCATGCCACTTAGCCAAGAAGGCTGACAATAATGTACGAAAATCCCACAAGAAAAACATAACCTTGAAAAGACAGCTAAAAAAGGGCTACAAAAATACAAGCTTTATAAACTATTCCAAGGCTTAGGGCTCAGGACTATTCCAAGGCTTAAGGCTGAAGTTCGATTGTGGTTCCGCACCGTTGCACGTGGAGGCTATGAAAAACCCCTCACGTGTCACGTTAGAACAATTATCGCCAAGGCTGAGACACAATTTGAGTGCATCTTTACCATTGTTATGAATAAAGCCATAAGCATACAAAGAGCGTTTCCATTTTGCTTCCGCATAACAGCCGCACAGCCAATTCTTTCCACATCATGACTCCGAGATGTAGGGATTGCTACCAAAGACCCTTTCGTGTTCCCGACTAGGAAGTGGATGATATGTTCTAGTTTGCCTTGACGTAGAGCTTGACGTCAGAGCATGGGCACTAGTCCTCCAATTCCTGGTTACGAGGAACAAGCTTTTGACGGCCGATGGGAAATCATTCCATCGCCCTAAACAAGGGCGAGGGGTATCCGCATGCATCGTATAAAAGACCTACATTTAGCTGGGAAAAGCACCACAACTTGCGTCAACGCAACAGCGTACGCATCCTAGCATTCCCTTTAACTCCGCATTTAAATATGAAGTCCATGGTAAGTTATACAAACTTTTAGTTTTCACAACATTGCTCTGTTCAACAATTTTATTCTCTCCGCAGTTAGTTTTTGTCCTGGTGTGCTTGGCGTTGGCTTTCGCCTTGCCGCTTGAGAATATATGGGATAGATTCGATTCCGAGGGTTCCAGCTCCAACGGACGTTACAGTTACTCGAACGCATACCCTGGCTCGGCTAGTTATAGCCAAAATCATCCCGTATATACCGGCGGAATCCCGAGCTACAGCTATGGCCGATAAACATTTTACTTTTTTTGTTTAAATCCGGATAAATCTGGACTCATTTGTAAAATAGCCTTGTTACTCTACAGCGTGTTTTTAATAAAAGTTTATAAAAACAACAATGAATGTATATCTTCCAAATATGGGTCATAACGGTTTTCCATAACCAAACACAACAACACGCAAAATGAGGACTACCTATGAAAGAGAGAGCAATGACCACAAACACGTGTCCCTTTATTTTATTTGTTGATTCTGCGCGGATTCTCGTCTTAGGTAAATTGCGTAATGGGGGAAAAACCTTGTCCCAGATAAACACATCTAAGGAGTTCTGGTCCTATAAAAGGGAAAGCTCAAAATCCTGCATATACTGTGCTGCATATATATGAGCAGAATAACGGAAAACGTAAGAGAAGTTCATGGGACTGCTTTTCGACGGTCGTCGATTTTTGTGGTACGCTATAAAATCATCCTTAGGCTACTTTTTTTAAAAAAATTTGCAAGCAATCTAATTAAAGTTTTTGTCACAAGCTGACGCTGTTGGCAGCATCGTGCTTGGTGACATGTTCCCCAGGTCGGTTCCGTGTTCGAAGAAACGAGTACTGGCAAGCTGTAATACAATACGGAAACCTGTACCCTGATTACGGGTATGATAATTTCCTTTACGCTATACTGGGACAGGGTCAGCAAGATTCCATACAACCACCGGAAGTATAGCATATCGAAATTACGGAGAAAATCTAGACAAGCAAATACCAGCCTTTCAACGCTAATATCGAGAACGACCAAGACTTTGCTCCTTCAAATTTTCTCTGAAGATTAAAACTTCCACGAAATACACGTGTAAATAGAGTTAATACTAAGTTTAGTTAAATTATTTACAAACGAGACATTTTCTTAACCCGGCTAAGGCAAATTTTAATGCCAAACGAAGGTTATGACCTACAGATTTGTGTTTTTTTCGCCTTTCAAGATTGTAAACCCTTATAACAGCAGAATATGCAAGTTCTTATGATAACAATAAAAAAGATCAGCAAAAGTTCAAATTCTTTACAATTTAACAACTTATAAATGTTCCATCTTTTATGCTTCTGAGAGCGGCAATTTCCAATTCAAGCTGGAAACTACAACTTGCATTAAACTGGTGTATTATGTAAATATTCTCCTGATCTGCACGAAGAAGATAGGACAAGTCATCACGACCTCCTACCAAGGCATACTTTTCTATTTTTTTTCTGTTGCCTATATAAGTCAAGTAAAATTTACAAAAAGGTCCTCAGCAGGTAATTCTTTTGTTGAGTCTGACGGTAGCTCAACCAAAAATTAAAAAAAAAAAAATGAGCCATGGAAGAGCTCCTATTTAAAACGGTAAGTATATCAAATATCAAATATCCTGTTTTCTTAACTCGTAAGCACTTTTGCTTTCTAGACGATGATTTACTTAACCATATCAATTGTTTTTCATAAAAGACATGTACTGTATTTATAGCCCTTGGAACAATGAAAGTGAGAATCTCAGCTTGATGGTTTTAAAATGCTAGTTAAAATTCGTGGTCAGCTTATCCTTGATAGTAGCATAATTTCTTCGTTAAGATCTAACTTTGCCAGCATTACAGTGACATTTCGAATTCTTACCCTGACCCGTGTTTGTACATTTTCCGTGCTGTGTGAATTAGGTTCCTGAAAAGTTTCGCAAGTTAACAACAAAACGTTACCCTAAATGTTTATTATGCTGATCAAAGTGCACGATAAAATAGTGTCTAAAAAAATACACTCGTTTCTTGTCCGTGATGACTGCACAGCACTTTCTCGACAAAAAGAAAACGCGACGAGGAAAGCCTTCAGTTCGTTGTGTTCATTATATCTTTAAGTATCTTTGTAAAAGACTCACATTATTAAGTTATTTTTATCTTCAAGTTTAAAACTCTTACTTAACGTAGTCTACAGGCTTAAAAAAATTCCTGTCTGTTTCCGCCAAATACTATTCAGCGTTATAAGTACCTGAACAAACCGGTTTGGATCCACAAGGTGAAGGTTAAAGTTTGTCTGCATCTTTTTTAACTTTCGCAGTTGAGTCGTGAGGTGTGAGGCTTTAGTGCGTTGCGGAAATGTTTACATTATCCATTCGTTAATTGAAATAAATTTAACTTTAAAATTATATTCATTTAAAAATATCTAACTCAATTTCTAAGATCTGGCTTTACTGGATTTTGCGAATCATCATCTGTATGTATTACGAGTTGTAAGGTTTATTTAAGTAGTGTTTCATGGGAACACATGCAACAAACCTCAGCCTCCGAGAGCCTCCCTTAGAACAAGATCCGGAAAAGGTCGACATCCTTTCCATCTCAGTGTGTGCTTCTGTTTCACCGTGAAGAACTGTTGCTATATAAAGGGGTCAAAGAGCCAGCGAGCGTCACTGGATAGTCAGTCTGATAGTTAGTTGACCAAACACTACACGTGTTTCGATAAAGCCATGAAGATCTCCTTAATTGCCACGGTAATGGAGGAACCTCAATTTTAATCTTATTTAACTACCGGTTTATTTTATTTCTCAGGTGATTCTATGCTTCACTTTTGCAAATGCTTTTAGCGAAGGAGAAGAGCCCAGTTATCCCTTTCTGATTCCCGCAGACTTTGAAGACCAATATCCTTCGTTGATTGCGAATCGCGAGAAACGCCAGTTTAACTTAGGAGTAGGCGTAGGTCCAATTGGACTTAACGTAGGTGTGGGTGGCGGTTATTATAACAATTATAGACCAGGAGGGTACAACAACTACAACGGGTACAACAACTACAACGGGTACAACAACTACAACGGGTACAACAACTACAACGGGTACAACAACTACAACGGATACAACGGAGGGTACAATAACGGAGGGTACGGCGGATATCGTCCTCAAGGCCATCACCATCACCATCATCACCACGGGTAAGAAAATTAAGCCTAACGGTTATGAGCAAAATCACCTTTCGTATTGTTCTCCCTTCCTTTTAGTCACCGTGGATACAGATACACACCTTTGTACGGCTACTATTGAGACTGTTACTAAGAAAGTTAAAACCCGCTAAGCCCCCGTGATCGATATTTGTACACTATACCTGTCCGCTGATTAATAATATATTATTTAAACTTGTGACTTCGACTTACGTTATCTAAAGCGTAGGCGCGTTCAGTTCCTTATTTTTCTAACAGGTGATATAGAAGACTTTGTTCGGTTTGCCTTAAAGACGCGCTAAACATTGAGAAATAAGGAAATTGTTTGAAGGGAAAGGCCGAAGTATCCAAGGAGTTGGCCCGATATTTTAGATCTCGTTTCCTATTATTGTACAGCTTCTATTGAAACATCTTCAATAAACGATAACAAAAAATGGCGGTTATTCCTCGCTCTCA
The DNA here is from genome assembly GCA_003724045.1 of Lepidurus arcticus. Lineage (NCBI taxonomy): Eukaryota > Metazoa > Arthropoda > Branchiopoda > Notostraca > Triopsidae > Lepidurus > Lepidurus arcticus. Next base: position 75,636 of record RJJA01000153.1, read on the forward strand.
TACACTGTTAGAAAAAGTTGAGCTTTTTGACTCAACAATTATTTAATAAGAAAAGTACGTACAGTACAATAACTCAACGTCTCCAGTAAAATAATGTAGAAGTATATTTAAGTTTGAAAAAAGTACTACTTTCAATTGTGAATTTACTATCAAATAACTGCTGGGTCAAAAGACTAAAAAAAAATTTAATTTTGTATAGAAAACGTAAAATGGCGACTTTTTTCATCTGGTATCTGTTACTGCTGGTAAAACAAAAGGGTCTAGAATACCGGGATCAAAGCCTATTCTAGATAATAGACCAAACGACAATACGAAATGCAAACTCGGCAGGATTGCTGTGATCAGCATAATAGGTTGGCTGGCCCTAAACACAGAAACACGCTAATAATGTTGTTCTCTTATTTTGGAAATTTTCAAGGCCTGGACCTTAAGCAACAGCGGACATTCCGCAAGGGTAACCGGAAAAGACTGAAATACTCATACGTTGTTAAGCAAACATGTTGAAAAAATAGATCAGACATAAAGTGAAAATGTATTGTTTACAGCAAGCTTTCAAAGAAAAATGCTTTACTTCCACTGCGATTGCCTTGACATATACCGAGATATAAATTTGAACTAATACGACATTTCGAATAAATTTGAACTAATACGACATTTCGAATAAATTTGAACTAATAAGACACATAAGTATCAGGTCAAATTAGTAAGCGATAAAAACGACATAGTAGGACGCAAATGTAAGCTCATTAGGGTCCTCCTACAAGCACCCCAGTCAACTATCAGCTCTGTCTGTCTGGCGGACAAGGCGCATGCAGTAGTAGGCTACTGTTGACATGGCTACTTGGCTAGAACCTCCGTCAGAAAAGCTAGGTTCACACGGCTATGCAGTCATTGACGCGCAAGTCAAGCGTCAAGTCAGGGGTTCAGCCCGGTGGGCACGACTGGCGTCCTGCCAACTTTACTTTTGGCTTGACAGGCGCGATTCAATTGAGATTGAATCTTGGCCCTTGACTGATGGCGTGTTGCGCAACATTGTCGAGCAAAAATTATTTAAAATCTGGTATGTAACTTGTATTGTTTGTTAATTTAATGGATACAAAAACTTGGAAAGCCTAATTTATTAAATTGCACCTTTTTACTGTTTCCGAGAAAACGCCACGTTCATCATAACAAGCAAAGCGTTGCCGGCTTGACACTTGACTTGACGCTTGACTTGCGCGTCAATGACTGGCCGTGTGAACCTAGCTTCAGAAAACTACCGTGTCAAGAGTTCAACAGCGCTCAACTTCTCTGGACAGGCCTGCTTCCACCGATCACAAAAGATGTGGATAGGGACACGTGTGTAAACATTAGTTTGATTTGAATATTAAAGGTTACTTGCGCGGGAACACACGGTCAGTAAGACAAAAAGAAACAAAATACAACGATTTGGTAATAATTGGAAATATTTTTGAGAAAAATAGGTAACAAGCTGTGGTTTGTATAAGTAGTTATTCATAGTCGAAGTTCTGAACAAGGGTAGTTTTTATAGATAACTATGAATTGTTATGAACTATTTAATTTATTTTATTTTTTAGATAATTGTATATATAGTGTTATATAGCTATGCCCATTATATATTTCATATATCCATTATATATAAACAACAACAGCTTTCACAAAGCAACGCCCCCATGTTCATTCCGACATTCCAATGTAAATGACGACAATGTGACGACATGACGCCGAAATGCCTGCCATGCCAGGCTGACAGGGGCATTGTAAACTTTACCAATGCAGAACAGCACCATGACAAATATTAGGATGAATAAACGGTGTTTAATTTGCACGCTATGTGTAGCTTTATCAACATCAGATTCGTACAGCGATTTGACAAATTGAAAAATAACACTTGTAAGGTAACTTATATAGATACCTTACAAGAACATGGAAAGTACACACTGTGCATTGCAATCCGGCTCACAAGAGGAAAGTTCGTCGAACGCTACGGTGCCTCTCAGGAAACCCCCTAGCCCTCACCTTGATTGTCCTGACTCTGGTCTGTTCTATCATCAACGCCAGGAAAGGGCAATGGACACATGATTGCAGAAGAGCAGATTAAACTAGCTCCTCCACGGAGGGCCATTCAGCTCATCCTGGTACCATGGTTCCAGAGTAGATAAGTAAATGTTTGTCCCTGAATAGACAGTGAAGGACAGCAGAATCTGATTGAAATGGCACATCCCATCCATAAATTCGTCGTAACTTATTGCTTCATGGCTAAAAAATGGTAAAAACGAAGAAAACGAAGGCCAGACTTTTGTAAAAAAATAAAAAAAAAAAAAAAAAAAAAAAAATCTACACACAGACAGTGTGGTCTATTCACAGAAAGCAAACTTCATAATCCTAACGAACCTTGGACTACGGATGGTAGGTTAGTTTGACATTGAACATTTTCTTTGATGGGAACGTCATCCAGGTTGGGGTTTTCCGTTTTACAGAAAACGGTAATCTACAGGCTGTGTTACGCAAACCGTTAGGCCGTACCCTAACAGGTATATTTACGTTCGACGAGTTTGGATTACGTGAGGTGAGCCTATACCTGAGATACATTAGATATCCGTAAACAATAACAACGCCAAAGCACCTTTATGAACTTTGTGAAACAAAGGATATAGTTTTGCAAGGGGGTTTTTGCGAGCGGTATAAAAGGCCTAGCAAATTCGCAAATCTACAACAAACTTTCACAGCCTTCTTAGCTTGCTAAAGTCTTTCGTCTCGGCAGTAAACATTAACAATTTATCATGAAGAGTTCTCTTTTTACGGTACGTACTGTGCATTTAGTACTTCATTAAGTATTAGCACCCCATGCAAATGTTTTTTAATGTGTTGTCCTTTCCCAGGTTGCCATACTCGCATGCGTGGGTTCAATAGTTGTAGCCGAACCACTGTTGCTGACCAAATTACTACTAAATAAAGCTCTCACCACGCTCAACGGACAACCAGGACATTACGGAGGACAGGGTAGTTACGGACAACCCAACTTCTACCCTGGCAATGACCCTTTATATTCTAATTACGGTAATGGTTATAGTCCCGGCTATAACTCCGGCTACAACCCCGGGTACAATCCCGGATTCGTTAACAAAAACTCTTCACCCAATGTTATTATTCATAACACCAATACTAACTCGAATACCAACGCAAATTTACAGGCTTCACAATCTCAACAGAACCCAGCACCTTACAATGGGCAATATTAAATTGTTTAATTTATAATCATGTAGCTAATTTAATTACTTCAAACATATTACGTACGTCCGAGGGTAGCGTGAAGGAGAAAGAGGTTAAAAAGTAGCCATGTATATGTCAAGTTTTTCATGGAAAAAAATAAAAAAAACAAATCAGTTCAACCTTTATATGTTGGTTGCATCGTTTTTTTTCTGAGAATGAGAGCATTGCAAAATACGTTGAATGGATGTAAACAAGCGCCAAGCATCCAGGAAGTACCTCCGTATATTCATAGAAATAGTACGCCGTCAGCTTTTAATGCATACTTAATTTCAAGGTCAGCTTTTAAAGCATTACCTCACAAAATAAATGCATATAGCTTGAGAAATGCCCCGAAAGAAAAACATTTGCGTAAACCAGGCGATTCTTCACGAAACCCTCAAGGTTTACTCAATAAAAACATGCTTGAAGGTCTTGAAGGTTGAACTTGCGCAACTATTTGCCTGCTATAAAACCCGAAGAAAATTAAATAGGAAAAAAAAAGCAGGAAAGCACTTCAAAATTTCTCGACGAACATGAACGCCCCTCATAATTTACCTTTAGCAATACCAACCTTAGTCGGCGTCCGTGCCGGCATAGTCTGTTTGCACGAGTTTGTCAAGTTTCATACCTGGGGACAAATAAGAGACGCGTAAAAGTTCACGATTCCCAAAACCTCTTACTTACATAACGCAGGAAAAAGAAGAGAAAATGCTTCGCTCACCATAACAAGATACTGGGAAAAATTTCGCTATATAAGGCTTCCAATTCGAGGAGCAAGGCATTATAGTCTATACTTTGCTTACACTTCAGAGCTATAGTATCTCGCTCCGAATTCCAAATCCTAAGATGTACAAATTCGTCTTGGTAAGTCCAAACAATTTGACTTTAAAAATTAAAACTGCTTTAAGAAAATCTTATGTTTCTTACAGTTGTTTCTCGCACTGGCGGCTATTGCTACGGCCTTACCCCGACCTGATTCATTTGGTAGTCAATTTGACGACGCCGCATTCCCACTTATAGCCGCAGTTCGCGATTCCGAGGAGTTAGATGTAGCTGCTCATCATTCTTCCGGTTACGGCGGCGGATATGGTGGTGGATACGGAGGTTATGGTGGCGGCGGATATAATAGCGGATACAACAGCGGATATAACAGTGGATATGGTGGAAATAGCGGTTATGGTGGCGGCGGATATAATAGCGGATATAACAGTGGATATGGTGGAAATAGCGGTTATGGTGGGTATTATCGTCCTTCCCACGGTAGCTATGGTAATACACATATTAATGACTGGATGTATTAGAATTGAAACGTAACAGTGAATACTCTGACAGGTGGATACAGCGGAGGATCCTATGGCCGTTAAACTTGGATAATTTCCTCCGGTGACAATTACGACTGCTATGGAACAGAAACATCGCAATGAATGGTGAAAACGTTCTAAGCTATTGTTGATTCTCAACCCCATATTGTATTTTTTAATTTAATACATTTCAGTTACATTACCTATACTTGTGTTAGAAACGTTGACCTCCGAGGCATTCGTGCCCATGCTAAACTTCCGCGAATATAGCGTACATTACATTACATACAGTTACATTACATGCATGTTGTAAACGTACAGTAGGTTACATGATGTAAACATAGATGTTTACAGCAATAAGCAAAGCAGCCTTATTTCAATGCAACCTCCAAAAATTATAACCATAGGTTAGGATTATATTTACACCGGTTTTACGTCTTTTAACTTTAATCCACAAAAATAGATAACGTAGGAAAAAGACTTGGGCAGGTCGGGTTCGTTAGTGGTCATGCGGGCATGCCTTGAAGTTACTCAACAATGAAAAATAAAGGACCGTGCATTGGGTGGTTCTAGCCTGGCTTATTATAGCATCGGTGCGGGATGCTTAATGGGTTGCCTACTAGCCTCTCCACAGCTAAGCCGCCCTGAAATCCATGGACCTTATAGTAATACGCCGAAACACACCGCAATATGTAGTAGGCTACTGCAGCAACCCGAGTTCAAACGCTGAACGTGTAACATTACTCTGATTTACTTGTACAATTCCGAAATCCCTCAGTAACAAGAATCAGTTCTTTGAATTGGTCCGTTTCCGTATATTTGTTATATAATGTTTCATGTTGTTCTAACGTTTCACTCTAATATTCAACGTCCAAATAATGCATTCTAAAGCGTGATATTATTAGAAAGAAATGTACAATTTACGTAAACCATGCAAGGCCTTCAGATGGATGTCAAAGCACTCTTCAAGGTTATTCAGTAGCGAAAACTTCCTTATTTAGCCTTTTCGAAAAACAAAAAATATCCGTAAGCAATATTTCCTTTTTTTCAACATGTTAAGAGACATTTAACGCTAAGGGGCAAAGTTACTCGTAAATAAAATTCAGGGCTACGAATACTATTGCATGAGAGGGAAACAAGAAATATAAATATCCAATAATTGTAGTTATAGCAGGCAAAAGCTAGGGTAAATTTAGCAACACCAAAGCTCAAGAAAACCCTAATACAATATGTACAAGTTCGTCTTGGTAAGTCGCGACTTAGTTAACACTTACTGGATATTCGTTGGGATTTATTGTTTCCTATGTTTTATTTTCAGCTGTTCCTTGCATTAGTGGCAATTGCTGCTGCGTTGCCACGTCCGGAGGATTTAGACGAAGCTGCTCAAAACAACGGAGGTTACAGGGGTGGATTTGGCGGTGGATACGGGGGATATTCCGGTGGTAAGACGCATTAGCTTATGCAATCGATTAACTTGTCAACTTATTTAGGATATGGCAGACAAGGTGGATATGGCGGACATAGTGGACATGGGGGAAATTACGGATACGGTGGACATCGCCATGCGGTTATGGTAAGACACACTGATAACTCGTATACATAAAAAAATATTAACAGGTGGACACGGTGGAAATTACGGATATGGTCGATAAAGCTAAATAAGTTTGCCGACGGTTACCACGGAATACTCATATGGCTGATTCTGCTCGATTTAGTGTTACAAAATAATACTGTACAATTTCAAACACGAAAATTTTTACGTTATTACAAAAGTTACATTAAGAGAAGCTGCCGTTAATGAATGCTGGTCTGATTCAGTTCATTTGCTTTGTCATAATTTGTAATCACTTGATTGAGAATTTAATAAAAATCAAATTATTTGCGATTCGTACGTATACTTATTACTGTTGTTATAGGTAGCCCACAATTGCATCGCGAGTATAGCGTACTTGTTATGTTATCGATACATACTTAATTAAAAAATATATTGGCACCATTAGTTACCAAATAGTTTAATTAAAAACGGAAAAACATCGCAAAAAGATATAAAAACAAACCGATATTTTTGTCCAAGTGAATACCATGCAGTGAAAACCGGTTCATACCCAAAAACACTCAATGTTATGGGAGATTAAAATGATAAAAAAACACCCCATAACTAATCCTACGCTTTTTTTTAAATCTCTTTATGGTTCCTCGTGTCGAAGTCTTCTACATAGCGTTGCATTCAACAAGGAAAACAATTTCCAAGATTTCCAACATTTTCCAAATAATCCCTTAAATGATCCAATATTTCTGTTTGAAGGGCAACAATATACGTACACGTAACACGAATAACCCACACCTTTCGAACAACTTCCAAAATAGGATCGGGAACCACCCGACAAAAAAAGCCAATAGGTACTTCTAAATTCCCCTAAATTATAGTCCGCCCTTAAAGGTAATCATGATGGTTCCGTGCCGTGACAGCTCTCCGTTTTCCACGTGTTTGGGATTTCCAACGCCGGGGACAAAGAAATGCGTAAGTAAAGATGCCCCGTTTCCAAAGCCAGAAGGAACGGCCATGATCATGCAACAAGGAAGTGAAGAAATTTTTGTATAAAAGGTACCGACTTGGCTAAGCAAGAACATCAGTCCCATTCCATCGCTACCGAAGCAACTCACCAGTAGAGATCGAGCTAAAAACCAAGATGTACAAGTTATCCTTGGTAAGATCCAACTTTACTAAAGTTATCCAGTAAATTTACTTTTATGGATAATTCTTATTTGTTGTAGTTGTTCCTTGCATTGGTGGCCATGGCTGCTGCTTTGCCCCTAGCGGAGGACCTGGAGGAGGCTGCTCATCGCTATGGAGGTTACGGCGGCGGATATGGTGGTGGATATGGTGGGTATGGCGGATATGGTGGAGGATATGGCGGATATGGTGGTGGATATGGAGGATACGGGGGATATGGCGGATACGGCAACGGTAAGATATAGGCACTATTTTGTATATTATAATACAAATATAACATAATAATTCTTAATGCAGGACACGGACATCATGGACACGGTGGGTATGGCTATTATGGCTAAGAAACTTCGACTTCATGCCCGATGATAATTACGGTTACCACGAAACACTGAAAAGATTCAATGATATTTGTGCGCCCATGTCGAAACTCCGAATCTCGTTTGTTAAGTTTAATACAGAAACAGTTACCTTATGGAAACCATCTTTCATACCAACACTTATTTTGCAGGTTCAGGGTTCAGAACATTTAGAACTTGAGTAAAGTCGATAACACAGGTTTTCTCTTAGTTCTGCACCTGCACCGACACAATGACGGGAAAGGACCATTAATTATTCTACAAGCCCGACATGCCATGTCTAATGTTGAAATGCTGTACTTATTAGACATTTCGACATCGTGCTAGCAGTTTATTCCTTGACACTTTACTATACAGTAATTTTCAGTCCCGTATAATTAACAATAAAAGCCAAACTATGGATAGAAATAAGATGCGTTATGGAATTTAAGAGACTTATAAGATCCACTAAAGTTTACTACGTAAAATCGTTGCAAAGGGTAAACGCGACAAGGCTTACGCAGAACCAGGTAGTTAATATGTAACAGACAGTATAATTGTTACGGCTCGAACGACGTTTCTCACACGTAACACCATAGATTCAAAGTCGGGGTTTTCGAGGGAATAAAACGATTGTCTATTTTAACGGGATAAAACAAGTCAATGAACAATTAAAGGAAGCAATGATGGTGTCTATAACCTTGGAAAGCATACGAAGATTTGGTCGCTACGTCGTCTAACGTGCGGTCAGTGTTAAGAGTCGTACGTCAACAACGTGAATACGGAACAGACAGTCGGTTAAATAGTCAAGAGTCTTTGTCTGTTAGTTTCATACGAAACATATATGACTTTCGCACATGTGTTTGCAGTTAGGTTCTTTAGGTAACACATCTTCTCAAGGGGTTCCATGCAAAGTGTACACCTTGCTTAACTGTCAGTCGAAAGAGTCCATTTTCGGCCCAGTTTTGCGACATAATAGACCATCGCTGGACCTCTGGTTCCAGCCTCCATGAGAACGGTCAGCAGACGCTCCCACCTAGGCATACCAGTTCGACGGTCAAGCGATGGCCTGTCATAAACAAAGGGTAGGTCTTTCAGTCAAATAATTAGTTTAACTGAGTCACGGGTCAGACATTAAATTGCATCAAATGTTAAGTTCGTCCATTCCGGAGTGATCCGGAACAACTATCCTTGTCCTTTTTTTGCTTTAGAACTCTGGCAATAATTTTGTCCTTTATTTAAAATGTATCAATCGCATTTCAATCATGCATAACAATTTGCGTTTCTTATAAAGATTATAATTAGTAATTGAGTTTCCCGTATACCTACTTGACGTTATTTTTGTCTCAACAACATCTCCAATTATTTAAGTAAAGGGCAGAGCGAAGGTCTAACGGTAAAAGAATCAGAAATAGCTCTTTTGTTAACCAATTGCTGTTCGATTGAGGTATAAATATAAATCAAAGAAGAAACAGTTTGAAACCTATAAAACTAAGACATTAACATTTTTGGCCGTCACATAAATTAATTCGTAGTTTTCAAATTCGTACGAAACCAATATGCTGTTTATACCATGTTGACATGTGTGATTCAGTTCGATCAAAAATCTTTCCAGAAGATTCCTAGGTTGGACAAAGACTAAAAGCTTTGTGGGGGAAAAAAAGAAAAGAATGAACTTCCCCTAACAAAAACCTCTGTGCGTTCGTTTACCTTGGCTCGTCTTGTGCCAACTCTTCAGTGCTACCGCAAGTTTCGGGAAGTCCAACGCCGGGGGCCAAATTAGGTGATGCAAAGTAAGGTATGCTGTTCCGAAAGCAAGTGTAGGTTAGGGATAATAAGAAAAATACAGCTGCAGTCAACCAAAAAAGAATTACGACGACTTTCTGGTATAAAAGGAGCTTCACTTCAACCGACCTCTCGCTTTACAATAGCATCTCACCAAAAAGCCTCAAGATGTACAAGCTTTACTTGGTACTCCTATCTAGAATTTAGGTTTAACTATTATTGTATTTCTTCATTCAAAATTTCTTGGTTAGTTGTTCCTCGCATTAGTGGCAATTGCTACTGCTTTGCCTAAACCTGAGGATTTAGAGGGAGCCGCTCATCATTATGGAGGTTACGGCGGTGGATTTGGAGGTTACGGCGGGGGATCGGGAGGATACGCAGGGTATTACCGTCCTTCCTATAGTAATGGTAAGACATAACATGAACAGTGCTAACAGTAAAACCAACTTAATTTGATATCAATCGTGCCTATACTACTATAGGCTATGGATATGGTGGATACCGCCCTTCATACGGCTACGGAGGCTTCGGCGGTTATGGTGGATACGGTAAGACAAATTTGAAAATAGATTAGAACAAACAAAAATCCGATTTGCGATTTTAGTAGGATACTACGGTTAATAAGATACGCATCTACAGTTGGTGACAAATCCTATGAATTAACCAAAAGAATCGTTAAATCCTCCGCGCTAATGTTATTCCAAACTCCCACTTCGCCTTAGTTAAGTTAATAAATCAAAGTTTACACTGAATTTCAAACGTCATTAAGTCTTACTTGGATAAGTTTTTCGTTCAACTTTTACCTTGGCTACGCTAAGGTGGAAAACAGTTTTAAAAAACGTGGTCTTTCCATACGTAAGTGTTCTATATTAGCTGCCAGTGAGTTACATGGCGAGTAGGGTACAAATCATGAAGGTCTAAACAATACTACTAAAACATGGAATGCTGAGAACATCACTTCGCAGTGTTTCTTAAGTAATATAATTAAGCTGAGATTAAAAGTAATGGCTCAATAAAGCTTACATGGGTATAACTGTTCTTGGGGTAAATCGTTACAAACAGCGGCAGCATTATATACGAAATTCTAGCAAGTCCAGAGACCCGCAGTAGAATTCTATCTATACACAAGTTGCAGCGCACACCATGTAAAATAACTACAGAAGGCGTATTATTGCCTTGGCCAATCATCTACTAGTTTAAGAGTAAAGTAAAAAAAACGAGAAGAAAATACCTGCCTAGATGAGTAAAGCGTGTGTTAAAACGACCTGTCTTGGCCTTCAAGCTGCATTTAAGCTTCCAAAGAGAACGAAGCACTACCTTCGAAATCATCATCGTCGTCACTATCATCTAAATCGTCCTCATCTTCGGAATCTTCATCGGACTTGGTCACGTTGTTACCCTTCCGCAACAGAGTTTCTGCAAAATAATGAAGACAAAATAAACTTCTATCCAAGCGCAATTACAGTAATAGAAGTACCGCAATCTGGTTTTCCACGAATCCTACTGTTTTCAAGTTCAGTACCGTGCTTATCGACACACCAGCACAAACCCAAAGAGCTATGGCACTGCCTGGGATGGAAAAATCCCTCATTATCGCAAGCCGGCACATAGGCACCTAGAAAAGCAAATATGTCAGCATAGCTGTATTAGCTGCATTGTAAATATTTTTTCCAATACCCAAAAGACCAGGCTTTGTTCTCTTTTTCATGGCCATGCACGGACGGTCAGACTTCTCAAAACATTGGCACCATTCGGTACCACTTAAGTAGATATCCCTTTGCAAATCAAATTAATCATAATGTACGGAAATACGACACGCACGTGCTAAATTTACTTGTTAGTGTCGCAACGGTCCAAGAAGGGACGCATGCAAGGTTCCATTTCGTCATGTTCCAAGCTGTAAAGCTCTGACAAAGATAATTGCGTATCCGTGTCGCGGTTCAAATGTCCAAACATCCATTGTACCTCCAGCGGACACCCAGCAGGAAAATGCACTGCAGATACACTAGCTGCAGTTAACCGGAGCTAATAACTCTTCAGTGAAATACATACCCTTGTTCTTCAGGTTACGATGCTTAGCTTTGTCCTTGCGACCATCAGTCATGATAATAGAAAACCAATCCAACATGCGATTTCCCATGTTTTTTAAGGAGTCGCTTGAGCACTGCTTTTTTTTCATACTTTCCGGAGACGAAGATTTAGACACAACGTCGTTTTCTCCGCGTTGCCGAGACTTATCCCCCCAGTACGGCAGATTGGTGGTGTCTTTGACCTGTCGGGAAAGTAAAAGAATTAAAGCTAATAATCCACAAGGGAAAATCATTTTGACGAAGGAAAACTGTACCTTATTTTTGCTCCACACAGTTTCCTTGTACTTGAGAGCTTCGGGCGAATAAACGACGTTCTTGACGGGCTTTTTACTCGCTTTGTTCTGCGTCATTGTAGCAAAATACTTGGCTTCAAAGGCATTAAGTCTGTCCCGAACTTGCTGCTTCTTTTGAGTGTGGGACTCGTTACATGGGCAAAAACCTTTACACGCGATAGCAGTGTGGGTGTTATGCATACAATTATTGTAGTCCAATTTGCAGAGAGAGCTGTACGTTTGGTTGTCCGTGCCGCAGATATACGTCGGTTTTATGACCGGGCAAGGGGTGCATTTCCTATAACATGGTTAAGAATGACCATATATTACAAGCAGAAGTTTGTCATATAATTACTTAAGCTCAGCCCATGATGCCGTGGTGGTTCTGATAGTAGTGGTGCTTTTCAGGGTATTGTCCTTTGCATCCAAGTCAATATCCTCGTCATAAGCATCAACGACTTCAGCGTCGTCATCTATGTACTCGCTTGACAAGGCATCTTCGCCGTAAGGGATAGGCTTGGACGCTTTCTTTAACACTTTCTCCCCTGGGATAACGATGTCACTGCAGACGACATCAGATTTATTACAATGCAGTTAATTACTTTCATATTAACTTCAGCTTTACCCATTCTTGATTATATCCTCCTTGCTGACACAGACGGCAGTGTACTCATCTTCCAATAAACAACGTTCTTTACGACGGCATTTCAAGGCTTGGCAGAGGTTGCCTACAAATTTCCCATGACAATAAGTAAGTGCATAATACAACATAATTACACTTACTATCTGGATCCCAAATCCAAGTTCGTTTCTCTGATCTTGACGAGTCTACCTATAAGCGTTATAGTAAAAATAAATTCTTAGCTAAAAATCCCTTTTTGCGACATCTGACCCAACCTACTTTAAGCTTTGCATCGTCCACAAACTCGAAATCACCTTCCGTCTTCTTACTAGGTTCGCAATTAACATAGACGCAAAGTATGGAAGCGAAAAGAAGGGCCCACAGCACCTTCATTTTGCCCTCGTTAATTAACGAAATTCCAAACCAAAACAAAGCGAAATACACAGGTACACTGCCCAAGGTCGTTTCCACGGTCTGTTCACACAAAGGCGCTTATGACGTCAGACTCAAATACTACTTACGTTTTTAGACGCTAGGGAGGGTTTCGACTGCGCACTGAGGACAGATATTGGTATATTGCCTATATAGAGCTTTTGCCATATATAGGACTTGAAAAAGACCACACAAGACAGTTTCCGAAAAAGACCATATTTATTTTCAAATTTGACAAGATCTGCATTTATATGAGTGAAAAGAAAATAAGGGGAACGAAACTTGAGGCCGGACTTAAGCGGCAGTTTGCGAATTCCTATTAAAGAATAGTTTTCATAATCAACGATAGCATAGTTTCGTAAATATTACTTGTCATAAATGGTTCTCAACTGTTGAATACTCTTGACATAACGTGCTTCATTCTGCTTGGAAGCTTGCTTCCACTCTTTCCGAATTGCTCCCCAATGGTTCAAGTTTTCACGCAACAACTGGCTGGCAGTCATGGTGGGTTCTTGCGTCTTTTAAGTACCAAACAAAAGTTATTAGTAATTACAGGACTTTTAAATTTCGTTCTTAAGAGATACCATAAATTCCAAATGTGACAGTTTTCCTGAGCTAAGCGGCTTAGGTATTCGCACATCTTCGCTTTTCCCCTCTGCGTCTTTAATAAAAGGCTCTGGTGCAGGTAATGTAGTAACATCCTTCAGCTCTGCTCCCTCAGCATCACCATCTCCTTTAAGCAGTTTTTCTTCCGTCACAGCATATTTAGACTTCTTCCTATAAACGAAGCAAAATGAAAGCCGGTCTGAAAATGTGCCTACAATCCTATACTTAGTGGGTGAAAAGCCCAATGTTAAGTTCGCGGGATCATTTTGCATCCATGCGCGACACACAGGATACAAAGGGGAATCAGCAGAGAACTGAGCCAAATCCACACTACGATCATAAAGTTTCATGACACAGGTTTGCTGGAAGACATCAGCCTTTACTGTCTTCTTTCGTTTCTTCCTTGGAGGCTGCCTTGTTGGAGTTTTCCTTTTGTTCATTGCAGAAAAATCAAGTTAATTTAAACCTTGATTCGCAGATGATAACGGTAACCATACCTTCTCATTTCAGGAACGTGCTCCTTGACGTCAACGTCAAATTCGTCGGTGGACTCCGAAGATTCGCTTTTGATGTCCCTTTCCACAATTTTTTCCAAGGCGCCTTCCAAGCGATTTCGTGCCGTGCTTACATCAAACATGCTCTCTAACAATAATAATCAATCAAGGTATTTAAAAAAAAAAGTATTACCCCCATCGTTATTTTGGTCGCTCATTTGCGCAACTGTGCGATTTTATTTAGAACCTAAAAACGTTTTCAAAAGCGACTCACGCAAACAAGCTCGATAGATTTGTATTTAGTATTGAATTTCTATAAGTATCGATATGGTGGCTTAGTGCGGTAAGTTTGAATTGGTAATTCTTTGGTTCGAATAAATACCAAAAGTCATGGCAATAATGGAAAATAAAATGATAAAATAATGAAAATACAACTATACAAACTTTAAGAAATGCACAACATGTATTGAATTGACCAGAACTATATCCTGTTAATGCACTCCAGTCAAAACTAATTTCTGCGCAATTCTGCGCAGAACCATAATGCCAACAGGCTTCCAAACTAGTCTAAAAATATTGCAAATTGAAAAGAAATTATTCAGAAAGTACTGACATAATCGATTAATGTCATGCTACGTTATATCACACTGTACCCCAAATCAACAGAAGAAACCTTTTGATTCAATCAAGTAAAAAAAATGTCTTTCAGGTGCAAAAAGGCAGCATAGGAGAGGAGATTTGAGTATAAAGCTTTTAGGATTCACTAAAGTATGTATAATCGCCCTAATGCAAACGTTTTGCTATCTGACTGTAGTACGTTAGAATATTTAATTCTTTGCATTGTAATTCGTGTTACATGGTCGCCGAAATTCTTGCCCACGTTCATGGATCCATTTGTTGGAAACTATAAAAAGAAAATCAATTAGACAAATATTCGTGTTCTTTAAAGCACACAACTTACCCCATTTACTACCAGTAAGCACGGGACATGCTGCATGTCGGGTTAATTCGTTGCCTTCTCCACTAGGATACAGGTTATACCAAAACGCTGCAGTTCCTTTTTTGGGCCATAACGACAAACCAAGACTGGGAAAAACCGTTGCTCCTCCCGCTTCTACATCGGTCATCTGTAAAATAAATAAACGAATCAAAGCCGAACCTCCCTTAGCAAAAGATGTGCAAAATTGTAAACCGAAAAATAAACATTCTTAACACAACATCTGGATTTATTCGATGTACTTTTTTCCTACGCATCGGCAGTCCCAGACATTGATTTACTCACGTAGTTTAGCCAGGTTGCAATCCTGTTGCCGTTTCGATGTAGTCCAAGTCCCCCTTCATTTTTCTGAAACGCAAACAAAACAATCCCTTTTACAAGACCATTACTTACATAAAACAGAAAAGTGGCAATCCGGTTTCCTGTGCCCAGGCTTTCAAACGCGCGGTGCTCGTGTTTCTGGAAAGACCCCACGCAAACCCACATCCAAGGAAGAGACAATAAGAAAACACGAAGATGAGCAATAACGGAAGTCAGCAACAAAAGTGCTAATGAAAGCCCATTTTCAAAGTAGGCAATAAAAGTAACAATAGTTAATAGTAACATTAAAAACCATAAAACAAGCTTTTCCCCCCAAGCCGAAAATTTGCCTCAGACGGCTAACACGAGACTCACTTACCCTTGCGAAGTCAAAATGGGGTTCGTAATGGCCCCCTAGTCCGTAATTAGCAACTTGCAATTCCTCTGCTGTATCCATATCGAGTCCAGTAATATCTCCAACACGCTGGACTACCTTAGCAATATGCTCATGTTCGTCGCTTTTCAACCAAGCTGACTTGGAAATTCGGTAAGCTGCAGTTTCTAGCGCTCCTGTTTTATGATTCTGGACCGTTGCTCTTTGGAACTAGAAATACAGAGCGTTACGAAAACCAACAAAAGACTTTCTCATGTTAAGGGTACCCTAGGATAGGCCAAGGATTTGATGGTATCTATCTCAGAATCGGATAAAACGTCATGATAGATGACAACTCGGGGACTTAAATAGGCTTCTTCTTCTTTTAGCGGTTGAATTCGCAAAAACGGCGCGTTATTGTGATTGTAACGACACATCAATCGGGAAGTCAGTCCTTTTGGCATCAGGTCTTCTCCTCGACAGAGTCGTTCGTAGTATTCGCGTTCTGGGAGGAGATCGTCGGGCCTTTTCAAAACCCATGGATGGTCGCCTTCATCTGCCAGAGCGGCGTCATCACCTTTGGCAAACTTAGGTACTTCTTGTGCTATCATGTCGTTATAATACTGCAAATTTCCCAGAGCACGTTGATGAGATGGGAGTATACTGAGCAGTTCTTGAGTCAAGTCTCGAGCCAAACGAACGTTTCCTTTAAACAATAAAATATAATTTAAAACCACTCTCCTGGGTGCTGACTAATCCTTTTAAAGTAAACGTCTTAAATTATCTTATTATGATCATTATCGTCTTATTATGATCACGGTTATTAGAATCAGCCACTTATTGGAATCAAAATTGGCTGGACAAACGTGATCACAATAAGCGGCGTCTACTGTACTTACCTTGCATATAAGTAGAAAAGGCTAAGTATTCCAAAATATCTTGCCGTGTGACAGTCTTGTTATTCTGGCTCTCGCTCACATGGCGATTGAGTGCTTCATTCATCCATAAGACTGTGTGATAATGGTCCCCATTATTGTAAGACTGCCTTCCAAGTTCGAAGCAATCTCCCGCTAGAAGAAGACATGAACAATTTATATATCTCAAAAGTTTCGGATAGCCAAGAATCATATTTTACCTGTCAATTCCCTCGAGTAACGTTTGCCTAAAAGTTCTCCTCGGGCTAAAGCTTGTGTATCCAGTTTATACGTGTCTTGGAGACGCATAAGAGCCACAGCAGCGCCATTCAAATCTTCGTCCGAAGGGAAACTTAAAACTTCCCTGAATTGGGTGATGTTCTGGACGAAAGCTAGAAAACGGAAAGTGAATTGACAAAGACTGTGATGGAAAATAAAGTTGCTTGATATTTCTACCTTCTCCGACGTTCTCAGACATAGCTCTTTCTACCTGCTTCCAGTCCAACGTTAACTTTTTCACAAGAAGATATGCATTGATGGGATTTCCCATGAACCCCGCGACGTCACTATTCGCTTCTCTGTAAAACTGCTCGTAGTCAGACATATATATCCTCAGCTTCCTGAGCTTTTCTTCTTCGGCTTGGATGTAGTTATCCAATGTGCGAAGCAACTCTGATTCGGTGTAAACTAACGACTCCAAATCAGCCATGGCGGTATAAAATTCTCCTTGCACTGAAACGAGGCACGTCAGCGATAATAAAACGTAGCTCCACATTTTGGTCATGGTTTCCTGCTAAAAAGACAAAAACGTCCAAATTTAACGAGAGTTTAAGCTCAAATTTAAGCTCGACACGAAATCTAACATTTCTAATTCAGTATTTTTTGTAGCACAGTTAGTGAGCCATAAAAGACTTAAAACTACACCCATTCTTAGTGTTTCTGATAGAAAGATTATTTTTGCCGTTTCCATAATGCTGTTATCTCGTTTCTCGGACTAGGAAGAATTCCGTAATGATATGTGAATACATTAAACATTCAAAACTTGTCCGTATATCGGTTTCTCATATACGAAGAAACTACTAGCATGGTAAGCTTAACATCTGCACATCAATTTGTTACGAATGTGTTAATAATATACGTTTCGTCTTTAAATATAAGGTCGGAACGCGGTCAGTGAAGTCTAAGAAGGCGACAAGGCTGCTGTATTCATAATGGAGGGGCTCTGATGAATGAAGCGATGAGACTTGGCAAAGGAAAAATAAAAGCGAAAATGAAGTGAAGAACGGGTAATATAAACAGCGACAAGGCCATGCGAAGAAAGTCACGTACGCTCTCACGAAGAGACTCTCCTCTCCATTATAACAAACTAACAAAATATAATTCCTTTTCCTTTATTTAAGCTAAGTGGGAGCAAATAATGAACATAAATGACTTACCTATGATATGAAGTTATGAAAGACAGTGATACATAAAAGAGCTAGTACAAAATTGGCACAGATTTTGGCAATTAAACTGGCATAAATCACACCTTCGAGGACTTCTTTTGCATGAACCTCTTTTGCGTGAACCTTCTTCACCCCGTTCCCGAGATTAAACTGTCGTATCGAAATCGAACGCGCTCCGAGTAAATCGATTTGGGTAAAATATCAATTCTATTTAGCAAAAGGCGCGCGAAGCATAAAAATAAATTATCTTGCTAGGTACACATTTTACAAGTTTATTTGATAATGTGCAGCGGACTATCAATTTGATATCCGTTTCCCATGACGATAGATACAAACAATGCACGTGTACTAGTTCACACCAGTAAAAAGGCGGAATATTGGAAAGGAGTCGCAAGGAATGGACAATCTTACCAAACCGAAATAGAAGTTTTGGCAAATTACGCCTCTCGCGGCAAGATTTGGCGAAACCCACCATTTTGAGTACATTTAAGTTAAGGTAAACAAACAACACCAAACTGTTTTCCGTGAATATTTTGGTTTTGCTTACAGCTTTTATTACAAGTAGCTCAGGTAAACAAACAAAAAGACACAATAAGACACAAAGACACAAATCAAAAGACACAAAGCAAAACCAATGTTCACGGAAAACAGTTTGTTGTTGTTTATTCCCCTTAACTTAAATGTACTCAAAATGGCGGATTTCGCCAACTCTTGCCGCGAGAGGCGTAATTTGGCAAAAGCTCTATGCAAGACCAAAAGCCAAATAAATACTTTACAAAAAAAGAATTTGCTTTCTTTGTTTTTCACTTACTATATTTTTTTATTTATTTGAATAAGTTTTACTTTTATTACAGTATTTAGTATTTAGTATTACATTACTTTTATAGTAAGTATTTACTTTTATTACAGGATAAAAAAGATTTGGCTTCATAGAGAGAAATCTCGGGTGATAAAAGGAAGGGATTTCAAACAGTGACAATGTAACTATAATAAAGCCCGAGGCAATAGGCGTGAGCCTCTACTACGCCGGTTAAGTTAAACAAAAGGAAGGGAATATCAGCTTTGGTAACGATTAACGATTTCTGTGATATAAATTTAACTGCCAAATGAATGGAGGGGCATGGCTTTTTACTGTACGTTCTTTTCCATTGATGCTAAAGCAATGACCAACATTTGTCAAAAGCGAAGTTTATTTTAAGAAAAAATATTCATAGAAGCACAACAATGGGCTTAAATCTAACACCTTTATCGTTTTAAACAAATCTACTTAAGGAATATTCTCCTAGTAAAATATTCACCGTAAGTATAAAACCAAATATCACCAGGCCGTGCCCGGCTCCGACCTTCGACCGCCCCCCCCCCCCAAAGGAACCAAAATTAATAGAGCCTGATAGTTCATTTTCAGTGGAAATAAGAATACTTAAATCCCTCAGTGTAATTCAGCAATTTAAGAATAGCTTTACATTCCTTAGTCTATCTTAAAATTCAACCTTTATTAGACAAGGAGCGAGAAGGATTACTTATTCCACCTAGAAAACTAAGACAAATCGCTGTTATAGTTATAGTCTTTGTTACTTTCTGGCTCTTCATCGACGTTCTAGAGAACACAATTTCGCGCGACCTTTATTTTTTCTCCATCTTTAGCCTCTTTTTCGTATAGGATTGAGCTGCTTAGAAATCGCTTTTGGTACCCGTATGGTACCATGTTTACAAACACCTTAATTAAAAAGCCAGAAAAAATCGTTCCTTCTTGCTTAGTGCTTATATATCCGGCCCCGTAAACAGGTCTACTGGAAAGGTTCCTATATCGTTACAGTTTGAGTTGTATTGACATTGACGCTACACCAAGCGTGGAAACAAAAGCACATGTTTCTTTGTGGTAGATAGGCTAATCTCTTTTTGTTCAGGTAAACAGCAACTTACCCTTAATAATTGACAAACCTACAATTTTTTAACTCAGAAACTTGTTGAGCTTTCAGCAGCGAACTACCGGTGTATCTATAGTGTGCTACGGAATAACTGAACCCCATTATGCGTGAAGTTTGTTCGCTTACAGCAGGCTTCTGTCTCTCGTTGATACTTGTCCTTGGAAACGCACATTATGGCATCGCTTGGAGTCTTCCAAAAGTTCGTGAAGCAACCCAATATTTGGTAGGAGCTAGCCTTGCCGACGTCACTGGCCCAGCTGCTGAAGTGGGCATGGTAAGATCATTAAAAATCATAGCCTATCCCTAGATCCTGCCACTTCATCATTTCCCGTGTATGGTACACTATATATCGTAAAAATTTTGGCCGTCATACTACTGAAGTAGCACCCTTACATACCCTAACAGTTATAACCCTGTATAAAACTGCATTCCGTCTTCGATATTATAAGAGCAAAACGTCTTCGTTATGTCACCGTAGCACGCGACGTCTATGACGAACCAAAAAAGAAAGAGAAGTTTTTATTTTACCATTGTACGTATACAGATAGCTTGGTCTAGTGAAGTTTCTTAGTTCACAACTTTTTAACCCTGATACATGTACAGATTCTCGAATTCGAATCCAAGGTCTTGGCGGAAGCTTCGTGACCTGACGACCAAAAAAAAATACTCTTCGTAAAAACCAATGTATGCCCACACCTAAAAAGTTTTTCAAAACCATGTTCGGAGTCACTTACTCGGTAATGCTCAGTCAAAAGCTGAGGCCAAAAAAGCACCAGGTATAGCAATTTGCTAAACTAAAAGCCCAATTACCAAGGACTATTTTTTTCTCTCTTATACGGATTACGTTTTGCTTTGTGTTTTTTATATTTTGTCAAATTTGTTATTTTAGATGGGAATGGCCAATCCTGCTCAGATCGACAACGGGATCCATATGAGACAATTTGCTCGGGCGTTCGTTTTGTCGGATTCATCCAATCAGACCCGTGTAGCCTTTGTCAATGTCGATTGTGGCATGATCGACCAGGTTATCAAAACTGAGGTAAGTCATGTAACCATTCGTTACGTCTGCGTACAGAATTTCATCCCAAAGCGCTTCGTTTGGCCATAATAATGTTGTTTCCAGCAAGACTTCTTTGTGATTTAACATTTGCAAAGACCAGGCTTATGGGAAGTAAATGAGCAAATATGTCATAAAGTTCAACAACAGATTTCCTGTACTCGTAAGATGTGTTCAATGGGAAACGCTCTCACCTGACAGCTGACACAGTTAAAGGGCGTAGGTGCTGTTCCGATAGTAGATTCTTCGTTGAATAACATTCACTACACGCCCTTTATTCAGAGTTTAATCAGTGCTGAGGGGTAATCGTTCACCACAAACGCAGTTAGTCGGCCGGAAGATGGCGAGTAAACGGCAAATCCTATAGGCAAACAACCTCTTCATAAAGAGACACGAACTAGCGTGCGACTCTTCCCATATATCCCGTCTTCCGAAGACCGACCTACTTGCATACAGGGATGCATAAAGGACATGATAAAATCGGTTTGCACGAAAGCATCCCCGGGTTTAAAAGAAAAAAGTGTGCGCCCTAAAAATTTGACCCGAAAAATGAGAAGATATAGTCGAATTTGGAGACATTTTTCAACATCAAATTTTAACACGCGAATCTCTTGAATGCTTCTGTAAACGACGCTTGACCATCAAAACTCATAACTTTGAAAATTAACGGCCAGGAGGGGGGAATTCACGTCAGTTTGCGTATTGTGATTGGGAGCGAGAGGGGCAGTTTAGGAAAGATAAAGTAGACCCTGACTTACCGGTTTTGTAAATCCGATGTACAAGACTCACTTAGCGTAGCTACAACCACGTCGTAGAAAAGCCAGGATGGCACTGCGGCTTGACAGCCTCGGATGTGTGGGATCGTTATGGGCAAACGTCTGCCTTATAAGCTCTGTACAAAATGTAACCAAAAAGGCGCCCCCAATGTTTCCTCAGCCCTACTACACCTCATGCGTTTAGAGTGATGTCTTGGGAATATTTCTCCTATATTAACAAATAATTCAGGTACGGCTCAGAAGAAATAGCGCGGCTTTTATGATAATATGAGAGTCCCCAGTAGCCCATCATACAATGAGGCAAAGCCGCTCGGCCGATAAACTTCGACTTTAGTAACTTGGGGCTTTAGTATATAGCTTAGGGCACTCTCTATGGACGTAGTGGGGTCTAATGAAAAGTAACGCTAAGATTCCCCTCCATTTCAATTGATATACATACTAATTATTCACAAATGCTGCATATTGTCGGAAATAGCAGCTAGATAAGGAAGTTTTTCTTTATACCTTTACATCAGGTCGTTCGTCGATTACAAGCTCGCTATGGAGAAACCTTGTATACGGCTCAAAATGTTCTTCTTAGCGGCACGCATACACATTCTGGACCGGCTGGGTTTCTTCAATATCTTCTGTTTGGAATCACCAATTTCGGCTTTGTGGAACAATCGTATGAAGCGCTCGTCTCCGGCATAATCTGGGTATGACAAAAAAATAATGTGAAATGTGTTACTGGCCTATGTGACATTATTGTATACGACCATACTGCGTTTTCAGAGCATAGAACGTGCCCAAGCCAAGCTGCAGCCAAGTACCATATCGTATAGTCGAGGTGACCTGATCAACGCCAACATCAATCGTAGCCCTGCAGCTTATATGATGAATCCTGCAGAGGAGAGAGATAGGTGCTTGCAAAATATAGCTCCTTATTTATGGATGCCATCACTAATGATAAACGCTTTAAAGGTATGCTTATGACACGGACAAAGAAATGCTCTTGCTGAAAATCCAAGGATTGGATGGAACGCCTATTGGCATGATCAATTGGTACGCTGTCCATTTGACCAGCATGAATAATACCAATTTGCTTATTTCCTCTGATAACAAAGGCTATTCTATGCAACTGTTTGAGAACCTTATGAATCCTAATGCACTTCCTGGCAAAGTTAGTTTTATTCTACGTGTATATATTATGCAAAGCCTGTGATGGGATTTATAGGGCGAATTTGTGGCGGCGTTTGCTCAATCGAATTTGGGAGACGTGTCGCCCAACACAGCTGGTCCCCACTGCCTTGATACCGGACTTCCTTGCGACTTTCATACCTCTACGTGTAATAACCGTACCAAACTCTGCGTTGCATTTGGCCCTGGCAAAGACATGATGGAAAGCACGAAAATTATTGGGGAAAGGCAATTTGATAAAGCATGGGTAAATTTTCTTATTCATAAAATCTTGAAATCATTTAATTCTATTGTTGTGCTCCGTATCAAGGAATTGTACAATAGTCAGGAGATGCAACTTCTTACAGGCGGTATCAATTTCGCCCACCAATTCGTCAACATGACAGCTTACACCTTAGACGTAACAGATCCTACTACAGGCATCACTAAAACGGTACTTCCGCAACCTCAAAAATCTTAAACCATGTTAAGGGTGTTAACCATGCTCAGAGCTGAATACGTAGTTGTCTCTCGCGTGATTACAGGTAACTCTGTGCAAACCAGCGATGGGTTACAGTTTTGCAGCAGGTTGTACAGATGGGCCCGGAGCCTTCGACTTTACTCAAGGTATGACAGACAGTAATCCATTCTGGAACCATATTCTTCCCGCCATTCATGCGCCCAGTCAAGAGATGATTGAATGCCAGGCTCCGAAACCAGTATTACTAGCAACTGGCGAAGTACTATAGGAGAATAGAGAAGTTTATTGCATTTTAAAGCGATTTTGCTTCCTCTTGTCTCAAGATCAACGAGCCGTTTCCATGGCAACCTGCTATAGTAGAAACCCAAATCTTACAAATTGGCCAATTACTGATCTTAGCCGTACCGGGAGAGTTCACAACCATGGCAGGCCGTCGACTTCGAGAAGCTGTTCTCAATACCGCGATCGATGCTGGAGCACCGGAAGATACTGTGGTAGTCATTGCCGGTCTGTCCAATACCTACGCTGATTACATTACTACCTATGAGGAATATCAGGTATGGAGGAACGCAAAAAAGACCACACGAAAAATAATTTTTACAAAATTCCACAGATGCAACGTTATGAAGCCGCTTCGACAATTTTCGGACCGCACACACTCGAGGCGTACATCGATCAGTATAAGAAGTTGACAAGGACCATGTTAACGGTAACGTGTTTACCAAGGAGCGGAAATTCTATTGATTTTAACACTTTTGTTTTCTCTTGGGATATAGGACGAAAAACTGCCTTCGGGCCCAGACCCGCCTTACTTATTGAAAGAGCAACTATCTTTCGTTCCCGGTCCCCTTTTCGATCATGCACCAGTGGGTAGAACTTTTGGTGACTGTACGGCCCAACCCTTCCCGCTCGTTTACTTTGGAGAAACTGTTCGTGCAACATTCGTAAGTAGCTACACTCACATTCCCATCAAAACCATTTTCTATTCCCACCTTAACTTTTCGCTTTACTTTTTCCTACCCCAAAATAGGTTTCTGGGCATCCCAGGAATAACTTGATGCTTGAAGACACTTTCCTTACGGTAGAGAGGCAAGAAGATGACGGCAGCTGGACTGTCGTTGCAACAGATGCGAGCTGGGAAACAATGTAAGTTGATTGAATCTTTGGTTTACGTTCTGAGAACTTCCTGAGCACTAGATTTGTATGGAAACGCACTTCTTTATTATTTGGGGAGAGCGAGATAACAATTTCCTGGGAGACATCGGAATCCACTCCGGCGGGAATTTATAGGATCCAACATTTTGGATACCACCGTGACATACGCGGCAACACTTACCCATACAGTGGAGCTACGGAGTCTTTCCTGGTGCAAGCCAAGCGTAATAGGAATAATTAAGAACGTTTCTCCCATTAAATTGTATTGTGTTCTAAAATACATAATATTTTATTCTACAATAAAAAAACCATTAAAGATTATATTCTCGTTTACATTGCTGCAACATGTCGAGAGTGACCAAATTGCCTCCGCATGCGACAACAACGATTTCACCTTGCTTTACTATCCCTTTCTCTTGTAAATCCGCCACCAAGCCTTCGTAAACTGCTGCTAACGCCGCTCCACAGGCAGGTTCCACCAAAACTCGATGAGCGTCTGTCAAACAATTAATTGAAATACTTTTTTCACGTTGCTCGTCACCATAATTACCTAGAAAACGGAGGCAAGCGGAGACGGCTTGCTTATCACTGACTGTCAAAGATATCACTCGATGGGTCTGTGCGAGTTCCCATAATCGCGAGGCGGGTTCTAGAGCTCCCAGGCTTTTGGCAATGCTAAATCCCAAGAACAGACGGTAATCATTTCTAATTTTCTGGCCCATAGTCACGCTTTACCTGGAAATTGAACTTAGACGAGTAAGTTTCTTGGCAAGGATCGATGCATTGAAGCAGTCAGCTCCTTCTGTTTCCACAGTTATGACCGTAACGTGGGTCCAACCTATACTTTCCAAACCTTCTATAATCCCGCAAGCCAAACCACCGCCTCCTACACTGACGACAATAGCAGCTGGAATGTTTTTCATATCCAAAGCAAGTTCGGCGACAAGCGTCGCATGTCCTTTCCTGGTGAATCGAAAAACACCACGATTGTGTCTAGAACTGTTATTATCTTACGTTGTTTTACCAGATTAGTGGGTGGTCGTACGGATGGATTAAAAATGAATTGTTAAACTCGGATTCTTGCACTGCGGCCTTATGCGCTTCATTCCAATTCTCACCGTGAATCTTAAAGAAGATAATAAAAAATTAAAATTAAATTAAAAAAAAAATTGAATAAAATAAAATTCAAACAAAATAAATAAAATAAAATTCGAATAAAATAAAATTCGAATAAAATAAAATTCAAACAAAATAAATAAAATAAAATTCGAATAAAATAAAATTTAAAAAAATTCGGTCCAAAATTACCATCACATGAGCCCCCATGTCATTTAACTTCTCTTTAACGAAGGCAGGAGTTGTTTTTGGAATGAATATCTTAATCGGAATGCCCAGTTTGAACGCCGCATAAGCAGCAGCTAATCCCGCATTGCCCCCAGAAGAACAAACAAACTGCTTATACCCAACTCGCACACCCTATAGATATTTCAGTTTAGGTAAGGGCAGATAAAATAACGTATATTACTTCTTGACATAGAAAACCAATGCCCCGTATTTTGAAGGATCCGGAAGGCTGAACACAATCCATCTTGACATGGATGGGATTTCGAGCACAACGGGACAATGAAATGCTCTCCAAAAGAGGAGTATATACATGATATCGAGGTGTATGTTCTTCCATGTCTACTTTATCAGATTACTTTTCTGTTTGTTGCTTTGATTGCAGGTGCGGAACGTAAGAAATACAAACTTGATTTGAACTGGGAAGAAAACGGCGGGAATCAGTCTATCGAATTTCCGCTCATGCTTCGATTTGATAAACTAGCAGAAAAACAATGAATTATAATGGCAGAAGGGGAAAATCAGCAGGTAAATAAATAAAGTAATTAACTCATTTGCAGCCATTGATAGGGTGTCATTAATTAAAACTTGCGTATAGATATAACTTTGCTGTACCTTTGTTTTACTAGAGATGACAAGGCTTCACGTTCACCTATAAGGCACCTTTTCTTGGGTTGTGTTTATTTGATGTTCACCAAAGTTGCTCCTTCACTTCACCTTCAGGTTCAGAGGAGAGCAAGAAAAATAGAACTGGTTTCTTCGTCTTGCTATAACGTATCGAGTAACGCTTATAGTAGAGATGCGATGTTCAGGTTTTGCTTATAGTGCCAGACCTTTGCATAGTGCGTATATGCTTTTATCACGACCTTGTTTCAAGGGTAGTGACGACGATGTAACCATTTGATTATAGCCTATCACGTGTAGATGTTATTCTTATTTGTTTTGGTGGTATGTTGTCTTGGCACGCTTTATAAATTAAGATAAACAGACTAATTTCAGATTTTCCTTAGGTTTTCGTTGTAGACTCTTCGGCAGGGCTGATGTACATAACATTTATAGAAGGAAGCATTAACTCATCAGAAGAAATCTATGTAGAAAACGCAGATAATACTGACAATGTACAGCTTCCCTCTAACGACGATATCAGTATATCAGCGTCAGATAGCCCGAGCAGTCCGTCTGGGCCCCTGACAGAAGTTCAGTGCCGAATTGAAGCGCTACTGGAAGCTAACAAAAGAATCCTAGACAACGAAAAACTACTACAGCTCAAAAGCAGATCGCGCGGAACGCGCAGAAATGTCGAAACTGAGGCATCACCTCTTTTTCTGTCCTTAAATCTCGAATCTTCTCCTCAGTGCTCCACACTAAAATCGAACGTCGTCGAAAATGCGGTAAAAGCTCGTCAGAATTCGTGTTTCAGTTTTGTCGAGGCACCAGAACAAGAGATTAGTCTAAGGTCCATTTTCACCTGGGAGTTTTTGGATGAAACATTAAATCGAGAATGGGAAGAAGGAGAGCGTGAAACAGTCGAGAATTTAATCAAAGAAGGCGATGATGAGCAAATAGTTAATCGGCTCTTTGGGCCAGAGTCCTGCCGCCTACGGCAATGCTTTCAGTGCTTGGAATGGGTACAAGGTTTTGATCACGACTATGTGACCCATTGTGAAGTTAATCATCCTGAAGAAGAACCGGCGGTTGTGTGCGAGTATTGCGGAATTGTATCTAGTACCTTTGACCGGTACCATACTCATTGGCGAAGTCACCTTAGGGAGTATAAGTAAGTACATGTAAATATGATCTTGACCCTCTTCCACATTATTTCAGCTTGAAACTATCCTCGTTTGCATCGCAGGTGCTACGTTTCCAACTGTTTCAAGATCTTCCGATCCAGGAGAGCCTTAGCCATGCACAAATCCAAACACAAGCCTCGGAACGTAGAATCCAGTCCAAATTCTAGGCCCTTGTTACCAAAATGCAAAGAAATGGAAAACACTGTTTGCGAATTATTTAATGAGAAGTAAGCACCTTTGTCTGAAGCCATGCATTCTTTATATAGTCTTTTATAGGTTTAAAGAGTCTTCAAGTATGAAGGATCACATGAATGTACATAAGGGATCTTCTAAGTTTTATAATTGCGCCACGTGCAGTAAAGCTTATTCCAGCTACTCGGGGTTAAGGAATCACGAATTAAGCCAACATGATGCAAATCCTTATAATTTCATCTGTCATGTTTGTGGCAAAAGATACCAGTTAAAGCAAAGTTTGTTGGTAAGTAAAGCGAAAGTATTTAATTCTTTTAGAAAATCGCATATTAGAAAGATTGTATGCTATAGTCCCATATGAGTACGCATACCGATCTTGAGTACTCCTGCTCAATATGTGGAGCTACGTTTAAGATGCTGAGATCCTACAGATCTCATGAAAAACGCCATAGAGAAATAAGCAAACCTGCAACCTACCACTGTGATAAATGTCCGAAAGTTTTCGTAACGAAATCTCTCCTTAAGGTAAAGATCATCAACCTAAAAAAGCTGAGTTTTAAAAAATTTTAATGTAAAATTATTATATCTTCTCGAGTAGCAACATACCGATGTCCATGCATTAACAAAGGCATATTCTTGTTCAGCTTGTGGAAAACAATACAAGCTCCGGAAAAGTTACTTGGCCCACATGCGAACCCATACGTGTAGACCTGAGCAACAATGAAAATCACGGACTTTTTGGTTTCCTACGACTGGAAGCTAATTGACTGACAAGATTACATTCAGATCGAACGGGAATTTGTCCATTTGTATTGATGTAATAGCTAAGCAAAAAATTTACAATAAAAGACTTTCACGCACAACATCCATAGCTAATGTGGAACCTATTGCACTCTGACAACGGGAAAATTATGAAATGCTATTGATATAGACCTTGAAGCGTGTCACAAGAAGGAGTTTTAAGTCGATTGGCTCGCTCTATCAGATCTGCATCGCGGAAATGACGACCCCTCCATAACATACTCTCCTCTGAAATGACACGCGGTTGAAAAATAAGTGGTTTTCAGAAGCGCTAAAGCAAACTTGACTTACTATTGCTCTTCTCCTTGAAGCAGTTATGACGCAATGCGTTTACGTACTCTTCCTCAATACCGGCTTCCAAGCGCTTCACACTTCCGGTATAATCATGGTTGAAATTTTCCCGAACATAATACCGCACGCGTAAATTCGACGTCACTTTCTCGAGCGGGTATTTCCTACAATAGTGTAATAAATGTAAAATATTGTAATGTAAAACACGGAAGGAAATTTAGGCTTACGGGCTTTGCTGGAAACTATAAACAGGATCAGACATCAAAAAGTTGCTCATCATCGACAAAAAGACCAGTATTAAGATAGGCATGAGTTGAAGCAGAACACCCGAGCCGTTGTTATTCTGTAAAAAAAAAAATTGAGATTTTAATGAAATATACTAGTATGGCGAAGAGGCAGACCTGCTGCTGGTTCCTGCGGGAACTCGAAAACTGTTGCCTTTCGAAACGATTGTCTCGGCGTACGTGAACATTTTGCCCATAGAATCCGCCACCGAAGAACATATTGAAGATTTCTTCGGCATCAACATTGCCTAAAAAAAAGTTATAATAATGAAGTCAGGTCTGGCATTTAAGTCTTACCCTCGAAATCAGCGTAATGATTATGGTGTTGGCGAGTTCGACGGATACTTTCATGCCGTTCCTCTTCCGGGCCATACAAGTCATAATGTTTTTTCTTGTCCGCATCGCTCAAAACTGCGAAAGCTTTGCCTATAACTATAAAGTACAAAAACTGAATAAGCACAAGTTTCAAACGTCTGAAACGTGTACACCTTTGAATGCTTCTGCTGCACCAGGACACTTATTCTTGTCAGGATGGAACTGCAAGGCTAGCTTTCTGTAAGCTTTTTTCAGCTCTGAATCCGTAGCTTCTTTCGTTAGGCTCAAAACATCATAATAATCTTTACATTTGTTAATCCTGCAAGAGAGAGGAAATTTTAATGTAACGTATTGAATGATTGGACTTCACTTTTTCACAGCTTCTAGCTGATCTGGAGTGTAGTTTTTGGGTTCTTCGGCAGTCTCCTTCGTCTTTTGTCCTGAACGATGTCGGGCTAACAAGAGAAGAGCTTGATTTGATTACCAAATTTTCTATTGTCAACCATTTTATACCTCTCTGGCGAGCGCCGTCTGGTTCCGTTGCGCCATTTGAAGTGGCAGACTTAGTGTCTGTTGAATCCAGCTTAGTTATAAGTTCAAGAAAGTCTACAAAGAATACCATTAACAACGGCTAGAACTACATCAGTCCAGCGGCACAACTAAAAAAAATTAAGAACAAAAATGAACGAAGTATGACGTCACAGCATTAGCTTACCTTTCGCTTGCTCGGTTGGGTATAAACGCTCAGCTTTTTGTAAAAAACGTTTCGCCTTTTCCTTGCTCCCTTCACTGAAATATCCTTTCGCAAGATCAATACAACGTGCAGCTTCGTCTTTATTACTGTCCATCTCACAACTGTACCTTCTTGAACTGAAACTCTTTTAAGTCTAATTCAGCTGTGTCAAGATAACAAACATAAATAGCGAGCTCCGAACTACAAGAAAGTCTGTTCGCAATTGATGATTTAAGTATACCGTATTCGTGACTACGTCAGCCACAGTTTGTAAACACACAGTTCATGCGTTGTCGGAACTGCAATTACCGTGGAAATACCAGACTCTAAACATATGCGCAATTTACCGCGTATCGTTAGTCGCTCGAAAACGCATTTGTTAGTCGCCCCTGCTGCAAATTTCTTTGTTTTAATGGATAATCTTAAATTAAAGAGCGTTAAGAACAAAAAAGAAGTTG
Organism: Lepidurus arcticus; assembly: GCA_003724045.1. Lineage (NCBI taxonomy): Eukaryota > Metazoa > Arthropoda > Branchiopoda > Notostraca > Triopsidae > Lepidurus > Lepidurus arcticus. The sequence goes on from RJJA01000153.1 coordinate 106,345, forward strand.
AAATTGTATCTGTCAGTGTCAGTGTAGTGTAGTGTGTCATGCAAGTGAATTTACTATATACTACACAAGTACTATATGCATTAATGAATTTATCGCAGTAATTTGTAGTTTAAAAATTCACGTGAATATGGATAAAACCTTGTCGAAGATCATGTGGACAATTACCTGTGTCGGGTTTTTGAGCTTAGCAACTTGTGCACGTGATAAAGATGACTATGGAATGTTTGGTGACGTAAAAGAAGCTCTAAATCATATCAGTGGCTATTTATCAACGGGTTTAAATGAAATTGTAAAACTAGGCGAATCAATGCAATTAGCAGAAAAATTCTATGACGCAACGGTGGGAGAAGAATGCGAGCTCCTTCAGTGTCCACCAGGTAAGAATAAGCTATTCCAAACTCTAATGCAACATGTTCTAAAGGGGGGGGGGGGCATGATATTTCTTTTCGTAAGTTGTTGGGGGTTACTTCCGGTCAGAAATTATATTAGTAACTTGTTACGTATAAAAGTAACAAGCAATTTTTACGCTGATATTGCACATTAAAAAAATACGTTAATGCGTTATATTATCTCAGAGCCATTGCCGAATGTACCGTCATAGTAGTAGGAGCATGCTTGTACTTGTCGATGTCTTTCCGACTGGTACAGGACGTATTTTGGATCTGGATTGTGAATACAACTTTGACTTACAAACACTAGAATGGATGACTTCATAAACTCTTGCCAATGTCAAACTTTTTTCAAGTTCTTAATTGTCAAGCATTTGTCTGCCCTCAAAAAGGTTTTCACTAGTCTACTAAAAAATTGGCATCTGTTTATAGGTACATACAAGAAAACAAAAAGTACATTCACACCTGTCAGCAACGGTTGTGGAAGTTTCGGATTTGAGGTAACACTTTTACTTCATAACAGTACGTAAATAGTTAATGTTTTTGCCACTTTTTGCTTAGTGGCAAAAAGACTACCTGCCTATATCCGACATGACCAATTGCTGTGAGGAGCACGATTACTGCTATGATACTTGCGATTCGGACAAAGACGAATGTGACCTACGTTTTAAGAAATGCCTATACAAATCGTGCAATGAAAACAGCGTCGTGTTAGGTCCTCTAGGACTGAAAGGTGATTTTTAACATCGCTAAACTTGAAATAAAGTCAGTTTGGTTAATTCTCTGCTAATATTTGCCATCCAGGCTGCAAAGGAGCTGCCAAACTCATGTTCCTGGGCACATTAGCCCTTGGGTGCAAAGCCTACCAAGACGCGCAAGAAAAGGCTTGTCATTGTGTTCCTGTACACTCCAGTTTCCATGAACTATAGTCTGTATTTCTAATCCATATAAATATGATCGGTGTATCTGTCAAATTGTTATTAAATATCGGGCTACTCACGAGTCTTAAACCTTCGAAGGAATATGACAAGAACAGGCGGATGGCAGTTTGAATGAGTCGACGAATAGTCCACGGTAGGGTTCACAAGGATCAAAAGAGAGGAGTCGGTGGTAAGTATATTTTTGCACGCATTTGCTTTTGAAGCATGGGGCTAATGTGCGGCAAGCGTTGTTGGGCGCCAAGCAGCGTTCCACTCGCTCGGTCTGCGTACAATGGCTGGGGTCGTTAACAATCACACGCCAGGAACCTTCCACATTAGCTGCGCGCAAAGGACGGACATACGCAACTTCAGATGGGCAAATGTATCCTTCAGGTCCAACCCAATTACCCTTATCCCAAGGACCGCGATAGTGAGAGTAGTCGAAAGTTTCCTCTTGGTCCTTGGAGATGAGTTCAACCAAATCGTCCGCTGATTGGTCTTTCTCGTCAGTGTACTTGCGAGCGAGCAATTTGTCAGAAACCAATGCAGCCTTTGTGGAAAATTTCATCCTGATTTAGCATAGGTTGGAATACAGTTAGCATGCTTGTTACCTGAACCTCTTCGTGAGGATAGTCGTAGTCCTTTTCGCAAATACCCAGTGTGTTGTTGTAGGCACATTTGGGTACGGATCTAGGGTCACAGTATGCGGGAAGAGGAGCAGGATAGCTTACGGGATACTTCGGTTCGACATACTTGACCGGAGCTGGGCGCTGGTACGGTTCAGGTTCGGGTTCCGGTGCAGGATACGTCGGGTACGCGGGGGTATAATGGGGCCGTTTGTAAGGCGCCACAGCCAGGGCTGTTACCGCTAAAGCCAAAATGATTGTTACCTGTCAATTGGTTTAAGAGATTAGACAAGTTAGTTCATCAGTGAAGTAACGTTTGGTAAAAAGAAAAAAATAAGTCAATAGTTTCGACCAATTGTACTTGGAAGTGGTTCTACCTTGCTAGTCATGCTTGTACTGTGTTACTTTCGTTGATGGACACAAGTCTTTTATAAGGGCTGGTCGAAGAAAGACACGCCCCACGTTGTGCACTTTAATTGGAAGAACTTTTGCGTAATCTTACGGTGAACGGATCACTTCTTTTCGGTTACTTCTGCTGTGTTACCTTGAAATTTCAACAAGAGAGATCTTTCTTGTGTATTGCAGTCACCACAGATCGGGAAAGTCGGGCAAACATTCACAGTCTCGGTAGCCCTACCTTTTTGTTTTGAGCGATTAAACTTCGTGATGGTAAACCCACTGTCATACTATCGCACAATGCATCGCGTTTTTACCAGACAAAGGGTAAATCAAGGGTGGGTCTCGCAAGCGCTCTTTTTATCTAGAGGGATTTCTTGTGGGAAGCTAGTGGAACGTACAATTATATGTCATAGTTCCCCTTTTTCTTAAATTAAAACAAGTCAAGCATAGCGACCGAGTTTTAGTGTCCCTATGTGATACGTTTATAACTAACTAAAGGATTCGGTGTCAGAACCAAAAAAACTTAACCTACATCTTTCCCACTTATAGCCGAGCAGTTTGTATGTCCCAATTCGTGATTGTGTATAAAAGAGTAGTTTAAAGGATAACTGTGTTAGCCTAGGGGTAATGCACGTAGTTCGAATACTGCTCTAATAGCGGGGTTTTAATTTTGAAAACTCGTAACCAGTCGAATACGATGCAAAACTTCTCAAAACAAGGTTATATAAGAAATGGGTTCTCAGTTTGCTGTCAGGTGCTTTTATTGGTTTTCTACTTTGCTACCGTGTTACAAATATAATAGTTTTGTTTGTCTTATAAATCACATGGTTAGTAGATGTTGGTAGGGATGTGGCAAGAGCAAGCCGATGGCATTTTGTAGGCATCGATGAAGAGACCCCGGTACGTGTCGCAAGGATCCCAAGAGAGAAGACGGTGAACAACGTGTTTCTGGGTGCAGCGACTGTGGTAGCAAGGAGCTAGGGTACGACAAGGAGCATTGGCGTACAAACATTTTTCGGCACGCAAAGTTTGAGTATATCCGGCAACTTCTTGGACGATGACGCGCCATTGACCTTCCACGTTGCGAGCGCGCTTAGGACGCAAGTACCCCACGTGAGACGGGCAAATGTATCCTTCAGGTCCTACCCAGTTACCTTTGGACCAAGGGCCGGTATAAGAATCGTAATCGAGAGCGTCTTCTTGCTTCTTGTAGAGTCCATCGACCAAATCGTCAGCAGATTGGTAAGGTGCATCCGTGTACTTGTTCTTAGCAATCGCATCAGAGTCCCAAGCTTTCTGTTTGTATAATACATATTTTTAAAAAACCATTTGACTTTTTCTATTCAACTTTACCTGAACATCGTACTCGGGGTACTCGGGATCTTCTATGCAGATTGTGGCGTTGTAGGCGCAAGGGGGTGGAGTCTTTGGATCACAGTATTTGTTGTCGTAGTGCTTTTCGTACGTGGGTTTGACTGCGTAGGTTGATGGACGGGGGGTGTAGCTAGGTTTAGGCTTGTAGGACTGAGGCTGAGGCTGTGGGTAAACAGGCTCCTTAGCGTACTTGATTGCGTAAGGTTCAGCCTGGGGTTCCTCGCTGAGCCAGAAAGGTTCACGAGGCTGATACTGTTCTTCGTGGACAACGTACGACTTCTTGTACTGGCTGCTAGGCTCAGCCCACGCCCCCAAACAAAGAGCGAGTAATACCTGTAAACAAACAGAGTCAGATGGGAGCTTGATTTAAAAAATTACTATGGATTGGTCTTACCGAAGTAGTCCGCATGTTATCTTGGTCAGGTGTTGACTGTGAGTTAGGAAGGCGTCCGTTTTCTTTATATACACGGGTTCAGTCTTGGCTTGTTCGGAACCATTAGGGCAGAAGATGATGTTAGTGGGTGGACACAGACCGTGTGGTTCCACAGCTTGGCGTTGAGCGAAAGTCGTTTGCCACATTTTCATTTTTGGTCTTAAGGTTTTCCCTTAGGTGATGATGCACCAAATCCATCCATGGTCAAGTTTTCCCTATGATAACCAATTGAGATGCTTAGAAGTCGGCATGGGTCGTTAATTCCCACATATGCATGAAGGTTGGTTGGTCAATCAGGACTTGCTTGGATTAATTCTAGAGGCATAATAATGTATGAATTAAGGTGTGTCGAGGCCAGTCCTTTTGCGTAAGGGACAATTTCTGTTAAGAGTTGCGATAACATATCAACATTTCAGCCGATGAGCTTCTTTCCCTAAAAGTGAAATCGACGCATAGATTCGAAACTAACTGTAAACCACATGGCATTTTTTTCGAGACGATATGGGAAAAGTAGTTCGTATAATTCCTAGCACCTGGAAATCTTCACATCTGTCCTATTTGGCGTTGAAGTTAAGAGAGCAAGTTTCGTTTTTTTCCCCCTCCAATAAATATTCTGCTGCGTTTCTAATTTGCCTGTAGTGCACTTGGAATCTTCACGTACACTTGCAATGGATGCAATGAAGGTCTACACTTAGGTCATGCTTAGATCCATCCATTTAGGTCTTCATTTGCAGCAAGATCTACTTGAGTTGAAATCACCTTCAACTAGTCAAGGGTGCTGGTGGTACTGCGGGCAATTGGTTTGGGAGATTGAGAGGGCGAGGCTCGTTTATAGTATGTCACTTGCATGGAAGCGTTTTTGTCTTTATTAACAACGGTTCTGCTGCTGGCCGCCGTGGTCATGGAAAGTGAAATTGTGTCTAATCTTCTTGCCTATAGGAGCTCTATAGCCAGCTTACCATAACGGAACGGAGAGCTCACCTATAAAAGCAAGATCCGATATAGGACAAGTCATCATTCACTCCTCGGTGTTCCAGCTCTTCAGACAGTAGTAAAAACAGTAGCCATGGCGCAGGATAACCGAGTTCGTTTGGCGGTAAATGGCTCGAAGCTAGTCTATATATTTTGTAATATTTTTCCATTTTTATTTAAACAGGTTTCGGTCGCATTGCTGGTTGCTTGCGTTTCGGCTGGCTATCCAACAGCTCATAAGCCAGCGGCTTACACTGCCCCTTCGTCTTATTCCCCGAAACAGCAAAGCTATGACGATACCCCGGCTTGTGCCAAAAACACTACTAAACCCTGGTGCTTGGCTGATTATGAATACCCGACTTATGAGCTTCAACATGCTTTGGAACTGCACTACGATACTGTATTATCCTTATACAAGGATTTCTTGGTCAATACCGACAACTCGGTTGAAAAGTAATAATTGGTCTCCAACTTTTTTTGTAAATTGCGTTTGTATTTATAGGCTGAAGACACTTCCCCAGGAAACTTACTTGTGTCCCAGCTACACTTCCTACGTCCAGCCATTGCGCGCTCGTAACGTAGATGGAAAATGGCGAGTAGTGGTAAACCAAGTTGAAGTGAAATACTACCCTTTCACCCAAACCGTCCGCATGGAAGAATGCAAGACCGGCGTGCAAGGATACGCCTGCCCCTTGGTAGCTCCATGCTACGAATCCAAGTGTCTGCAAAAGAATATCTACCACCGTTTCTTGGTTTTCGATGCCTATGATCAGTACTTCCCTTTCGCAGTAGAATCTTTCAAGCTGCCAGCCTCTTGCGCTTGCTTGATTGGAGCTTATCACGATTCATATTAATTTCTGTACTGAAACACTTTAAACTATATGGATCTTATATGGAATTTGATATGAATAATATATTATGATTTGGCAATTTGCTTAACTCATCTTGATGGTCGATTTCCGAATGCTTCTTCGCAAGAGGTTTTTTACATTTCGACTAATCGGGAATTCAGACCCGAAAAATGAGCATTATCTTGTTCCTAAAACGACTTCAAATGTTTTTTGCAGTACGTGAATTTGTTTTGTGAACTATCCTCAGGGCCGTATCCAGGGGGGTTAGGGGGTTTTACCTCCACCCCCCCCCCATTTTTTTTTCTTGTAAAAAATCCTTTTATATTTTTGTTAGCTTGCCGGATTTACAAGACAACACATTGTCAAATTGGTCAGGACTACAGATAGGAAGCTAAATTCCTTGAATTGGAGAATGTCTGAACTTTTTCAACGGAAAAAGATTAGCATCTCTGCCGTCCCTGCGGAGGGGAGAGGTGCGAATTTTTTTCCTGTTGTTCGGGATAATTAGCTATCCGGTAGGACCTCCTTTAGACTTGACCTTGAAAACTATGCGGCCTCGGCGAGCTGATACGCTACAGGCTTGCGACAGTCGACCTAGTACGTTTTTTATACGTTTTCTGACGCCCAACGTTGTAAAAAAAACTCCAGTCTCGACCAAACTCGAACTTAGTTGTCTTATCTTTCGTTTTGAGTAAATTTAACTAAAAGTTTGTGGTGGCTATGAAGCGCCAGTGTGACATAGCGTCGTTTTTCGCGCCTCATCGAGCCCAAGACAGAAAATGGTAAAGTCTCGGGATCTTCAACTGCCAGTCAGATTGTTGCTCCAGGTTCCCAGGTTCAGCCGCTCCTCAACGCAACTATAGTGGGCAATTTTTGTACGTCGTTAGGTAATCCCAGTCTCAGGTTATAAAACACTTCTAATGAAGTGGTTAGCGATAAGTATGTTGTAGCAAGTTTTTTATAACGAGATCGGCAGGTTTTCAAACCAATCTTCTGAGCTAGACTCGACGACAAAGCTTCAGCTACTATTTAGGTCTCCTTGGACGCCTGATATTTCAAACGTGTCACAGGGACAAGAAAATTCAATGTCAAAACTCAGTGAAAACTCGGTGAAAACTCACACTCTCGGTGTAACAGGGACAAGAAAATTAAGGTTTCAGGTTAGTTGGCTACAGCGTTTTCCCAAGCTTTGGTATTCCCGTCTGAAGACGGTGCTTTATGCAGACCTTATTTTTTTTTCACGCAGAAACAGCCTGTAAAGACTCCCACCAGAAGTTAGGGTCACTTGTTGTCATGGCGTTTAGGAAATGGAAAGATATGAGATGGGGTAGAGATTTTTACTCGCCACGTCGCCAGTCGCCATGGCCAATCTCAATTTCATCTCGACTGTGTTATTCGAATAGAAAATTTTGTTTCTGTAATGAAAAAGCGAATATTTTTATATTGTCAATAAGTTAGGCACGACTAGGAAGGATCAAGTCGAATAGATTCTGTAATTAAATAATATAATTAGTTATATATAATATAGCATAATAGAAAATATAATTTCTAATCAATCTTTGAATAAGTTGGTTACTATAGTAACCAACATATTCATAGTCAGGTCCTTGGGTATACCCAGGAACCAAAGTCCTTGATACGGACCTGACTATCCTATCCGAACAAAAGCTACCAAGCGAAGTAAGATCAAGCCGAAATGCTACATTACAGGCGGAAGCATAATTCCTTAAGTTACTGATGTTTATTACTGCATTATTGCGGTCTTGCACCTTTGACGAGGCATGCCGAAGTAAAGCTACGAGTTCGGGTGGACTGCGGGAAACGTCTATACCTTTTATTTTCGACGGGACAGTGCACTGAAATTATTTCTCAACCTTGGCAAAGGATTTTTTTTAGAAAATGTTCATGAGAAGCATACCTTTATTTCTAATAAGTTAGCAAGCTAGGTTAACTGAAAGTTATTATAATTTTGTACAGACCGTGGAAACAAAAATAAAATAAATCACGCCCACGTCAAGGCTGAGGGGATTTTTTCCGAAACAACTTCTTGGGCTGCAAAAACCAAGGTGTTTTGCTGGAACTTCGACTTTTGCCAAGAGCAGGTGAGTTAGGGCAACTTCGAGATAGTTCGTCGGACTCAGCAGCACCGGACGCTTGGTTCGAAACATCAGTTGAGTCACTATTACTATTAGGTTCTGCTATATCCACCAATAAACTTTGTCGACATAATGCTGAGACGGCGTAGAATTTAGACTGTTTCAGTATCAGAACGTCTTCTTGTTCCTTAGGTTGCATTGAAGGATGTTGTAAAGTGCTCCCGGCTCCTAAAGTGTTCGATTTTCGTTGAGTTAGGCGCTTTAGCTTGGAGTGCTTCCCTTCGTGCCTCGGGACAGTTCCTGCGCTAGCCGATTTGGATATTTGCAAATCAGGACTAATAGAACGATCTTCACTCTCCTCACTTGTTGTCGACATGCGTTTAGGTGCAGCGAAGAAGCTAGAGTTTGCAGGCGAACTCTCTATACTGCCTGCAATTGTGGAACACCGGGGAAACTGAAAGCAAGATGAAATTGAGGGTGTAGTCGGTGGGGGCGTAACGCTTTCTAAGGTTAGGAACTCTTCCCTAACTTTCTTTAGCCAAGCAGCTCGGTCTTTCATAGCAGGACTGCGAGGCAAATCGGGGACCGCGTTAATTTTACCTCGGTTACGGTATTTGTGTAGCGTTTCGTCGATTGAAGGATCCAAAGGCGAAGTTCTTGCAAAGAAGCTAGGGGTGCGTTCGGGTGACTTGCGAATGGGTGATGTGAATGATTGGTGCTTACTGAAGTAATTGCAAGCGTTACCACTTTGTGAACGTATTATCCCTGAGCTGCCAGCTGAGTTCGCAGATAATAAGCTAGAAGAAATTTGTGGGATAATGGAACTGGCGCTGTGAGATTTGCATATGACTATTGGCGCTGGTAAGAGATTAGCTTTTGGTTCTGTTTCAGTACTCGATTCTTCCAACGTCCCATCTAGTGGCTTTGTAGAACTCGAGGGACTTCCTAACGTGGGTGAAACTTGGCTTTCGGTCTTGAGTTCTTTCGGTCTTAAGGTAAGGGGTAAAATGGAAATTGGGCTAGTCGGTTTAGTCTCTTTTCCGGAGTTGCTCGCTTTGGCGTTATATTTGTCTATCATTAGTTTTATATTAGGTGCGGTCTCCCGGACCGTAAGCTTTTGATCGAGTTGAGGGCACAGTGAATGTGGCAATGATGACTGCGGTTGGGGTGACGGCGTGCTGTTCCTAAGTTCTTCGCTAGATGTGGTGGAATTTCGTGGAGTGGGAGTTGATGTTGAACCAGATTTTTTCCGCCAAGGCGTCAGATCAGAAGATTTAGTTTCCTCAGTATTTGTGTCAGTAGTAATCTTAATCGTAGGGGAGACGGAACTGGGAAAAGGTACGAAATTATGAGATTGACTAGGTCTTTCAGGAGAGGGCGTTTCCCGCTGTCTTCGCCATGGAATTTCGCTTTCATCGCTATCTTCCCTATAGCAAGGTGAATCCGTTGAAGGTGGTTGGGTGTCAGGGGAGATTCTGATGATAGCTGGTACTTGGCCTGATAGAGGTGCCTGGCAAAAGATGGCACGTTGTGTTGGCACGAATACATTACGGAGGATGGACTCGTCTACTTCGATCTCTAGTGGGGCAGGCTCGGCTTGAGATTCGCGAGGAATGACTTGATACATCGTTGAAGCTACATACATTGAACACATATTAGAGCTGACGAAAAGCTAAATAAATGTTGAGGGGTCGACTCACTAGTAGGTGGCTCCAAACGTAAAAGTTCCTCTTGCAACTCATGAACTTTGTTGGATAATTCGACTGATAAGCTTTGGTGTATGGGGTGGTGAGTTTTGGTAACAGTAAACTCAGTTGGACTTTGGTTAATGGACTCGATTCTTTCAGCTACCGCTTTCTCCAGTTCTTGAGCCTAATGTTGAAGCTTGACATCCTTGATGTTATAAGTTTATTGATAGTTGCTTACGTGCGAGATAAGCTCAGAAGATAAAACCTGTATTCGAGCTAGAGCAGTAGGGTCTGTTTTTGCATCCGTAAGGCCGTCTTCATCAATGATGCTACCATACGTCAACTCTTCGTTAACTGTAGCTGGAATTTTGCGACTGACGATTTCCAATTCCTTCATTTTATTGACTAGTTGCTGAGCTAGGCTCGATTGCTTTTGAATGTGCTGCTCAAAAAATGACTGCAAAAATCTCCGTTTCCATAAATTGTTCGAAATTTTTGTGTGCTAGACTTCCTTACCTGTAACTGCTGTTTCTCCGCTTTTAATCTGTCACCGTGTTGCTCGAGTGTGGCAATCCTCTGTTTGAGATCTTCTACCAAGTCTTCAACCTCATGGCTTTTGTGCAGTTCATTGCTAAATTCTTTTTTGACACTCGATTCCCTCTCTCGTAACCGGCCTGTTGTGTCCTCAATGCCAGCCATCGTTCCTTCCAACGATGTCATTTGAGATTCCAGGTTCCTTTACGTCCGCAACGGCAAAATTGGTACTGTATCAGTTATTCAGTATTAAACTTGCCTGTAAATATCTTCTTGGTCCCGTAACGAATTTAGCAGGGCCATATTCTCTTGCAAGAGTTGGTAACTCGCCTGTGTTCGAACCGAATGACTTCGTTGAACTTGACTAGTAGAATCACCAGCGCTACATTGCGTCGAATGAACGACAGCTTATGGGTTAAAATCACTATTTAAAATACTTTGAAATGCAGGCAGAAGTTCGTTTAGACTCCCATTCACTAGAGGAGCCTAACTCATCGGGAGTTTTATTCTCTCGGTATCTCTTAACTTGCCACTGAGATTGGGCTTCGCGTTCTCTGTTCTTGTGCTCTGTAAATAAATTAGATACATTAGGATGTAAGTTCGATTACTCTTGTTACTATACCTTTGATCTTGGTGGTGTTTTGGTCGTAGTCAAAACCGGTTTCGTTTAGTGATAAACTGGAAGGCTGGCTGTGCACACTGGGACTAGTTAAATCAGCTAAGCTGCCTTCCGATTTGGAGCGGATTAAAGATTTGGTCTTTGGTCGGGCATTGCGTGGAGGTTTTTCAACTATAACGTGCTGAGGATCCAATAACGCAATTGTGGAAGCCTCTGGTCTAATCCCTCTCTGCTCTTCCCATTCCCATAACTTTTTCGTGAACTTATGTGAAATGCCTTCAAACCGAAATTCACCAGTGGATGTCTTGATACAAATCTCCTTATGCAACTGCGGTTGTTTCATAGCTTGTCGCATTTTCTCTAGCCTGTTGCAAGGGGTTGAAAGCAGTATGAAATTGGGATGTTCCTTTAAAAAAAAATGAGGCTTACCGCATTTCACGTTCCATATACTTTTCCCTTTCTCGCTCTAAGCGTTGCTTTTCTTTTTCAATTTTTTGCAGTTCTTTCTCCAGCCATTGCAAGTCTTTATCCTTCTGTTTTTCCCGGTAAACAATATCTGTTTTCTGTTTGACTGCAGAATGTCTGTCGTAAGCAACTTCATCCTTGGACGATTTGTTTGATTTCGTTTTGCGACGTTGTTGGCTGGCCGAGCCCTTCCGGTCTAATTTGGGACTTGCTGGTTTACCCAAATGAACACCACTAGCCTTAATCTTTTCCCATTCTTGTAACTTGCGCTTGAACTCCTCCGGTAAGCTTTCCACTGCTTGCTCGGGTTTGCCCAGCGCGGGGGGAGCTTGGGCTTTACGGTTCTCCCACTCCGTCAGTTTCTTTTTGAAATCCGGAGGCAATTGCTCTATAGAAGCTCTATTCTTTTCTTTAGAATTGTCTCTCGTTCCGGCACTAACACTACTAGGGGTATTAGTCTTTGCCTGGTACTTGGGATCTTGCTTCATTCGTTCCCAGTCACGCAGTTTTTTCCGGAACTCTGCCGGCAAATCTTCCGTCGCAGGCTCAGCGTTGAGTAATAGCGAAGTTCGTTGTTTGTTCAATGGCTCTGCCCTTTTGGCAAACTCGGGGGCTAAATTAGTCACCGTTTCTTTGGCTACGCTCTGAAATAACGGCGTCACCACTGGAATGAGTTCAGGTTCAATGGATCTCGGCTGCGATAAGGCCTGCGCTAACTCCGCTTTTCGCTCTTTCAGTTCAGAAGGCGATATAGAACACGATTTGCGAGCGTCTGTTGGGGAAGGATCCCGAGAAGCGTCGCTTTCTGACGTACAAGGAATAGGCTCCGCTATTAAACAAAATCATCTTTACGCGCTAATGGCGTGTCTTTTTTAATTACCTGAAAGCAAATTTTCGTCGAAGTCGAAGGATCTGAGTTTGTTGGGGCTGGATGGAACAGATCGGGCTTGTCTTGGATCCCTCTTGGTACTCAAAAAAGCCTTCTTGACCCTGGACCACTTGGTGTGTGGAGATCTCCGGTATCCCGAAGATGATGAAGTCGCAGCCGTCTCCAGAGAACACTAGATTTAGTGAGGGGGTGGGAGAAAAAGAAGAAAAAGCTGTAAGTTAATTGATTTTCTTGTTAACGGGTAAAAAATAGAAAGGTTGCAAGTCCTGTTTTCATGTTTACCACACGTGCTTTGCTAAGGAGGGCCGGTGGAGAATAGTTTTTTTGGAGACGCTCTCGCTCTGCTGTTGTAGCAGCGCTGGCACTAGTGCTGATGGAAGTCACGTTAGCCGTGATCGTTTTCGGAGTCTCTCCGACAACTCGAGGCAAAAATTTAGTTGTGGCTACAGTGTCCGGACCCAGAAACCCCGTGACTAGTGAAGACAAGTCAGGTGTGTCTTCGGAGGGAACGGAGATAGTCAAGCAAGGTTTTTGCCGTTTTGATGGAGCACCCGAAACATCTGCTGAAGCCGTTGGGATTCTGCTGCCTGCGGTGCTTTTTTCTTGGTCAATTGCAACGAGTTCTTCTTCGAAAGATGGCTCATCGTGGTATTTCCATACTTCCAGCACTTGGTCGAATTCTTTCGTGACGGGCCCATACTTCTCATCGTGGTGGAGCTGGCTTTTGGTTAACCACAGCTCCGCCTCACCCTCGAAACCAACTGAGTTGGGGCGATGGCAGGGCGAAATGTGATAAGGGCGGGAGGAAACGTCATTTTTGCATTTCTTGGAGCCCATCCTGGAAGACGGAAGTATTCCAAAGCCTAAAGTGGACGCACGTCGGTACTGGGAAGCGGCTCCTTTGTCATGCAATAGTGAAAAAATAAAAAGTATGAATACAAGAGGGAAACATATTGCGACATTTGTAAACATGTTTTTGCATCTCCAGAAAGGTATAGAAAACTTGGTGTATGCCAACACAATGACGGTTGTTACCTAGAGCTTCTTGGGCTTCGGCCAAGCTTTTTAAAATCTCTGATTCCAAGAGACAGATCGACGAAGATGAGGACGAAGACGACGACATTCCCCCTTCCGCTAGCGGACCTTCGGGTGGTTCGTCTAAATCCGCATCGAGCTTGCAGCTTATCGCATCCGATTTAGACACATCTGGCAGTACCGCGGAATTCATACTGATCTTGTCACTTTCGCCGGCCCCTTTGACAGTTTTGTACACCACGATCTCTTGAGGTTTTTCCCATCCAAAAGCCTCCTTGACCCGGGTCCATTTTGAGACCTTGGTTTTGTTGCGGACTGCAATGGGCGGTGATGCGGATGATGGGAGTTCGGAAGGCAGTGCGACCCCTTCCTCTGCCACTCCGTTGACTGGTGAACAATTGGCGGCACGTGGGTTATTTGTAGGGTCATCGTAACCTACAGACTTACTCCTCTGACGGTACTTCATGAGTGACGGCTTTTTAAACCTCATGTGCGAGGTTTTGGGTTTGTGAGTCCTTTCTGCCACCACGTAAGTTGCCTGCAGCGACTGCATAGCAATAGCACTTTCGACGAGATTGGTGGATGCAAGAAGTTCTGCTTCTACTTCCATACATTCCTCCATGGCGACAGCATGCTGTCTCACTAATTGTGGTAAGCATTGGGTACCTTTGTTGGCGTTCTCCAACACAGAGTAGTCGACGACCAAAGAATCTGTGCTGCATTTGCGGACACAAGCACTGCTGTTGTCGTCCAAGCCGAGTTGCAAATCACGGTGCATTTCTTGCAAGGTTTTCATATCTTCCAAATACTGCACGCGACGTTGCAGCTTTACGTTCTGGTCGCGCAATTCTCCCAACTGCTCCATTAACTTGCAAAGATTATCCAAGTGGTCCAAACCGATCTTGGCACTGGAAGTGTCGGGTTTATTCTTCTTAGGACCCGTTTTAGAAGAAGCGTTGATCAGGAGCTCATCGGCAGACATTTTTCCTTTATCACTCCCATGAAGCGAGTAAAGCATGTAGTCCAAAAACTCACTTTCCTGTTGCCAAACCGCTGACAATTCTTTCTCCGGCTCACCCTGTGGAGCACTCCCAGCTGCCGTAGCCAGTTCAGCTATTTCCTCCGTTTCGTTACAAGCCATCATGGGTTCTTCCTGTAGCACGTCGAAGGCTAAAAAATCCCGTGACGACTCTGTGGCATTGTTCTCCAAGTCCTTGTCTTCACTACTTTCCACTATATCCGTGGCGATATCCATGGTGCTTGCGAATTTAAGGAAGAGTAAAATATCTTACAAGTAAACTAAACAAGTTGATCAAGATCGTTCGAGTCTTCACTTCGTTCAACGTAAAATTCGCGAACAGTGTTTACATATTGCTCAAAGTTGAAGTGCGAGGTGGGTAGAAGGGCAACACACGTCTGGGAGTCTGGAAGTAGAATGGCTCCTCTTTTCTTGGCTTGGCCTTCTCTCACCCAGCAGTTAAAAATAGCCGGCTATATGTGTATATTGGACTACGAAAGAATTTTTAATGAACGAGGTCAGAAGGACGTCAGAAAATGTTGATTATTTTCCACAGAACCTCCTTTTGATCTGCGTTATGCCTTAAAAAAAGTATACGGACCAACTTTTAGGAAGACATAAATGACCTTGTACTGCAATTTTAACTTCAATTCCCATAAGCATAACAAGCTGGGCTTAGAAAATTCACACATTATGAAAGCAGGATGTTTGACGTAGTGTTTTGGGTACAGGAATGTCCTCGTTTAAGCCTCCGTGCTGTCAAAGCTGTCAGCGTCGCTTGAAAAGCTCGAATCGTATAATTCTGGATCCTCAGTATGCCCGATTCCCGATATGGCTTGCAAAACTTTTTCAGAAGCTGACGGGATAACTTCGCTAGGAACAGCGTAATCACGATCATTACGATCATCACGGTCGTTGGATAACTCAATTTGGGAAATCGCATGGTTGGGAACGAGATTATCAGCGCGTTCGTTAACACCATTTTCTGCTATTGTTGTTAGCGTCATTCGTCTTCCCGTATCATTTTCGCTAGTAACGTTGGTTTGCCTGGTTTCAGACTGGAAGTTATACTTTTGCATTATACGGTTGTATAGCCGGAAGACTTGCTGTCTAACCTTTAAAAAAATCGTATTAAACATAATATTTGTAAGAAATAACTCGTCAAACTTACTTCCATGTTTAAATAACAATAGACAATGGCTACAATACAGCCTTGTAATCCGTCAATAAGATAAGCGAAAAAGTAGTAGGTTTGCTCGACAAGACAGTCTTGAATATCTGGTTTCACTCCCGTGACAAGGAATTGGATCCCGAAAATAGGAATAAGAATGATGGTCGCTTTCACCATCTTTCTGTCAGCAAAACGATAATCGGTCTTAACTCTTGCAATTCAAGCTGTCGCGCTTACCGAATATGGGTGGAATTATCCGTATTAACGGTGCGCAGCTTTGTGTAGAGAACACGGATAATGTCAACCAAGAGTACCAAGTTAACCTAAAAGAATTTTAAAAAAGTTATATTTACGTCCCAAAATTCATAATAGTTAATAACTAAATTTGTTGTACGATTAACGTTGCTATTCGCGGTGCATCCACAATCCAAATCAGGTCGTTTCCACCCACTTGGGTCAACCAGCAAACAAAATCACTCGCTTGGGACATGGCTATAGCCCATGACACGGTTGGAATCAAAGGAACAGCTAATAAGGGTTTAATTAACTTAAATTACGAGATGGTGTTTTGAGAAAGGCTTTGTATTACCCCAGCCTATGATGTAAAATGTAATAGTGCGCTGCTTTTCTTGGAAAGCGGCAGCAATTGTGCGGTGCAAGTATAAACCTTCGCATAACATCCAGGCGAAAACTGCCATGGTGGAATATTTATCGAGCCAGACCAGAATTTTGCAGCCCGCAGTGTTCTCTGCAATGGCGGTAGTCGACTAAAGAGGTTTATCTTGAGAATTATTGTGACATTTTAATGCCTGCTAGAGAATTTACGGGATCGCTGGCTTCCAACTCGCCCAAGACCAGAATAGATTTGAAAAGGACGACAGACAAGTTGTGGAGAATTAAAGCTATAATGAGATTTCGGTGAATAATGAACCGTTGATTTCGCAAGGTCCTAATAAATTAATTAAAATTAACAGGTTGAGGACATTCCTGTTACTCGGACATTTGTGTTTTATCTTTTCAGAACCCTACCGAAAATAGAGAAAAATTCCACAGGCAGGCAGTGACGACGCTAAGGATACTGCATGTAAGGCAATATGAAAATTGGTTCGCTGGATCACTAAATTATTTATGCTACAACCAGTATAATCAGTGTGTTCATCTCGTCTCCTCGATACGTTGTCGTAGTACCATTCACCACTCGAAAGGCATTCTTTCTGGGCATAAACTATAATTAAATGTAAGACAGACGAAACCAATATTTCGGGCATAATATCGATACCGTGACAGGTAGGAGGATCCGAAGAATAGATGTACCAGGGACAACGTACTTTCTGGTTGCTGTAAGGTGGTGCATCGGACCAGCAAAGCCAACCATCCCAAGTTCGCGGACAATATTTCTTGTACACTAAAGATCCGCGCTATTTTTTACATTTTGAACTTCCGATTTTTATAAATACCTTTCGTTTCGTTGAGCATTCTGTCGCAACACAGTTCGGCATCGTCGCAACAAGACAGCCATTTTTCAGTTTCGGCCTCTCCGGCCAGAAATGTTGACTGAATGGCGTCTAGAACTTCCGGATTGTCTGGGTCTACAGGCTGACCGGAATCATTTATGCCCACACTATATAAAACCCACATTATTTCTAAAAAAAAACGTTTATCTTTTAAGTATTTACTAGGGTATCACATAATGTAAATGTCCACGGATTACTAAATGGGGTCTTATATTCAAATAAGTCCCATTCACCATACGGTACGGAGGAGTGTACATGTAACACCATGCACAGGAAACCTGTCGAAAAAGATCGATAGGGTAGTATACATCATCACGGTAACGGCAGGTTAAATCTTCGGTTAAGGCCTCGCCCGCTTTCTCGTGGTTTTTCGCGTTCCAGAATTCGAAATTCTGCGACTTGACGGAAAGGATTTGCAACTAAAATTTGGGAAATTTTCTTTCATATTCTGACTAAGAAGTTAAAGAAAAATATTGTTTTATTTACAAGAAAAATAACACCCAAAATTTGCCGCAGAATCGTCCGCTCTAAAAGTCCCATGATCGTCTTGCACAACAACGGAGTTTCAAATGATTAGGGAGAAGATTTGTGCATACAAGCTACACCCATATCGAAACAAGATAACGTGGTTAATTTTTAATCATAGGCAGGCTGATTACTAAGTTCTCCTTGTGTTTTCTCTGGCATTGTAAGTTGAAAAATCGAGATAGCGATTCCCGCATTTTACAGCCGCGTCCATCGTCTGAAGTTTTAGACCTTGCAAGCCCAGTGCGTTGGGTTAAATATGCTCGTAGTAGTTGTTGCGACAAGCGCGCACGTGTTTCAGGGTTGTTCCATGTTATTTTCTATTAAATTAATTTGGATTCTGTGTAAGTCTAAGTTTAGACTTTGAGTAATCTTTATGGGATATTTTAAAATAGAATTTTAATGAATTTGGCTAATGATTGTCATATCTTTAGGGTACACAGAACGATAATAACATGGAAATGAATGGTTCGTCTCCCAGGTCCGTTACTTCTTGGCAGAGTCATGAAGAAACGGAACAAGACATGGAAGATATTGAAGTAGCCTTGTATGGCATGCTTCATCACGCTACCCCGGCTGATAATGCAGACTTCTCCTTACCTTTGACAAAACTTTCGTCAGGCTTTGTATCAAGAACCAGTCCATCATCAGAAGCACACATATCGACATCTGTAGAACCAGCATGTCCTGCAACAAATAAACCAGCATTGTCAGCCAAAAATGCTGCCTTGTCATCGAAAAACCTATCGTTTCCTGGCTCTGCAAATAATTTTACATTTGCTTTTCTTGAAGAAGGTCCTTCATTTGCATCTCAAGAAATAAGTCCGTCTGCGAAACCCAAGTTATTAAACATAGAAAAGTTCACAAGTACAGCTGCTAAAGAAGCAACGGAGGCAGTATATTCAGTTGAAAGTGACCCAGAAGAGTACTCTGTTAGCAAATTAAAAGGAAATGCTTCAAAGCTCTCAACGTTAAATAGTTTGGAGA
This sequence comes from Lepidurus arcticus, assembly GCA_003724045.1. Taxonomy (NCBI): domain Eukaryota; kingdom Metazoa; phylum Arthropoda; class Branchiopoda; order Notostraca; family Triopsidae; genus Lepidurus; species Lepidurus arcticus. The sequence goes on from RJJA01000153.1 coordinate 124,850, forward strand.
AACACACCTTATCAGTTGAGAAACATTCTTCATTCTGTGCTCATTACCCATCTGCCGATCTGAGTTCCAGGGATTTGCCTTCGAAGCCAGCTTTAAAACAAGGAAAACAACGTAAGGATGACAATTTTTTGCAAGAAGATTCCAAGTACGTCGCAATCTCCCAGGGTATAAACTCCAGGCGTGAAAAGAAATCCGCAAAACCCCCCGTTGAAGAAATCGTTGCTTCCTCAAGTTCCTCTGAATGTGAGCTTATAATAGAAGATCGTCAAGGCACTCGAACGGTAGAAACCGTTGATCTGATTGTATCAAGCGAAGAAAGCGAGTTGGAACTAATTGAAATAGGCACACGCTCTGTATTAGCAGCAAAAGGAGGAAAGCGTAAACTTACTGCCGAGTCCACTGAACCTAGGAAGCAACAAAAAGTTAACCCTTTGTTCGCAACGCCTGCTAAGACCTCGACACCATCAGTAGCTGCAGGAAGCCACAAAGCTGCATCAAAACCTAGCTACCGTTTCTTCGATAATTCACGAGTGATAGAAGCAGAAGATTTACGTATTTCTGAAAATGAAGATCTTGTTCTGAACATCAGCATGCCACGGAACACAAACAAGTCCGCGACAAACGAGTCGGCACTTACAGATGTAGACAAAATCATTGAGGACTCATTTACGGATATCCAGCCAATCAACTACGACAATTTTGTGTGCCAGAAATGGACTCAAGCCATGAGAGAATATTACGACCATGTAGGAAGCGATCGTGATTTGGATGAATCTTATCGTCAATTACCTGGTAATATTCATTACCCCATTTTCGCTGTATTTTGATGTAATTTGTTCGCCTTAGAACACGGCTGGAAACTTTCTCGGGAAGACAGTTTGTCTCTTTATAAACCAACACAACGCAATCGTTATTTTCGAGGCAAATTACTTCGCTGTGCGAATTGTCAACAGCCTGATCATATGACCAGGAAGTGTCCTGATCCCATAAAGCCTCGTGTGTGTCACAGATGTGGTGAACAAGGGCATACGGAGTACCTTTGCAAGAAGAAAATGTGTCTCCAAGTAAATGGCCGAAATTGTAATGGTCCTCTAGCTTGATACTTATATTTTCATTTATCTAGTGTGCAACGATTTTGGGCGCCTATACCGAATCATGTCATAACTGTTTGGAGTTCAAATTCATTACTTGCTCGATTTGCGGCTTAAAAGGACATCCTCTAGCACTTTGTCCAGATACTTGGCGTCGTTACCATATTACGGTATTTTTTCAGCTAATTTATGCATTATTTAAAGAATTTCTATTAAAAAGTTATTTTTTTTTATTGAAAAATTCAGTCGTTTCCAAGTAGACGTAATACTAATAAATTCATCAAATTGTATCCTTCATATAGACGAAGCCTGGGTCGATTCAGCAATTGCCACATAATAGATCCAACAAGTCTCTATTGATCCTGTATTGCTCGAATTGTTCCAAGTGTGGGCATTTGGCATATCAGTGCCCAGCGTATCGCGGTTCGCCTTATCCTCGATACTACCCCTATATTGCCAGCTATGAGAATTCGCTTGATGACGACACTTTCGGGGAAGAGCAGGGGCCGTGTTTAAAGGATCGATTCTCCAAACTACTGCAAGAATCTGGACCCGACTTCAAGTGCTATTGTAAGTTCGTATTCTCATACGCTACGGACCAAAAATATCTTTCTGAGATCCAAGCCAACATGAAGAAAGTAGAAGAGGAATTCCCCACCGTGGCTCTTGTCCTACAGTTATCGAAGACTAAAAACAAGTGTCGTGTACAGTTATCGAAGGTTAAAGAGAAGAGTCGGCTCGTCGAGTTCTGGGGATCTGTGAAGACCACGTGCTACAAATCATACAGAATGCTCAGGAAATATATGAAGATGTCTGGAAAAGACAAGTCACCGACAAAGAATAACCGATCCCTCCCGGAAGTAGAATCCGCGGATCACATTTTACCAAAGGAATCTGAACCAAAAGCAGGAACAAGTCGTGACGTTACATTTCAGTTTGGTGGCATCACCGAAGAAATGAAACATAAAGTTGCGCCCGAGGAACCGCAGGAAAAGACCAATCCAATGGAAAAAAGTAAAAACCTTAAGACAGAAAAATCCGCAGCCGAAGCTGGACCAAGTCTGGAAGTTTCCGGTATAAATGGTAGTAACATACCGGAAGACGAAAGCAGAGTAGCTTCGGATTCTGACGACGTTTCCGTAGCCGAAGCCTTGCCTAGTTCTAGCAAAAGCAATTTCGACAACCTAATCGCAGGCATGGGTCCTTATTTGAATTCGCATTGCGAAACTTTTTTGCTCGTGAAGAATGGCTTGACACTTGAGAAATTGCAACTTTTGAAGTCCAGAGTGGAAGAGGCTGTGGGTCATTTGGTGGTGACGATTAACTCGCTAGGACGCAATAAGAAGAAAGTAGTTGTGCAATTTTGGGGTCGGGAATGCTGGCGGGGGAAAAATCTTTTCGAGACTTGGTCTAGCGAGCAAAACGAAGTTCAAGAGCAAGATGCGGCACCTGGGAAGACACGGAAAATTACCCAGACTGTACAGCTCCCCGCCATAAATTCTAAAAAGGAAAAAAAGAAGAAGGGAAAAGCTATCAAGACAGAAGGTCAAATTAATATTACTGGAGCTGAGGAACATGAAATGGTACAAGGAAGAATTCAAGATTTTGTGGGTAATCTGGGACCCGACGTAAAAGCCAGTGGGAAGTTGTCTATTCCCAAAAGTAAAATTGAACTAAAAGATCTAGAGCAGGTTCGCGAGGAAGTTGAAAAACACGTGCATGGCACTGCGATTGTCATTCGTCCAAGCGCTTCGAAACATATGATTGAGATTTATGGACAAGGTGACGCAGGCGCAGCTCGGAAACTATTTAAAAAGTTGGTTTATGCAACTCCGGGCCGAAAATTAAAGTCTCCCAGAACGTTTGAGCAATGGATTAACATCCAGATAACTTACACGGGTAAAAATGGGATAAATAACGTCTTTTCGAAAAGGCAAAAATTTTCTCCACAATCCAGGAGCGAATTTCTGGATAAAGTCAAAGAGGTTGAAGGCACATATCAAGTGCCCGTGGCAGTTAGCAATGAAGCCGCCAAATTAATGTTGAATGTGAAAGGGAAGAAGTCGAATCAAGCTTTTACGCACTTGAAAAACATGCTTAATAATAGCTAGAAAATGCGTTAGTCGTTTTGTTTTTAATTGGTGTTAGTAAATTTGAGCGGGTATACAGTGCTTGACATTACGCGACTGCGTTGTTTTGGTATGAAAGTATTACTCAAAGATCAGTATTGATTCATATAAGCTTGGAATATTTTTTTCAGCCAGGAATTATGCCCGCGGTCACGGAATATAACATGTGCACAGAATGCCTCTTCCTATTATCTTCCTTGTGTCAAATTTTCGAAACTTTTCCCTTATTGCGACTATGCCCAAAGCTTGTAGGACCGGACGGACTCTAGCCTACACTGTTCAGTTTATCGATTCCAGGAGAGATTTTCTAATAGCGATTTTCATTGGCCACTCTGAGAGTGTCACTCTACTCTGGCAAAGGGTACTCCGAATCTGAAGATTCGCCGTGAGATCTCGGATTCGCTACTCCCAATGGAGGGCGCTGGTAAATTCAAGAGTGAGTGGCAGCCATACTT
>RJJA01000154.1:0-49617 GCA_003724045.1 Lepidurus arcticus
GATGCCGAATATTCACAATATCGAATATGGGTATAGGAAGATTGCCGGGAAGGCATAACGTACAGAGAAAGGGAGCCATGTAATATTTCGTTTTTTTACGAAATAAATTGACACGACCGGGTTTCGAACCTGCGACCTTCAATCACACGGCTTCCGTATTATCCACTCGGTCATACGCTTATATTTATAAAGCGTTGAAACTTCTATAAATACAAATATGAATGGAACTGGTGTACAGTGCCTAGCCAGTGGCTAGCCTTTATTTATTTCGTTTCCTTGTATTATTAGCTGTGCAAGTCCCCAAATTGGGACCTTCTATTTTTCTTTCCGTCGTGTGTTATTTATTTGTTCGTTTCATCTATTTTTTCCCTCTATTATTGTTTTTTCTTTTTAGCTGGTGTATTTCTCTAGTTTTTTTATTTATTTAGTTTCCCTGTGTAACTGCAAGCTGTGATGCGTGTCTAATAGTGTACTTTCTCATTTTCTTTTCAAAGCCTGGTTCGTAGGAGTTTACAGAGGTTTGTTGGTGTTTTTTAATTTTCAAAAGCAATCCTCTTCAACTGTTTCACTGCAGCCATCTATTGACAAGAAGCTTCCGTACCTGTTCACGATTCGGAGTTCGGACATCCCCTTGCCCAGCTTATTCGACAGTTAGACCTGTCGTCTTGTCTTGTTATATAGTGAATGCTATACAGTTACACTAGTTGGAAAATGTAAGTGAGATTCATTATTATTTTTAAAAATTAAAGCCCCGTATAGTATTGTGACACGATTGCATGAGGGATCGCAGAAACGCTGACTGTCGTCAAAAGATGGGACTATTTTTTTACAAAACCTCTTGACAGCAATATTGCTAACGTAACATGAATGCGAAGAGCAGGGCAGTTAAAGTTATTATTATTTTGCATGTATTAATTTTCAAATTATAAAAAACGCTGGTATGTTGCATCTTATCACGCACCATGTGTACAGTTTATTCAACTAAGTGACGAACGAGACGAAGAAATGGAGAACAAGAAGTAGTAATTGTGGAGGTAAAACCATCAATTTAGGAAATTCGATTTTTGTGCAAGAATTACTAGGAGGGTCGGTCTACGTAGATCCGAGTTGATAGAGCACCACAAAATATGTCATAACAACGGCCAACATCTAAAACATCTGGGTTTAGTTGTTGTTTTCTTACCCCTAAGAGTAAAGGTTTGCCCAGCTGACAGAAGCCGCCCACCGAAAAGGAAGTCAGGTATTCTAGTTGGCGAACGTTCGCCGAGAACCTTCGCACAGTCTGCGGAAGAGCGCTATAAGTTACAGCTGCAGTAATATCTAGTAATTGAGGGAAATGTTACCTCTTTGATATGGAGCGTGGTTAAGTGTCTCGTGTCCACCTGCGCAAGTTGAAGTGCAAGTGAATTGGCCTGTTTTGGGAAAAAATTAAGCAGAAATTAAAATTATTTTGTGGGTATTTCTGGGGAATTTAGGTGTTTTTTACCGCTAAGAGAAAGGGTGTGCCCAGCAGACAGAAGCGGCCCACGGTAAAGGGGGTCAGGTATTCCAGGTCACGAACGTTTACCGCAAATCTTCGCACAGTCTGCAGAACACGAGGTGTTTATAACCTAAGCTGCAGTAATACTTCGAAAGTTATAGGAAAACTTATAGTTATAGGAACTAGGAAAGTTAACTAGGAAACTAGGAAAGTTAACTAGGAAAGTTATAGGAAAAGTTATAGGAAAACTTTTTTCTGCTCCATGTCAAGACTCTCACAAGACTCGTTTGATCATAGTTTACTAGCAAATAAAATGTGGAGCTTAGCTTTGGATCAAATTAGAAGCGTTCTTGAAGTAATAGGCTGTCAAAAGCTGAACAATTTCTTAAGTGGCGGTACAACTGTGATGAAGTTGGTTGTTTTATTTCGCGTGACGCAGAAAACAACTCGGAAAAGGGAGTTTCTTCACATTGCAAGCAAACAAAACAAACTCTGATGCATTACAATGATTATGGGTTGTGCAAACACCTTTTATATTGATCTTTGGTTAGCTTTATAGTATTCCAGCAGCGTTGAAAATAGCTTGGTAACGGTAGAAGTGATTTCAGCAGATTGGTGGATTTCTGAAGTATCTCTGAGTTGTATCAGTTTTAGTCGAGTCAGTATTGGGTAGAATTAATTCAGGGTTGAATCTCCGTAACTTTCAGTTGACAGAGGAGGACAAAGTACGATATGACGACAGCCAAAATCTGTCAAGTTGCAGCAGTATGTTAAGCCAGTAATGTAATAAAGGATCACATTGAGATTTGGGGGTTCTTACCCCTAAGAGCAAGGGTTTGCCCAACTGGCAGAAGCCACCCACGGAAAAGGTGGTCAGATATTCCAGATTACGAATGTTTGAAGCAAATCTTCGCACGGTCTGCAGAAGATGAAGCTATAGCTTCAGTAATACTTAGAAAGTTGTAGGAAAATTACTTCTTTGGTTTGGATCGTGCCTTGGTTTCTCAAATCCACGCGCGCCAGTTCCAATGAAATTGACTTGGCCTTTTTGGGGCGGAAATATGGGTTATTTCTGCTCAATTCTTTTATAGATTGCTACCTGGTCTTGTAAGTAGTTGGCAGCCATGCAGAGGCACACGCAGCGCATACATGAGTCCAGTAAAAGTAGAATAAACTCGATCAAATGAGAACGGTTATTGGAAATTAATTCATCGGTCATATAAAAGAAATTCGAACAAAGACTGACGAGAGTACTGGCCAGTATTATTGCAAGGGGCAGGGCGAAGCATTGTTGCAATCGTCCGGCCAATGTACAGAGTTGCACATGGCGTTCGTAGAGCTTATCCCAAGAAAGGAAGGATTCCGACTGCATCTCTTCTTTAAGCAATTTAAATTGATAACCCAGTACAAAAATGAATGCAGTAATAGTGTAGCAAGTAATAACTGGGTAAATCATCAAACTCGCCCAGAAAAAGGTTATGGGAAATAGCCATGGTGATAACCAATGATAGACATCGTCTATTACCGTACGAGCAGCCAAGGTATTTGTGAAAGATTGCTGCAGTAATATGAGCATTAAGTTTCTGAATAAATTACAAAATTTTGCTAAGTCTTTTAGGGCAACTCACTGTAATAGTTAGAAAGACCAGCATCAGCACGGTAGTAATGTGCAGAAATTTCTTGAGCTTAAAGTCGACAGTAATATGCTGGTCTAGATCCCATATTACTTCGCGCAACTCGTCCAGCTTCCAGACTAGGATAGTGTGCACAACACTGGTCATTAAGAAGGAGTTGTAGTGCGAGAAGGCGGTGCTAAGTTGTAAGGTAACGGTACCAACAAATTCAGTAATATATTTGTTTGTAGCAAAACCTAAAACAATTAGTCCGATTGCCAAATCTGCGATCAGAACAGCCATTGTGAACACCTTGACTCGGAAACCGTATGTTGGTTTGCTGAGCGGTAAACCTAGAATAAAACAACTCCTCAGCCACCAACGCCAAACGTGGGTTAAACTTTCGTGTTGCGGGGCTTTCCCCGCAGAAATAGTCTTTCCTATACCACCCATTGCTGCAGAACTTTCTGCTTCTTCGTGCAAAAGAAAAACAACCGCTCCCACTGAAGACCGAAACACGACTCTTTCAGGGCTGTTGAATGCTTGTTTCCTTCAAAATGAGGGCGGAGTACAGCAATTTGCCGAAGTAATAGCTCCACTGAAGGTGTTCTTTATTAAAACACAAGTAATTTATTTCTCAGTCCCTTTACTGAGGTGGATTTGGCCTTATTTTCTCGATAATTGACTTTCCTATGGCGTTCCGGAGTGCAGATGAGCAGGCAATCTTTGTATTTCTACGTGTGTAGTAAAGAATAGATGAAATGGTTTGAGTATCTTATTACTGCAGAGAATCATCCAAATCATCCTAAGCGTACATATAATTATCGTGATAAACCAGCACTCTCAGCGGCTTTTATCTGGCAGAGAAGCACACAGTACGTCACTACTGTTGCCAGCATCTAGGGAAGAAATCTTAGCCAGTAATTTCTTAAAGATCGAATGATTTCTTTGTTTTACCGCTAAAAGTAAAGGTTTGCCGAGAGGACAAAAGCCTCCCGCCGAAAACGTAGTCACGTACTCTAAATTCCGAACGTTTGCCGAAAATCTTAGTATGATCTACGACAACAAACGTGCGTAGTCCTAACTTTAGCTGCTGCAGTAATACTTTAAAAGACTGGTACATTACTTCTTTGCTATGGTTCGTGTTAAGGTATTTCAAGTCAGCCTCTGCGAGTTGGAGTGACACGGATTTGGCCTAATTTTGGTAGAAATATTAGATTTGCATTGTTCTTTGGTATTTCTACCTGGTCTTTCAAATAGTCCGCAGCAATGCAGAGGCCTATGCATCTCAAACCAGTTTCCAAGATGAAGAGCGCGATCACCGGTAGAAAATTCATCCTGTTGGACTTTATTTCTTCAACCATGTGAAACCCGCTCATGCAAAGGCGAACCAAGTTTGAGACGAAGAGCATCGTGATTGGCAGATCGAAGCATTTCTGCAATTGTCTGCAGAGTTTGCAGAGTAGAACGTGGCGTTCATAGAGTTTCTCCCAGGAAATGAACGATTCTATCGTCATTTCTTCTTTTAATAAGGTGAACTGGTATCCCAGCGCAGTAATAAGCGCAGTAATAGTCAAGCTGGCAATAATAGGATATGCCCTCAAACTGGATCTGCAAACCCAAAGAAAAGGAGTCCACGATGGTGACCAATCAAAGATCCGGATTGAGCCATACATGACCGTAAACGCATTTCCACCAGATAACTTCAGTAATACCAGACGTTAGTATCAGTATTTCTGTAGGCATAGTTCAAAACTAACGCAAAAAATCCGATCGCACTTACTGTTAGAGTTAGAAAGAGAAGCATCAACGCCGTAATAATCTGCAAATATTTCTCCAGTTTCGAGTTGACAATAAGGTGCAGATCTAGAGCCCTTATTACTTCCCGACACTCATTGAGCTTCCATACCAATGTAACGTGCAATGCACTGGTCTCGATAAAGGCGTTATAGTATGTTACAATGGTGCTGATTCGGTTGGTAGCGAGTCCAGTGATATCTTTCAAATATTGATGGGTCGCATAGGTTAGTAAGATTGAGTAAATAGAAATATCTCCGATCAGAAGAACTATGGTAAGTAACTTAACTCGGAAGCCATAGGTTGGTTTATCTAACGGTAAACCTACTATAAACCAAATCCTCAGCCACCAACGCAACGTATGGGTTAAGCTTTCGGGTTCTAGTACTTTCGCCACAGAAATAATCTTCACTACACCACCCATTGCTGCTTTCTTCCGCGCAAAAGACCAAGTGCTCCAACGGAAGATTCCTGTAAGACTTCATCAAACGTGAGTTTTACTCTACGCCTGATAGTGAACGAGGGTGAATGGCTCTTGATTAAATTAAAATCGAATTTCTGTCAAAGTTCAATTAGGATAATAGTTCGACCTCCCAAAAAGGCGTAACTTCAATTTTTCTCAATTAGTCGTTTACACACAGAAATGGTGAACAGATGGAATGGACTTGTATAACGATTGGATGCATTTGTCGCATTTTGTATTGATCTGTCAGACCTAAAGGGTACTGGACCTGTCGGACCTAAATGCAAAACTATTTTCACTTCAATAAACTAGTTTCGGCTTAAAGCAATGAAATAAAAGAAATTTTTAACTAGGAGGAAATCTGCAAAGTAATGTGTGTTACTGCAAGAAAACTGTTTTACTACAAGAAATCTAAAGCTGTGTATATTACTACTCATTGTAGCTTTTATATTGCTGCTGAAATCCTACCGTTTCTATATGTTACTCCAGAAATATGACTCCAATTTACCGTGTTTTTGTATTACTGCAAAAAGATACTGCAAAGGACCATACGTTTGCAGAGCTGGTGACTGGATTCTTTCTCCGTGACTTGTACTTCACATAAGAGCCAAAAATAGGGCATGGAGGCAGTAAACATCCATAAAGTAGTCATATTAAAGGGAGAGGCAAGTGCAAAAAAAACTTTAACGCTAAGTTAAATAGGTGGAGCCATTAATCACTAAATTTTATTAAGTTTATGATGATATCCTTGTGTTTGAGTTTGTAATCGATCTTGTGCGAGTGACTCAACATTAATTAAATTAGAGTCTATTAGTGCTAGACAGCTTATTGAACGTTCAGAAATGGGTTTCATGGTTAGATTTATATTCTATGTACACGTACAGTAGTCTTAAAAAAACGACCCCAACAAACCATAGTGTCCTAATGGCCCGCAACGGCGTGTCTGGAAACAGTGCTGTGAATGGCCTTGCGAATAGCCCTACTGCTGTTTCGTAGTGCTGTTCCCGGACGCACAGTTGCGGGCCATTAGACGGTATGGTTTGCTGGGGTCGTTTTTTTAGTACTGTACACTACATGGATAAGTTTAAAACTGAACATTAATCATTTTATCCCTGGAATCCCGATAATTTTTAATATATAATTCTAGAGCTTACACGAACTTCATTGGAATGCACTGCATGATTTCTAACACTTTTAATTTCAGATTCTATGGTACAATACAAGATTAGGATCATTTTAGTCACATGCGAATGCTTCCTTTTCCTGTGACTCTACAAGCCACTTCCTTCCTCATTGGAACCTCGCATTTCACAAAAACAAAGATGCCAAGCTTCACTGCCACTGAAGCATAGAAATGGGGCTATCCAACCACTTTTGTTACCATTTCCATATCCTCTTCCTCCAGGGAAGTTCTGCCCCAAGAAAATCGTGTCAGTCCATGTACCAACTCTCTCGAAGTTAAGCTTGTGATTTTCCTAACAATCAATTCAGGAACAAAGTAAATCGAAGAAAATGTTCAAGTTGGCATGGATCCTTCAGCTAACTCTTATTCAACTGCAACTGGCCCATTCAATCCTTGGAGTTGTGAAAGAAGAAGAACCTCTATATGAGACCAAGACCATTCGTAAGTGCTGTCCTCTACGTCAAGTATGGGACATCAACCAAAAGGGCTGCGTGCAAGTCCCAAGAGACCGATTTGGATCATCAAGCTCTTTGGAACAACTGATACAATGGCCAATCACCGAAAACTATACGCAACTGGAACCAGCCATCATTATAGGCCACTCTTGTGTACCCGGTACTTCCTTACAGAGACTAGACGACCGCGTAGACTTCAAGAAGCTCGTCCGGTCGAATGGTAACCAACTAATCTTACAAAACGATGTACTCTTTGGCTGGTTTCCCTACAAGGCCTTTTGCTTGGATCGTGCCACAACCTCCCATAAAATCAACGTCATGGTTTGTTTGGATCCTCTTCTGGACCAAGCGTTACCTCCTGTTCCGACGATCAAGGTCACTAAATGCTGTCCTGAAGGTCAACGCTACGTTCCTCCAAGAACGCCATCTTCAAGACCCCAGTGTGAACTCATAGTAGCTGTTCCCATCCGCAGATCCAAATGGTCGAAAGTAACGACGCTGAGAAAAAACTTCTGGTACCCTACAGTGATCAACATTGGCGACTATCAAATCCTGCAGGTGAGGGACGAAAGTTGGTCCACTAGCTACGGATTCCCCGTTTGTGACAGCTACCAGAGTCTCAAGAGTTACTCCCCACGCCAGATTGAATTTTTCGAGTCGGGGAAACTCTTGGTGAAGGCGTTCCAACAGGCCCGCCCGCCCATAGTTCACCCACCCAATAAGTTTTGTGTGGACGAAACAAGCGTTAATGGTAAGAACGGAAATGTGGCGCTCGCTTGTGATTTTTGATTAAGACAGTCTGCAATTTGTAAGACGGAAGACGGAATTTGTCATTTGTAATTTTGCAATTTGTAAGACAGAATGCAGTCTGTAATTTGTAATTCATGCTGTAATGTGTATCCCCATTACTTTAGATTTAGAAGGTTAGAACCTACATTTCAACTATCAATTATGTTTCCAATACTATAAGTACGTGAGTATTTTAACATGATTTTCTTCCACATTTGCCATTCGAATACAATAGAGCTTTCTTCATAGTATTCCGTTTCCTTATTCACTTAGAAAACTACGAAAAACTCTCCCGAAGCCATCGGGCGGTTGGCGACTAACTTGGGGCATTTTTAACGGTAAGCCGCGAACAGGAAGTCAGGAAGCGATTCATGACTTACCATGACGCCGACCTTACTACTTCCCATTGGCTGCTGAAGACGTCATAGTGTTTTATGGACCCAATACGCATTCATAGATTTAAACCACTTTGTTTCTTTATAAACTGAAGATAGATTTAAGAAAATTCTGTAAAAAAATCAAATATAATTAATAAACAAAATATATTGGTATTTACCGATTTCTTTTTGTTAGAAAATTAAGCAACTAGTTTATCATGCAATCGTTAGATGGCGATAATATACGGTAAAATGTGTTAATTCCAAGCTTCCAGTTTTGAACGTTTCCGAACGAGAGCGTTGTCAAAATCCAAACATTGTCGATAAGTCGTTTATGAAAAAGGCTCACACATTTCCCAGCTCCACTCTTTAAACGTGGTTTATCAAGTACTTTAAAGAATGTACCGTTCATAGCCTGAAAAGCTTCCTGGTAAAGCCATTAATCTTCAATAAAGGCAACCAAAGTAAACATCTCCAAGTCCAATTTCTTGCTTCCGTTTAACCGACTTATTTTTAGGTAAACAATGCCTCCTTCGTCTGGAGAACTATGGGGGCATCATCTCATGCCCCAAACTGCCATTGTAGACTGTTTATTACCCACAGGAATCGTTATTCCTCTTCCTTGTGCTCGAGACGCGCCTCTCGAAGACATCAAAAGTATGATACAACCCTTACATTTGGTTACGTAACCCTTAAATCCTAATATTTTCGTCTCTAAACAGTTAATCTATGGAAAGAAGCCAAAAAGTACCCCCTTTACAACCTTTTGAGCGACTTATCGTGCTATATCTTCGTTTCCATAACCCAAGAAGCTGAACGCGAAGAGTTTTTCGACGAAAGTCGACGACTTTGCGATCTTCGACTCTTCCAACTCATCCTCAAAGTCGTCGAGCCTGAAGGAAACAAAGCTGAGAAGATCCTCAACTACGAAATTGGTAAAAAACAAACAACAAAAAAAAGACAAGAAAACAATCTGTTTCGGCTCTCAAATTCAATTCAATATTCCAAAACCGTTAATCTTTCGAATCTATCTTTTAAAAATTAAATAGAACCTATAAATTCCCTCCAAAATCGCAAAAAAAAATGGGAGCAGTTTGATAAGATTTGATTCGTTTCCTGCAGGAAAAGCCATCGGAGTGCCTCTTCATGAAGTGGACCAAATGGAAGATACAGAAATCGTAAAGTTTCGCCGGAGTTTATTTGGCGTTTGCAAGGAAGTGGTCGACTCACGCGATCCCAATGACCTTTATAAACAAGCTTTGTTTGCCTACCCCCCGGAAGTCGAAGCGACCGCTACACTTCCTTCTTCTTTACTTAAAAAACTCGATAATGGTGGGGGAAAATAATAATAATTAAAAACAAAAATATTTAAAAGGAATCTCATTTTCATTGCTCTTATTCTTCAATCCTAGGAGCCCTAATGCTTTGCGTTTGGCAAGAAGACCAAGAACCCAAGAAAACAACCATAAAAATTCCATATGACGCATTACCGTGTTTCGCGGTCGCCGAAGTTTTGCTCAGCGTGAGCAAAAAACTGGGTTACAACAAAGACCAAAGAACACTATTAGTAGATAACCGGGTTGATAACTACATCCTCAAAGTGTGTGGCGTCCAAGAGTATTTCCTCGTACCCTTTCCTCTCTGCCAATACCGAGTAATATTTTTCTGAATTAAACTAAAGATTATTTGAATTAATTGATGGATTTTTTTTAGTATATAAGGCAGTGCCTTAGAAAAGGAGAAATTCCTGAGCTGGTTTTGCATCCCCGGAAGGATCTCTATAGCTCTTTACCAGTAATGGATTTCCATCTGCCCATGTACATGCGAAAACTGCCGCAGCAAGTACGAAATCCATGGACCAGTTTATGGAGTATCCCTGGGAAGCTTAAAATACACATCTTGTGGGCGACTTACGTCAGCGTATGGGATGTGGATACGGTATGGCACGATTAGTATAAGAAAAGAAGTATTATCAGTGTTTGATTGCATTTTTTGGTGTGATAGATATACGTGCGAGCGGGGGTGTTTCATGGTCCTGAGTCATTGTGCCAGATTCTGGACAGTCCACAAGTGACCCATTCTAATCCCAAGTGGGACAAATGGCTGACGTTTGACCTAGATTTGATCGACCTGCCGCGCAGTGCCCGTTTATGCCTTTCAATATGCTCTGTAGCGAAGCGGCGACGAAAGGAGGTATGTTTAAATCTATTTTCCTTTAAGCACCCTCTTAAAAGCCTTAACCTTAAAAAATCAGAATGAGTTAAAATATTAATTCACGTATTCATTCAAGGAACATTGTATGGTTGCCTGGGGCAATCTCAATCTTTTCGATTATGAGGGGTATCTACTATCCGGGAAAACTGCCTTGCATCTTTGGCCCGTACCTAAGGGCATGGATGAGCTTTTGAATCGATTAGGAGGATCGGGTAAAAAATTAATTAAATTTTTATTTTCTGTTTTCTATTGTTTTTTATTTTTTAGGTTCTAATCCTGTTAATGAGTCGCCGTGCTTGGAAATTGAAATGGACCCTTACGCCATGCCAGTGTGGTACCCAGATTACGACCAGATTGAAACGTATGCTCAATTTCTGAAGTCGAATGAGACAAAATTAACTGTAAGTAATTCGAGAAAAGGAAGAGAATTGTGTTGATTCACGATCACTAACGTTTTTGTGTAATTTTTTTGCAGACCGAGGAAGAACTGAGTGCCAAAGAAACTGTCAAAGAAATCATTCAAAAGGATCGGAGTGGATCTTCGCAACAAGAAGAAGAATTCCCTTGGCGGTATAGGAAAGATCCTTTAAGCGAACTGTCCGAGCAAGAAAAAGATTCGCTTTGGCGATACAGGCGACAGTGTTGCTTATTACCGCATTCTTTACCTCGCCTACTTGATGCAGTGAAATGGGAAGAAAGAGATCACACATCTCAAGTAAAAGAAACTAGAATAACTAAAAAAAAAAAATTCAAAAGAAAATCTTAAGAAAAAATTTGTAAATATTCTTAAAATCCCTGTCTTTCCTCGCATAGATGCTGGTTTTACTTAAGTCTTGGCCTCCAGTTCCACCAGAAGTGGCTTTGGAATTGCTAGATTGCAAATATGCAGATCCCAGTGTTCGCAAATACGCCGTAAAATGGTTGGATACCGAATTAACAGACGACAAATTATCACAGGTAAAAAAATTTTTTTTACTAAAGGCAATTTTGTAATATTTAGTGATCAATAGGAATGTTTTTAAAAACTTTTTGTAATATTTAATGATTATTAAGAATTTTTTAACTTTTATTAATTATTCTGAATTTTTTATTCGAATTTTAGTATTTATTGCAATTGGTGCAAACGTTGAAATACGAACCTTACCTAGACAACGATCTCGCTCGGTTTCTCCTTAAAAGGGCCCTTACTAACAAGAAGATTGGCCATTACTTCTTTTGGCATATGAAGTAATTAAAAAAAATCATAAAATAATCTAAAAGTTACATTTATTTTGTATTGTAGGTCAGAAATGCATGTGCCTGGGCTTAGTATCAAATTTGGTCTCATGTTGGAAGCCTTTTGCCGCGGAGTAGGTGCTCATTTGAAGCAACTCGTGAAGCAAGTAGACGCCTTGGATAAGTTAACGAAATTGAGCGATTCTTTGAAAGACAGAAAAGTGGAACCACCTAAAGTAATTAGAACCACCTAAACCATATTTAAAATATAATTCCACGACTATGACAGTTAATTGCTGTTTTATTTTCATAGGAGCGCTTAAAATTCCTTCAAGAACAAGTGCAACAGAAAGATTACCTGGACGTGTTGCATAATTGGACTTCGCCGTTAAGAAATTCGCACATTTTAGGCAAACTAGAAGCCAAAGAGTGTCGGATTCTGGATTCCGCTAAAAGACCGCTCTGGCTCGTGTGGAATAACCCCGATCCCAAAGCAGAATGCTTGTTACCGCATCATGCGATCATTTTCAAGAACGGAGATGGTAAACTTGACTTAAAACTTTTCGAAATTTGTATGTATTTTAATGAATTTGGGGTCCTGTGTGTTTAGATCTTAGACAAGATATGCTCACACTCCAAATGATTCGTATTATGGACAATATTTGGCAAAACGAAGACCTGGATTTGAGGTTAACTCCCTATGCTTGCCTATCTACTGGCAAAGAGGTGAAAAATATTTACATTTTTCAGATTTTGAGTAGTCTTATTCCATTTTTCATTGATATTTCTATTTACTTTATTTTCGTTTTTTTAATTAAATATTTTAAATTTATTTTATTTACTTTTGTTTTATGTTGTGTTCTGTTTTTCCTGTAAATTTCAGGTTGGAATGATTGAAGTCGTCAGGAAAGCGAAGACGGTTTACAGTATTCAGAAAGCGAGTAAATGGGGCGCGTTTCAGATGGATGATACGCAGTTACATAAGTGGATCAAAGAGAAGAATAAAGGCGTGGAGAGCAAGTATGTTTAAACAAACTTAATGGAGAATTCAAAATTTTCGTAATTTTTGTAGGAAAATGTAAACAAATTTTGTTCTTTTGAGTAGGTATGAACAAGCGATTGAAAATTTCACGTTATCTTGTGCTGGGTATTGCGTGGCAACGTTTATTTTGGGTATTGGGGATCGTCATCCTGACAATATCATGGTTAATGAAGACGGTCAGATCTTTCATATTGATTTTGGTCACTTTTTGGGCCATTTCAAGAAAAAATTCGGAATCAACCGAGAACGTGTGCCTTTTGTCCTTACGGACGACTTTATGCACGTGATATCCAAAGGCGTGGAAAATCCTCGGAAAAGCAAAGAATTCAAAACGTAATTTACACATTAGGAATAATTTTTTCAAGGAAGTGTTAATTTTTCGATTATTTTTACTTGGCTTTTTTTTAGATTCCAAGGATTGTGCGTTGAAGCGTATTTGGCGTTAAGACACCACGCGAGTTTATTAATTACCTTATTTATGATGATGCTGCCTACAGGAATTCCAGAACTTCAAGTAAATTTTAAACTTTTACATTAGTTTTGGTTTCATGTGATGCTTTTCTCCGTTTTAGTCGATTGATGATGTTGGGTATTTAAGAAAAACTTTGGCGGTGGAGAAAACCGAGCAAGAAGCTATCGAATATTTTAAAAATCAACTCTGTGACGCGTACAGTAGCGCATGGAAAACAAAAGTGGACTGGTTTTTTCATGGAGTTAATCACTAAATGCATGTCATGCCAGAAATTGTACAGAGAAACAAAAATACATCCAAATTCATCGAAAACAAATTATTAAATTATTTGCGTTGATTAAGTTTAAGATTACTAGATTGCATACACAGGTAATGTATTTCCTGGTCAACTTTAGGCATTGATTATAGAATTGAGAAGTATAATATGCAAAAGTTTTGAAAGTGATTGCATACTTTGGAGATCAGAATTGTCATTTCATTTGGAAGCTTCCTTCAAATCGTCGAGTTCTTTTTTGGTTTGGGACCATAGTTCAGCTTTGTTGCTCTTAAAGAAGAGCATAGTATTTGACTGCTGGGTATAAACACGCTGCAAATCAAAATTAAATTACGTTTGATCAGATTATGGATGAAATTACATTAGATTACGATAATTAAAATTCAATAATAATAATCTTGTAATTAGTAATTACCGCGTTTTGCTTTAGAGAAGCAAGTTCCACGTCTAAGATGGTTAACTCTCTAAGCTAAAGACTAGATTAAGGAAGGCGGCCCACTAATAAATAACACGTTATAACTCACTCGTTTTTCATTGTTTGAATCCATCCTTTCGTTTCACTTGTTACTATTTGTCGTTTTGCTGCCCGCCCACCACTATGGCATCCGGTAAGCCCCAAAACTATTTGATATACAACAGGAAACGGACTTGACTGATAGCCGAAAAGACGGCTAGTAAAAATCTATCAACTGATATCAAGTTGTATCAAACTCGATCGAGTATATCAAATTCTATCAAGTTGTATCAAAATTTCTCCGAAATGCGAACTAAAATGCGAACCAAACGCGAAATGCGAAACGACTGTGTTTGGAGCAGTGTTGGGCCGTGAATCGCTTCCCTGATTAGTATATAAGTGCCCCGACTGTATATATAGACGCGTTTTAAATAAAGACAATAAACTGTAGTAAAATAATAGGTATCAGTTATTGTATAGCAACTTCGTCACATGAAGCCCACCTCCCTAAATTTATTAATAAAAACGATCCCCCCCAACACAAAAAATAAACAATAGATTGCAATGAAACAAAACTGTCAGTATTATACTGAACAATTAACAAGTGTTCAATTAACAAGTACTTGAACAAATTAAATTCACAATTCCTCCAACACACATAAAAAATCTTTCTATTCTTCATCTATAGGCTTTGGAATGTCATACAATTAATTTTTAGATTCGCAGTTCCTTATTTAGGGTGAGTCAGGACAGTCAGGCGTATTTGTACCCGTAGATACCGAACCGGGTACTGCACCTCCACAACCTTCTAAGCGACTAATGGCTCGCAGCGCCTCCGTCCGTTGGGCAGGGTTCATCGACTGAAGAACGTGCATCACGGAATCCAAGGCAATTTCAGGTAAATTCTGTTTAAAAAATCCCCACAAAATGTATACATTAACCTCGCTCTTCCATATCTTCACTTCTTCTCGCTCTTTCACACTTTTTCTCTTTTTTTAACGTACCTGAATCACTCCGCGTACTTGGGATAGTGCCGTATCCCGCCGGAGACACCGAATATTCTCTGAGACAACCGGTTTCCGAGGATTCCCTTTAAGCTGCTCCTCTAACCAATCAACAACCGCCATATTGTCTTCCCACAAGTACGCCTACAAGTACGTCAAAAGTTAAAAAATAGAAGCAAATCGAAAACCCGAGAAGCTAGCACGTACTTCAGTGGCTCCTTTGTCCTCCATGAACCATCGACTGAGCATCGACTCGCCCTGACGGTACGTCAGATTTGGCTGTACGGCCAGAATCTGGTCGATTACGCCCTTTTCGAGTAGTCGGCGCCTCAGTCGCCAGTACAACACAAAGCGCGAGCGGCGCCAAGGTACTATGTCCTGGATCACTCCCTTTTCGTGCATTCTTTCGGGCGTGTCGTGGAGATCGGCGAAGTGGGTGGCCATCTGCCGGTACATCGGTGCCAGTAATTGTTCTCTCTGGTTCAACTGCTGCTCTAGCGCCCGTTTATCCGCCGGCGGAAGATCCGGGCGACAGAGTTCCTCCCGGATCTTCTGGATCACGGGATCTAACCTGGCCATCGTCTTGAGCAAATCTTTGAGTTTGTACTTGACTTCGACGATCCCTTCCGGCTCTAATACCCCACCCCTTGATTCCGGGTCCGCGTACATCTCCATGAATGCTTCATTGATGGTCGCGTCGATCACGACCCACGCCCCTCCGCGGAGCTCGCCGTACGGCGGTATATATACCAAAATGGGTTGCTTGTAGTTATGCAGACCATCCACGATGTACGCGCCAAACTTGACCACTTGCTCGTACATATCCTTCATGCCCCCTGAGAACCCTCTCCAGTTGGCGAAGATGATTAAAGGCAGCCCTTCTTGGTTGAAATCTTGGATCGCCTGCGCAGTTTTGTACGCCGAGTCAGGAAACCATACCTGGCCCGCTTGGGAGACCAGCTTGGCCTCCGAGTCCAAGTTGGCCGGATCAGCGGGTAGGTGAAGCTCCACGGTACGGGTTTCGACCGCGATGACTCCGATGGGAATGCCGCCGAGTCGAGCTCTACCGCACACGACGGTTTGAGCCCAGACCGCCATGATTTCGTCAAAGGATCCGCGGTCGAAGAACCCGCTCTCCCACTCGTTTGAGTGATGCGGGTTGATCCTACCTTCTAGCATCCAACGCGGATCGTAAGGGGTCTTGGTAGGCGTAAACTGCACGTCGCGGTCCAGTGGGTCCATCACGGGCCAAACGGGTAAAGCGGAGCCTTTTGACTTGGGCATATACGATAGCCAACGTAGCAAGCCTAAGATACCGCCCAAATCGTGCGCATCGGTCCGATGGGACACCCCATTGTTGTACATGATCTGAACGCCACCTAACTGGTTGTTGGAAGTGTACACTTCCCTTCCGAGTAACTTGTTCAAAGCCCCGAACCCAGTCAAAATAATGTGAGAGTTTTCGATCTGGATGACACGTTGTCCTAAGCGTACCAGGTATGTACCGATTCCAATGGCTCTGCAAGTAACCATGGACATGGTAACGATTTCCTGGTAGGCCTGCGAGGTTTCTCCGGCGATCATGCCGGCGTAGCGTAGGTTCTCTACCCCTAACCCGTCGTCTTTCCCGATAATGTCTGTGATCTTGTAACGCGCTTCACCGTCGTCTTCGATCAGCTCTGCACGGACGGAATTCATGGCCGAGACCTTCTTAAAGTCCTCGGCGCTCAAATACAAGTACTTGAAGCCCTTCTCGGGGTCTTTGACGTCCACCCAAGCCACCCGAAACAAGTGTTTGATCTCCTCCGCCAACCCAATCCGCGCGCCACTATTAGCCGCAATGTAAATGCGCGGGATCTTCAACTTCCGCGCCATTTCAGACGCCAAGAGGAAGAGTTGATCCTCCTTGGGTCCAAACGAACCAATCATGAAGGTAATGTCGTTACAAATTACGATGATGTTCCGGCCTTCCTGGAACTCTGGAGTGTAGACGGTGATCCGCCATGCGACCATCCCGATGTCGTTCTCGCCCGGTAGTCGTTTTTGTTCTGCCAGCTTACCTTCCGCGTCAACTACAAGCTCGACTGACGTCATGAGTTGGGAGGGTCGCTCCCCTGGAGGTAACCCTGCTCGCAACCGGTAATTCAAGAACTCGTCCCATAGTTTCTTCGCCGTCTGACGGAACATTTCTGGGAAGTCGTAGACGTACGTGGTCCCGTTCGATTGAGCTTGGAACCGCTTTAACTGCAAGTAATCTTTGGTCATATACGGGGTCGATATAGGCAACCCATGGAGCGCTCCGTGTCGTGGTCCATAGGCTTCGAACTTGACGATCCCCGTTCGTGGATCCGTCACCTCTTTGTACAAGCAAATGTCCAGGTAGTACCCGCTCTCGTTGGACAAACACAAGCGGATCGGCACCGTTTTCGAGTTGTTCGCCGTCCGGATGATCATTTTCAGCTCCGCCTGCAAGACGCGGAGCTTCCAGAGCCGCGGCCCGTACCTCATAACCATATTCCTTACACTTTCCTCGATCTTAGCCGGATCCATAATAACAGTGGGAACAAAGTTAAGAAAAATATGGTTACAGTCCGTCCGGCGACTGTACGGGTGCGAAAACGCCACCTCGAGCTCATCCATGGATTCTAAGAGTAACCTCTCGCCTTCGTTCTGCAAGTACTCAAAGGACGCTTCTTTCGTGATCAAATCCGAGTGTCTGATGATCGACCGGACGAAGAACCGGTAGTCTGTCACCTCCTGGCCCTTAGCCACCTTCGCCTTACCGAGATACAAGTGCATTTTCTGATTGGATGTCGGTAAAGCCTCAAGCTCGTACGTTCGCATGCGGTTGATCTCCAACTGGAAGGCCAACGCAGGCTCCAGGTGGCGGTAGATCCGATCTTCGGCGAAACTGTCCCTCGCGCGGTAGGTAAAAAATTTGGGATGCTGTTTCCGGTAGAATATGACGAACGTCAACCGCCGAATCCCGCCTTCCACCAGTACGTCGCGTTTGGCGGAGCAGAAAGAGGTGAATCGCTCACTCAGCATGTTGTCGTCGATAATCTCGTCGCAGCGGATCCCCACGTTCAAGATGTGGATTGGTTCCCGGCTCTGATTTTAACACAAAATTACGGGAAATTAGTAACTAACCTTTCGAAGCAGGGATTTAAACCACAGCTGCGCATGCGTGCATGCGACACAGAACGAAAACGAACAGTAATAACGTGCATAACACACCAGAGGTTCCAAAAGGAGCATTCTGCGTTAACCCTCCTAACTACGCGCTAATATCGGATGACGTTTGCACTTCGTTACTTAATTAAATTAAGTAAAATCCTATGTTACTGAAATATTATAAAAATGGCTAAATATCTCAAATATTAACTAAAAAGTCCTAAAAGTTAACCAAAAATATAATAAAATCCTACGAAGATTACTGAAAAATCCCTCTGATGTTACTAATCAATTTGGGAAATGACTGCGAACTACTAGAAAATTTCAGAAATTAGTAGAAAATTTCGGAAATTACTGCAAGTTACTACAAAATTTCGGAAATTACTGCGAGTTACTACAAAATTTCGGAAATTACTTCGAATTACTAGAAACATTTAAAAATAACTGTGAAATTACTAAAAATTTTCGAAAATTACCGCAAAATTGTAGAAGATTTCGGAAATTTCTGTGAGTTATTAGGAAGTTTAGGAAATACTGCAGATTACTAGAAAATTTCGGAAATTACTGCGAATTACTAGAAAGTTTCGAAAATACTGTGAATTACTGGAAAATTTCTGAAACTAACGCGAAAGAATAGCTCGTTTAACGCAGCTAGGTCCTTTTGGGGAGAAAAGGCATCTTCTAAAAGGTCGTGCGGGGACTAACGACATGGAATTTTTGGATGCACACCAGCAAGGCGTGGCTCACCTTGTCTTGAGTTTCAAGTTCTTCGACTTCAAAGATACCTACTTCAGCGAAACTGGAGGGCATGCTGACAGAGACAAAACGATTGCTGCTTCCGCCCATTGATAATTCTTCGGCAAAATCCACGTCTTGCAAACTTGGCGTGGAGGGGGTGGAGTCTTGGAAGAGGGACATGACTTGTTCGAAATTTTTGGTGAAAGTGTCAAAATTGGCGAAGGACGCCATGCAGCCCGTTCGCTGACAGTTCTCTAGATCTGTAGGTAACTCCAGCAAGTTGGAGATCTCGTCAAAGGATTGAATGTGACCCAAAGAACCTTGGCTCTTATTATGCGGAATCCTAGAAAAAATAATTTTCTTTACTTGAATCTTCTTAAGACTATTTTTATGTTTTAGGGCTTTTTATTATTCGTTTGATGATTAATTGTAATAATTTTATGGGTTTCATATCGATTCTTTTTCAAATCTAACGAGAAAAAAACAAACTCACCTGTTGGGATGTGAAGAAGGTAACAGAAATTCAAACTGTACTACGCAGATATCGCCATGAACTTCCTTATGTTGAAGGCACGTTAAGTCGTACGATGTGTAAGAACGCCTTACGTAAACCTGGATAAAGGAAACAGGAGAACTAAGCAAATTGCTGCAGAACTATTAGAAACATTTATGCGAAAATGCCACTAATCCGATTACTCATGGGTTTAAATTTGTCCGCACACGCATATCACAGATATTAGTGTAAGGAGGATTCTTACAAGTATTACTTCAGAAATTTAGAATATTACTGCAGTAATAGTTCAAGATTGAAAAAATAACGAAGAATAACCAAAGGGATGTGAATATCATTAAGCAGAATATCAATCACACAAAATTACTGCCAAAATAATGGATGTTACTGCTTAAGTAATGACTACGCATAACGGTACGCATTACTGAAATTTTTTTCGAATATGACTACAATCTAAATTTCTTATTACTGCAGAAATATGTAATAATTACTGCACCCACATGACTAGCAAAAAAATTACCTCAAGGGCAGCCATGCGGACAGCTTTGTTTTGATGGAAGAAAAAGTCGTGCAATACATCAAAAATCGACGTTTCGGACATTATCAATTTTTGCAGATTCTCCGGATGGAAATCATGACCGTAAATGTCAATCGCAGACAAGAAAATCGACTCCATTTGGTTGTGTCTCAACTCATAAGCTGGCTGATGCGACGCTATAAGTACCTACGTATCTCACGCAAGAAAAAATTCACATAAAACCGTCCACTTTACCAAAAAATCACAGAATTTCTTACTTGTCTAGCTCGTAATGCCACTCTAGCGTTTTCGGTTCGATTCAAAGTGGTCAGATCTTTCAGAATATTCCCCAGCTCGTCTGTCAAACCTGGTTCATGGCTCCAAAGATGGTCAATCAATTGCGTCACCAACAAATTTTTCTTTTGAACCTGCAAAAAATACCCAAAAATCCTTTTAAACTCCTTTCTGTTCCTATAATTTCTCTAAAAAAAAGGGGGAAAAATCTCACCTGAGAATGCGAAAAAACCGTATTAACAACAGTAGTCATATTGTCTTTATGTTTCTCCCTCAAAGTCGTTAAACACTTGTCGTAATGGCCTTGCTGGAACTGACTTTCGACGCTAATATACTGCTTGAGCAAATCATGGACGACCGCTTTCATTCTCCCGCGAATTCCATTACGATATCGCTGAACCAATTGCACTACCCCTTGAGTCGTCAAGAAAAACACGTCTCGGTCTGCGCGTTTCTGCAAAGTAGCCGCATGCCTAAAGGAAATTTTAAAAAATTGCATTATTATCCTTTTTTTTTTTTAGAGAGAAACTCCTATTTGAATCTTTTCCCGGCCAAAATCTTCAAGTCTTACGTGTCGATAACGCTGGCAATCTGTTGGCTGGGGAAAGTAGCCAAAACGGATGTGATATTACTGGCATAGAGCGCCAATAGCTTCCGGATCTTCTTCTCAACCGATGCTGGAATTCTTCCACTAATACTCGAAATAACTTCCTAACATAGGCCAAAAATATTCTTAAAAAATGTTTTTCTTTTCGAATTTCAATTCAAATTTCTCAATTTCTCACTTGGAGTTCGTGTAATGGCAAACTCGGGTCTTTCAAGACCGACATCAGCTTCTCAATGGTTTCCTTTAGCTTGGGCTGGAAGAACGGATCAGGAAAACAGTATCCTTTTAATAATACAAAATAATTGTAAAATATCTTCGTTTTTTCGTTCCTTTTGAATTTTTCGCTATTATTTTACCCGACAGCACGTTATCGAGCAGCATTCGACAGGCCTGGTACACCTGGCTGTGTTTATCGCCGTAAAAAGGCAAACTACTTTCATTTTCAGGGAATTTGTCCGTAAATAACTGCGCTCTTTGGATCCGTGATGCGTCATCTAAGTCTAAATGCGCAATAATAACGCCAGCGTCTAAAACTGCGCCTGCTCGTTTGTTGTAGTACAAGCAGCCTGGCTCGGTCACTGTTAACGTCATCACCATTTTCATAACCTTAAAAAAATAAGGAAAAATATTAAAACAAATAAGACATTACACAGTTTCTTTATTTTGTACTTCAATTTCTGCATAGGCTTGACCAGATTGAACATGTCCGCCTTCTTCTACTAAATATCCCAGTAATTTCCCTGCCGAAGGTGAGCGAAGGATCGTGGGATCATTGTCTTTCTCGAAAATGCACGTTTGATTCCCAATTACTACTCGGTAACGGTCAATTTCTTCCTTCATGTAGGTATTATAGCTGGCTCCGTCCACTGAAAGCAGCAAACCTAAAATAGAATTAGTTTTTATATGGAATTCTAGGGTTTTATGGAAGTAAAATCGCAAATCTTATAATCTGAACCAGAAATATTACTTCCGTCAGCCAATCGATGCATTTCTACTTCTTTATAGGAGCCATTCATGAGCAGAAAGTAGCAATTGGGTCCAGTTTTGCTGGCTGTGACTTGGTACTTGATTCCCTCGTTGATCAGCTCGAGATTCACTGAATTCGAAAGAACGCAGGCTGGCAGAATCTGTCCCCTACAAACAAATCGTCGTTTTTAAGCAAAAACTCTTACTTTCTTTTCGTTTTTACATTTAATTCTTTATTTAGTATTTATAAAAGAGGAAATTACCGTTCGAGGGAACTTTGGAAGGTCTGGAAAGTGTTGAGGATCGCTTGGTCGGCTACATTTAAACAACCACAGATGACTGCCAACAAACGATTCGGTTTTTCCGTCTTAACTCGCTCGGCAATCATGGCGTCTAACCAAGTGGTGCTAATTTCATTGCGTTGGAAAGCTTCGGTTTCCAGCAGCGTGATCAAGTACTCTACTGTTGTCCTGAAATCACCTCGAATCGACAGTTCTTTCAAGGCAATCACCATATTCCTAATATAAATAAAATTTAAACTCAAATTAAATCAAATAAAAACATATAAATACGAAATCAGAACAAAAACTCACTCTCGAGCTACTTCACGATCTTCTCCCCATGAAAAGCAGTGTCCAAATTGCGAATCAGCATATTCATGCAGACCACCCGAGGCTGCCACGCTAAAATAACCCCAAACATTCTTCGACGATCTAAAGTTCAGCTCTTGCACCGTCCCGGAACTTGGCTTGAATCCTAAAAAGAAAAAAAATAGCCCAAAACGATTACAAACTTTTTTTTTTCTAAACTCGATTTATTATTATTTATCATTATTTTATTATTATTTTTTTTATTCTAATTCTTTATTATTATTATTATCTTTATTATTATATTTGTTATATTACTTTTTTTTTCAAAGTAATTTGAATCTAACGTGCAAGAAATTCTTGATGAATTGAGTTTCTCACCTTCTTCTGGATTCTCACTCGTAATCCTAGCAGCAATAACATGTCCCCAGGGTCTGGGTTTATGCAAGGGAATGTCAAAATTAATCGGCTTTTCGTCCCATACATCCATTCCATATAAAGATCTAATCGATTTGATTCTATATAGAGGAATTCCCATAGCAACCTACAAAACAGGACGGACATTGTATTATTTCTTATCTTTATATTATTTTTTTATTTTATTTTTTATTTGTATTATTTCATTATTTATTATGTATTATTATTTTGTTAATTTTGGGAGACAGAAACGGTACCTGAAGTTGAGCTGCGGGTAAATTTACATCAGCAACCATTTCCGTACAAGGATGTTCCACTTGCAAACGCGGATTGAGTTCCAGGAAATAGAATTTCCCGTCAGATTCATACAAATATTCCACCGTTCCAGCACTTACATACCCCACCATTTTAGCTAATCGAACTGCAGCCTGCGAAAATGAAGAAAAAAAAATTATTACAAAAATTGTAAGAAATTTCTTTAAATTATTTATTAATTAAAAAGTTATTACTTTCTCCATTTTTTCAAAGATATCCGGGCTCGCGATGACGCAAGGCGCTTCTTCGATAATCTTCTGGTGTCGACGTTGAATAGAACAATCGCGGCCAAACAAGGATATGGCATTTCCGTACTGGTCTGCCATTAATTGCACTTCTAAGTGATGGGCGCAGCTGGCTGTCTTCATTATAAAGATGGGCGAGCCAGGTACTTCCGCTTGGACCTATTGTTTTTCATAAAACATAGTCATGAATGTGTGTCTAAAGTAAAGAAAATAAGTAACAAAAGCTTTACCTGACGGAACAAACTGGGGAAATCTTCAGAATTTTCCGCTTTACGAATGCCTTTGCCCCCGCCCCCTTCCGAGGCTTTAATCATAACAGGGAATCCGATTCTTTGAGCAGCTTGCAAACCGTCTTCCACCGATTCCACGCATCCTTTCTTGTACAGATCAGAGGAGATTTTGATTTTCTTGTCCTTGAACTCTGCTTTCAACCCTAGAAATGTTTTTTTTTAGAAAACAAAATTTTCGTTTATATGCTTAAGAAAGGGGAAGTTAGGTGAATTACCTGAGCCAGACCAAGGTAAAGTTGGGATATCTGCAGTTTGGGCAACAATACTCGATGCGATTTTGTCGCCTAAGGCCCACATTGCCTTTTCGGGTGGTCCCAAGAATGCAATATTGTTCTTGGTCAGTAATTCTGGCAATTTCGGGTTCTCGGAGGCGTGACCCCATCCTGCCCACACACCCTATGATACAAATACCGAAATAAGTAAAATACAAAAAAAAGGTAGGAACAAAGCTCTTGGCTTCTAACATCCTATTTTTATCAAGATTTTTATTTCAGAAAATTAGTCTTATATAACAAGGTTCTTAATTCATTGTTGGCGTCAATGCAAGTTTTAAATTACGAAAGTTTTATTTGGCATAAAAAGACCTTTCTTTAGAAAATTACACTTAATCATCTGGTTTGTATAGGCATTCATGATATTACACGCTCCAAATCAGTTTTATATTCACTGAGAACATTCTAGGACGCTCGACTCGCGCCAAAACGCTATTTACGGTCCGAACCGCTGAAGCTTAGGTACGATACCAAACAATGCGGTTTCGGACTGAGTAAACCGTTTGTCTTACGCAAGGCATTCGGGACCTTTAAAAAAAAAAGCAGCCCAACGCAAACATTCGACATTTCCACTAGGAATAAAGTCTAACTTAACATACTTTAAAGACCAATAATAAATTATGTGGTAAGTAAGATCTTTAAAAAACTATCAATAAGCGAGTTAAACTCTGTAAAACCAAACAATATTCCGGGTTGGGAGGCGGAGCCTACTTCCATAACATTTCAACAACGAAAGCTGAAAACAAAGTTGGTATTTGAAGTACTGTTAAGTATTGTACATTGTTATACTTATTGTAAAGTATATTAAATTAAATATAATGTCTTTCCAAACGAAAACAAATAACGCCTTCGCTTGATTGGAAACAGGAGTTACAACTCGAATAAACGATAAAGCAAAGGTTTTACCTGAACTTGCATTCGCTTAGCTATATCAATGATAAGTTCCACATTGGCGTAATTATTATTGTTGCTTCCGCCCGGTACAGGAACATAATGGTCTGCCATTTTAATATACTCCGCATTGGCTACAGCACAGGAAAGAAGCCAAAATTACACTTTATTAAGTTCGTCTTAGCTAATAAACCAGAAAATGCTTGCCTTTCAAGTCTTCTGGAGTAACCATAACTACAAACCGAATCGCTCGCTCATTCCTAAACATTTCGTACGCCCAGCGTCGAATAGATCGCATGCACTTAACCGCAGCAATGCCATTATTGGCAATCAACACCTAGAAACAAACCCGACAAAGCGAAACAATAAAGAATACCTATCCAACTACACTTTAAATCAACCTAACTTACCCGATTAATGACTCGATTGCCCCCAAATTTGCGTACAAACTCTTCCGGTGTCGCGACAGTCATTTCCTTATATTCTGAAGTACTTTTATGTGCTCGCATGTGAATCTGGGACATGGTAGCTCTGCCAAAAACAAACGAGAAATGTTGATATTTCTTTCCTTTTTCTTTCTGTCTAAACTAGAGACACCAAACACCCTTTGCGATAAGAATAATCGATACTATATAGGATCTTTCAACTAGACCCTTTTCCACTGATAAAAAGTTACACTGAAAGAAAAGATCTACAAGTCAGCAGAAAACAAAGTAAATAAATAAATCTGGAGTGAGACCTTATCGGCTTCTTGGGTTTTTCTGCCGGTGGAGCAGCACTTCCGACCCCATCTTCCGAAATAGTATCTTGACTCCCGAGTGAAATCACGTCGTCTTCCCGCACTTCCAGTCCGACGGTTTCACTGACTAGAGGCAAATTGGCCAACGGGTTTTCTGCGACTTGGGTAGGCGTAGAAGGCGTGGAAATGTTCTCGTCAGAGCCTACTAAAAAACTCACTTGGTTTGGCAAACGAGTTAAAGCACCAGCATTCGTATCTTCCATGGCCGGACTCCAACTTTCTTGCCTTAATGAAAAAAAAATGAATAATGAATTACAATGTAAACTGAACGAACTCGTACAAACTCTTAAAATGTATCCAAATGTTTATTACAAATTATTAGAAAATTACATTCCTTAGAACATCATAACGTTAGTCCTAGAACTTTTTAAAGTTGCAATATTAATAACCCTTGACTCACGTAGTTTTTTTTATCCGATTACGATTTTAATTCAGATTTTTGCGACTTAAATCGCACTTTTGAAGGTTTTTACGCACCAAATACAGAAACACACATAAAATTAAACACGGAGAGAGTTAAGAAGAGAACTGTTACTGTTGTGATACATATCCTGCTCTTGTTGTACACAATTGGAATGGGGTGCTTTCTTGCTTACGTCACGTCGTCAGTCGTCAGTGACTCCGACTGTCTTGAGAGAAATTAGAAAACCTTTTTTTTTTTTTACCTTTTTCCTGCAAACGTCTAAGGAATTTTTGGGAGCCTCACTTCACAAGCATTAGAGTAGAACACGGGACTTTTTGAGTATGTAAATGGAAACGGCCGTAGGAATAGGTAAAACCGGAAAAAAAATCGGTCAAGATCCCCTAGGCTTTAAACACCTGCTTTTCTATTTCTCCTCCAAGCCGAAAGAAAATCCCGTTCGCTCACCTTGAAAACACGGGGAAAGCATCCCGACATGCCATATTGAGTTACTTTCAAGCTTCATAGATGGCGCGTGATGGCGGTTTTCGAGCTTTAATTTTCAAACATAAAAGATTTGAATATGGCCAAACAACGAGCCGCCAAACTGACGAACGTTCAACGCTTTCCAACCGCTTGTTTTGATGCCTTGGTGGTACTTCTTTTGTGAAAGTGTATTCCTATTTCAAGCGTGATTAATTTGAAAACATGGAGCCCAATAATACAAGACAGAATAATTTAAAAAAGTTGTCTAATTTTACGTTTCGTACCCCGTTATCTGAAGCTGAAAAGAAGTAAAATTGGTTTGACATAAAATTGTTTATTTACTTCTGTGAAACGGAAACTTTATTAATGATATACCTTGTTTTAGAGCCAAATTGGAAGCATGGAGAGCTGAGAGAAAGACCAAGTTAGCCAACCGCATTGTCAACCCTGGAAATGCTACGAAAAGCAAACCTAACGTCACAATTAAAAATGTTTCGCGTACATTGCCAAAACCCACACCATCTACTTCAACCGCAACAATCACGACTGCAAAAGCTGCGAAGAAGGAAAACCTTCCACCAAAGCCCAAGACTGTAGCTTCCAAGACACTTTCAACCGTTCCTCGCAATATTTTAGCGCCTAAGAACGCACCCAAGGCAAATCCTCCTGCAAAACCCACTTCGCAAGCTGCACAAGCCCCAGCAGTGAAACCTAGACTCACTAGACAAGCTCCCGTCATTAAACAAACGAAAACAAGTCAACGTCGTCTGAACATAGCCACTGCTGGTGTCACTTCGTTTTGGAATCCCGCCCAGCGTCAGAAAGAACAGTTTCAAAAGGCTTACCAGACTCTTAAACAAAATCCCCAGCTTAACATTACTGCCAAAGATGATCAGAACCAGACTGGAGAGCGTAAAACTGAGGCTCTTAATGCCAAGCGAGATACTAAACGCAGATCCGAAGCTTTTGTGGTGGAAATTTCACCAGTCAAAGCCCAATCTCCAATTCTGAAGCCTCCCACGCTTAGTCAATCATTCCGCACACCGCAAACTAAGAAGCCTGCAATGAAATACGCTTTCGGAACAGGCTGTGCGTCCTTACAGCGAGCTGAATGGAAAACTCCAAAGGAACCGTCACAAACGTAAACTCCAAAAAATAAAATAACGAAATGTAAATAAATGTAAAAACAACTAAAATTGAATTCTTGCAGGGAGAAGATCGCCAAGTGGATGGAGTCTAAAGGCCGAAACACTCATGGCTGCACGCATTTAAGTTGCATGACTGGATCGCAAGCTAAGAACACGGATCGTCCTGTTCGATTTAATTCAATTCGCAAGAATTTCTCTCAGATTAGTAACGTGCTTGTGGACATGAAAGATGATCTTACTTCCCCTAAACTTAAGGTAGAGGTTAATTTTCAAATGAGCGTTATGTTATTTTTCATGTTTTTTAACGTTCTTAATTGAATCATTTGGATATTTGTATTAATTTTTATTAATAGAGTAATTTGGATAAATTCGAATTTATTTTTCTCCTTTTTAGAAACACACTAGTGAAGAAGTAGAGGAGCTTGAGACCAGTCCAGTGAACACTACTTACGATAAAGGTGCGTTTTTAGAAGCTTTCAATTGTAATTAACGTTCCTTTTCTCTCATTTTAAACCATTTTTCACTTCCGTTTAGATGAAATCCTGGAATCAAATCATGACGTCACTGAAGTTGAGGTACATTCCGCTGCCACGCTCGCTTTCTACACTCCCATGAAGCCACAAGTGGCTCAGGAAACTTTCGAAACCGTTCCAACCACTGAAGTTGAAGAAGTAGACGTAGAGCCAGAAAAAGAAAGTGAAGAAAGCCCAAATCCGTGTGGAATCGATGGAAAAGGCAAGGAAAATGTATATGAAAATGGCGCTGATGGATCCGATTTTACTCTGGAACACCTTTTAGCTGAGATTATGACTGGATTTAAGCAGGTTTGAATTCCGTATACAAAATTTACAAAATATTATTATTTTCTTAATATATATTGTACTTAGGGACAATCGCCTGACGTGATTCAAGTTTGGTTGAACAAAACCGATACCACTTTCCCTGACGCTCGTCGTCAGGCCTCATTCTGGGTGGCCAAGTCGTACTTGGCTGAGCATTACCATGGTCCTGAAGTTGCTATCGATGTTTATGAAGAAGCCATGAAAGTTCAAGCTGAGGTACTACATTCTTGTAATCTTTTTTATTTGTAAATTTAAAAAAACAAAACAAAAAAAGTGGACTAACAAGATCTCGATTGTAATCGTCTGGCGTGTCTTTTTTTATAGCCGTTTAATGTGCTCCACGAAGCTTTCGAGAACTTGTACGAGCGCGTGGGTCAACTTTCGATTAACGTATCGCAAACTCCACTATTGAAAAAATTGGCCAAGAAGTTCCGCGGCCAAACGCCAAAGCATCGGAACAGCCATATTGGGTTGGATGCTCAAAATATCATCAAGGAAAGCGTGATTAAATACGAGCTACGTGTTGAGACTATTTACAACTATTTGCAGTAAGGAATTTTCGCCCAGAAATAGCATTCAGATCCAAAATAATAAATTCTTCTTTGATTTAATTTTTTTTAATTTAATTTTTTAGGAGATTGGAGACTGGGAAGCGCGCCAAAACGCCACGGAAAAGTGTGCCAGTGCCATTGTCGAGTTTGAGTGACGTCAAACTGGTCGCCACACCTGTTCGGCGATCTTTACGAACGCGCAAATCCCAAATGCGTTCAAATTGCGTATTTTTAGATGATGTGAACGAAGAATTGTCGGTCGTGGACTCCATTGATGAGTTGGAGCCGGCCTTGAGAGAGAAGTTGGTGTTTAGGGAGAACAAAGCGTTAGGATCTCTCCATTAATTTACATATTTTTTTAACCCTCTTCGAAATTTGAATTTGAATCAAATTTGAACTGATTTCGATTCATTTGCATCGGCAATGTTTTTATACCCATCACTTCATGTACGTTTATTCGTCGGTTGGCTTTTTTTGTTTTACTTCTTAATTCATGGGGCGAAAGGAAATTTGGCACCAGTTTTAATATGATAATAATACTGTATATTGGTGCAGATTTTTTTTTTTTTTTTTTTTTTTTTTTTTTTTTTTTTTAAAGCAAGTGAAACACAACAGGGATTTGGGGTTTGTAGGGACATTCATAGCAGTATCACAGGTAAAAACGTAGCGAAAGCTGGCGTAGTTGATGATTTTTGTTATCTCTTTCTAAGTAAAGAGTCCCCCCAAGGACCCGAAAAAGCATAGAACGTAAACGCAGAAATAATTTCGGTTTCCAGGGAAGATAAAAAAAATCTTCCTTTTATTCCATATAAAACTCGTGTATCGGGTAGGCCAGCTCAATAAACTTTTGATAGAATCGCTGAAAGGCACGCCTAGAGAATGAAAATGCAATAAGGTTGAATTAATTATGTCTAATAAACGAAAGAAAATTAAATTCTTTGATAAAGTTATTACTTAGAGTAGCTAAAATCTAATTATAACTAGCAATAGTTAACCAGGAAATTAAAAGGGCGAAAGCCATTCCGAACCAAAATTTGCTTGCCAATAATTCGCGAACGGCTAATCGAAATCATTAAGGACCATTTGGTGGTGTTAAAGCGTAGGAATTTGGCCCTATTTGCAGTTCGTGTAAGTAAGGCCGACTTTCCTGTGCTACGCGTAGGAAAATCGCCCTTATTGCGGCTCGGTGTTACTAAAGCTGGTTTTCAGGACTTGAACATAGAAAAATCGTCCTTATTGCAGTTTCATGTTACTAACAGCTAGTTTTCGAGACTTAAACATATAGGAAAACCGTCCATTTCAAATTTTTGTGTTTTTTATGGTTGTTCCTATCCAAAGTCTTGATTTTTTCAGCTTAAAATCGGAATTAATGAGAAATAGAAGTAGATTTACCCCACGGCTTCAGCTACTGGTCGAGTAGTGGTCTCGGCTCTGAAAACGTGGCAAGCAAATTTGAGTTGTTGGGGATGTTTGGTGACGAAACCGAAATAGCGTTGCTCTTGGGGGTGAAAGCCACAAAACGACACATTCTTGAGGGCGTAGAAATAATCGTGACAGTAAACTTGATTAGGCTAGAGCAAAAACAAAGATTTCCCTTGTTATTCGATTTTTATGGGAAGTAAGTTCTATCTTTTTTACCCCTGGTTTACTCCTGTCAGTCATTCGCAATCCTTGGTCAGAAATCTCGAGAATGCAAGGCTGCGGATGAGGAGGCGGGTCTAAGTTCCGGATGCGTTTGACTGCAGCAATGAGCACGTGTTCACCCTTGTGTTCGGTCGTTTCCATCGATCCCAAATAGTTGAGTATGTATCGTTCTTTCTTGAGTTGTGCTGCGTTGGGATCAAAGTCTGCATAGTCTAAGTCCACGACGTAAGCTGAAGGAAATATTCCTTTCCGTCGAGTTCTGAGATTCACCCCTTTGAGAAGAAATATTCTTAGATTTTGTAAACAATATCTGTTCCAAGAATATTCCATGACAAATTCCTTACCTTCGCACCAATAGTCCTCTCCTTCTCTTTGCACGTGGATCGGATCGCCGATTTCGACCTCGATTTCGTCACTGTGACGTGGAAGAAATTTGTGCAAGCCGCGGTGAGTCGCTTCCAGTAAATCCGCTCCGGGGTAATACTGGCTGACTAAGGAAGCAGTCATAGTTCCGGGCGATACTGAGCCTGGAGGGGGAAAGGATAAGGAGCGGGGTTAGTGATTCCCTGTTGAAGGGTTTTGAAGTTACCAATACCTTCCATATTTACTACCGGTGACGTCGATTTGGGACCTTCCGGGGAATGGAACGTGGAATTACCTGAATCGACATCCGCGCCAGGCCAAACGTCTGATTCGCATGAACTTTCGTCGTCTGTTACTGGGAGAAGAACAGAAACGTGGTTAGTAGTACTGCGTGTCAGGGAGAGCGTCTAGGAATCACAAAAGCAAGTGATTTGGGTAGAAGGAGTGAATGCTTACTTCGCATGACGTTGGGTCGGAAGCCGGGTCGATGGTTTTGGGTATTGGCAATGTCGTTGGACCAAGGCGACGTTCGACTACTGTCCAACTCGAAGAGTTCTTCCGCCAATGAAGGGGCGTGTACGACTATGCCAACTTGAGAGTTGTCTTCTAAGGCTTTCCGTGTTCATTGATAGAAAAAGAGAAGGTTTTTTTTACTTACCTCGTTGAATGGTTGGAATCTCGGGTAGCTTACGTCGTCTACGTTCTTCTTTGCGTGGGAGTTGAGGCGAGCCTGGGAGAAGAAGATCGGTGGCGTTGGTGGCTTCTTCGTGTCGATTCCGGGAGTGTTTACTGGGCGAACTATGATTGCTGGCTGACTCGGTCTGGTGCAGAGCGATGACCGGGCTGAAGGACACTTCGCGGTGACTGAAGAGGTGAGGCATAGGGGGCGGACTGCCGCTGGAATGCCGGTACCGCGAATCCATCCGCACGTAGGGAATGTCTGGCAGATCATCTTCCGATGAGGAACTTTTAGAACTGAACCGATGTTCGAGTTTAGGGGTTTGGCTACTGTGTTCATGGTTCTGGAGATTCTGCAAGTCTTCCAAGGATGGTGGGGGAGGGAACTCCTCTAATGGCGTTATGTCGTGGGCCAACCTACACACAAGGACACGTAATTGATGACAATTCCATACACACGTTGCATTGCCTCAGAGTCTGGGGCCTTGAGGCACTGAAACGAACGTTCTGAACCTTTGGATCGATACACATGCTGACGGAAAACAAGTCTGCCCTGAGAAAAGGTCAATCTAGTATCCTCCTCGGGCTCTTTTAACTCTTTCCCCTTCAGTTTAAGGTCAATCTAAAGTTTTTTGTTAACTAATTAGGGTACTTACGTGTAACATCGGGCTGGAGCTTTAATGTATTGCGGCAGTTGGTCAAAGTAACGCCTAAACTCCTCGAATTCCGAGTCAGCCATCTTCCAGCACGACTGCCGCAGCTGGAAGAGTCGTGCACCCTTGGGTTACTAGCGAAGAGGTCCACTGCGCAGCCCCCATAACCTTAAACAGTCGGTGGATAGGGAAGCTCCCGATCTTCACTGCGACCCAAGCTGCTATTGATTAGAAACTCGGAGCTCGGTGTGCTATGAACGTTAAACTGTATTCGTACACGGCGCCAAAATCGAGCAATGCTCTTGCTCTTAGGAACACGAGTCACGCTTCCGTGTGGTATGATACTACGTCGTAAGACACTTGTTAAAAAAAACCTTCGGGCAACATCTTAAAGAACCCTTAAACCCGCCCCCAACACGAGGCTCTCATGAATCCCTCTAGCAAAAAAAGTAGGGCTGCTTCATTCAAACCATCCTGGTGCATCCAAAAATAAGTATTGTTTCCAGAAAGCTGATGAAATTTCCTTCTTTTCGGTTCGTTGGACTATAGGGTAGCGACTAGAAAGAATTCGCAAATCGAATTATGAAAATCTAACATCTTCCAGACCTTCGCCTAAGGGCTACTGTAGCTCCCCCCATTATGTCCCGCGGTGTCGCCTAAGGCTTCAAGTTAGCCCTCGAAGTGCTACTTGGGATCCTAGTAAGATATTGATGTTGGGATTACTTGTTGCTTCTATTAATAACTTTTTTGTTCTAGAAATATAAAACAGTTTCCTAACTAACAGAGGCGTTTCTATGCCAATCTGGAGAACGGATGGAACTAGTTCAGGCGCAAAGTTTTTTTCATGTGTCTTGTTAGTTGCCATTTGGCGAAATCCTTGGGATTGTAAGGAAAACTTTACTTTGCTCTGAGAGGAGGACGGAAATGGAACTGCAGCAATTTGGCTAATGGAACCAGAGCAAGTGCTATAGTAAAGGATCACAGAGGCTCATTCCCATTTCGATTGGCCTCTTAAGGTTAAGGCGATGTTAATAGAAGCTACAGGCAGCGTTGTTTTGGCTTAACATTGCGCATTTTCTTCTAGACCCGCTACAGCCTGAGGCAGTAGCACAGTACTCATTCCCTAGAGTGGCATCAAGTGTCTCGAAAGCTCCTATTCCGTTTTGTCTTATCGCAAGACAATGGCATACCAAACGCTGTATCAGAAGGAAACTTTGTCCGGGAAACAAAAAAGAAGACGCTATGGATTCTCGTCTTGCTATTGGATTATTCATGAGTTCCCAACCTTAAACACGTAGCTATCTTTACGCTTCCTATATATACTCTACACTGTATCCTCTTCTATGCCTTCCATACATCTCTCGAGAACTTCTTACATGTTCTAAATGATTCAAAAAGAAAAAATTCCAGAACAGACATCCAAATTCTGATGCTGATTTCAGACACGATCAACAATTACATTTCTGATTCTAACATTACTATTCAACAAGGAATTCCGTATGTTCCGATCCATGCTATAAGCAATGAGACATGCATTTCAACAATTAATTTTAGTACGTCAACAATGGCATTCAAGATGGCAATAAGGAAATTAAGGAATTTTAAGGTTGTTACAAATTTCAACAATGAAATTAAAGATGTCAACAAGTTAAAAAAAGACAAACTACTCAACAATGCCATAGCGAGAATTAAATAAGGAAGTTAATTTTGAAACATCGTCCGTCATTCAATAGTGACACAAAAGAGCAATCCACCATTTTCAACAATGAAATCAAGAAATACAACCATGAATTCCATAATTTGGATAATAAAACCGAGCAACTCAACAATGAAATTTCAAACTTCAACACACCCCAAGTAACAGTTTAACTAAACCTCCACTTCCGACCTTGCTCTCAACAATGAAATATTCGCAATTCAACAAAGCTGTCAACAGTGAATATCTGATTCCTACCGTGCAGTCTTACAATGAAACCTCCAAATGTGATCAACAATGAGACAAAAATTTCAGCAATGAAATAAGTTACCAACAAGTGAAGAAGAGGGACAAGGAAAGACCGAGAAATTCAACAATGAAATTTCAAACTCCACCCACCCCATCTTTAGTTTAATTGAACTCTTTTAAGGTTATCATTCCAGAATCCAACAATGCTAATCAACAATGAACGTTCTCACTTCTAAGCGCCATTTTCAACTATCCCACATCGCTTTTACGATCTTAGGAACTCAATAGTTAAAATCTTAAGTTAAAATCACTGCAACACTGAAAACCGCAACTAATCTCTCGCTGCATTTGGGGAATTTTTTTCTCTTCATCCGACCTCTCGTCTCTTTGACCTGACCAACCTTCGTTTTATTTTGAACCCGGTTGTGCTTTCTCGTCTACCGGAGATCCGTCATGCTAAACTGATCAACGGACCAGTTCACAATACATTTACCTTCTCTAGACGAGACGATTCTTTCGTCCGAAGGATCATCTCTTCTAGACGTTTATACATTGACACTGACTCAAAAAAATCGCACACAGAACGAAGAGGCACAAATTCCACAACCATCGACAGCCTCACCACGTTCACTCGAGTTGAGCCGTTGGAATAATTTCTTTTTGGAAAATGCAAGTGTTAAATACCAAACAGGAACGTTACGTCAATCCCTTTTTTGTGTATTGTGAAAGTGTCGGCGTGGGAGAGGTACCAGTACGTCGAAGCGATCTTGGGTTTGGCTACGGATGCTCTTGAAGGTTAATTAGTTTCATTTGGGCATTGTCAGGCTCCTCTGATGATAGCATCCACATCCGATCGTTTACCAGATGCTATGATGAGCTTGATTTTTTTTCTCTTGTTTAGCTCACCCCTTCTCGTTTACGAGGAAAGACCTTTCCGGCGGCGCAAGCAAGTGTCTTTGTGATTTCGGAGTCTATGTAAATGAGGTATCTCTTGAAGCAATTGAACCAATCCTGCGCCTCAGCCTCCCACACGTCTGACAGCGACGATACTTGGACTGCTGACCCTTCCTATAAAAGCCAGCAACTCTTGCAGTAAGTAGTACAGTCGTGTATCCTTGGTTGTGTAAGATATAGTTCAGTTTAAGAGTACTTTGATTCCATTTTGAAAGAATGAGTACCGGCAAAGGTTTGATCGGATTGTGGTTGTATCGTATGGGAGACGAATGGCAAGTAAAATCCAATTCACCTGAAAAGCCATCCGTCACGGTACCCTCAATACCTTTCTTCGCCCTACTTTTCAATTTAAACTTTAACTGAAAAGCAAAAAATATAAATGTAATTATAATTCACTTTACTTTGGTTTTCCAGCGAAAAGTGGATGATACCGCTTCAGCGCAGAGTTCTGTCATTTTCTCTTTGAAGAACCAAGCTGGGAGTCTAGCCAAAGCGCTACAAGCTGTTCATGTAACTCTTAACACTATTTAAGTCTTTCCTATAAACTTAGAAAATTAAATAAAAGAAAATTACAAAACGTGACAAACAGGACAAGGGAGTGAAAGTTGTTCACATTGAATCCCGACCTTCCAAACGTCGCAACTCGGATTATGAGATCTTACTAGACTTGGATTGCGACGATAATCGAATGGAAGACTTAATGGTAACACTACAAGAAACTCTGAACGCCGTACGACTTAGCGAGTATGAGAAAAACGAAGCCAATACTCCCCCTACTGCTCCTATGACTCGCAGCTTCAGTCGGACCGATAGTACTAGCAGTGGTACGCTACCCTTTCCTTCTACTAATTTCTTTGGGGAAAGTTGTTTATTTAAATTAATTTGGTATATTTAAATGGACCGTTTTTAATAGACGTCGCTGGAGAGATTTGGTTCCCGAGAGCTGCGGCCGATTTGGATAAGTTCCAGAACATTCTCATGTACGGGTCGGATTTAGAGGCTGATCATCCGGTACTACTTTTTTGGATGTGTGAAGTTTCTTGGGAATTTGAGACTTGGAGGTTCTAAAAATTGCAATTTTTGGTTAAATATAGGGGTTCAAGGATCCTGTCTACCGTAAAAGGAGGAAGTTGTTTTACGACTTGGCCATGTCCTATCGACAGTGAGTACTCCTCACCCTATAATTTAACCCAGATTTTATCGCACTCTACGCTAAAAGGAACTTTTAAAAATTGAAAAAGAACGAAAATTAAGAGTTGGAGAAGTTGGAAAGAGCAGCTGGGCCTATACAGATAAGTCGCTCGGCTATACCAAACGTCTATTTCTACCTTCCACTAATGACGGTGCAATTAAATAGTTCAGTGCGAGTAAGCTCCTCCTCTTCATAGAACGCTAATCCAGTGATTCTCAGCAATTCCCCAAGGCGTCGAAGTTTAATCAGCCCAAACGTCGTTACCTGTTCCGTCTTGGCATTAGAAATCTGAACTTAAATTTTTTTATTTGAAACATTGTGTGAGACCGTACAATTCTTTAATATTTTCTTAACTTCACTATTTGCAGTGGTGATCCAATTCCGCGGGTTCAATACACTCCTACTGAGATAAAAACCTGGTAAGTACAGTCCTTCTCCATGGACTTTTACAAGCTGATGATCCACGCAATCCAAACTGTTCACTTAATTTCTTGATTTGTTGGTACATTAAAAGGGGAACTGTGTTTCGTGAATTACGCCAGCTGTATGTTAGCCACGCCTCCTCTGCGTTTTTGGAAAACTGGCCCTTACTGGAAAAGCATTGCGGGTACACTGAGGACAACCTTCCTCAACTCGAAGACATCAGTCGTTTCCTCAAACGTAAGAATCTCTCTAAATTATCAGAAAGATAACTACTTTCAGTCTAGAATTTATACTAAATTAGTCCATCTTAAAATGTGCAAGATTTGGGAGATAATTTTAATATTAAATATATAAGATTTTGTAAACAAGTCTCGGCGCGGTTTTTAGGTAAGACCGGGTTCAGCCTGCGCCCAGTTGCGGGTTACTTATCTCCCCGCGACTTCCTGGCGGGTTTGGCCTTCCGTGTGTTCCACTGCACGCAGTACATGCGCCATCACTCGGATCCATTCTATACTCCTGAACCGTAGGTTAAAAATAAACCTTATTTTTATTTTGCCTTTCTAGATTTCTTTTCCTTACAATTAATGAAGCAAAAAGAAAGGAAAGCTTGAATGGACTTTCGCTTTTTTATTTCATTTTTTTTTAAATTCCACTCTTGATTCTCGAAAGCTTGTTAGGGATTGTTGTCACGAATTACTGGGGCATGTTCCTTTATTAGCCAATCCTTGTTTCGCCCAGTTCTCGCAAGAGATCGGGTTGGCCTCCTTGGGCGCGTCCGATGAAGAAGTGAAAAAAATTGCTACGGTAAAAAGAAAAATATCTAAACAAAGACGGAAGATAGAATACGCCCCGTTGAGGGCTTGATTAACAGCCATTCAATGAAGGCATTTTTATGTATATTTTTTATTGGTATTGACAGTGCTACTTCTTCACGGTAGAGTTTGGATTGTGTACCGAGAACAGTCAATTACGAGTCTATGGAGCTGGACTCCTATCTTCTATTGCGGAGCTGAAACATGTTTTGTCTCCGGCTGCTGTACCCAAGATCCGTCGCTTTGATCCCGCCGTAACAGCCAATGAGGAGTGCATTATAACTGCCTTCCAGAATGCTTATTTTTATACGGATTCCTTTGAAGAAGCCAAAGAAAAAATGAGGTATTTTCTATTATTTCCTTTGCGCGTTATCTGAATTATAACAAAAACACAGTTCGAACATTTTGGGTAAATTTAAAGGGTTTTAATAAAAATTTAGTTAAAAAAATAAACATTTAAATGTCTCGGATTTAGGGAATATGCGGCGACCATTCAACGACCCTTTGGACTCCGGTATAATCCCTATACGCAGAGTGTGGAGATCCTAAGCTCAGCCCAGAAGATAGCATCACTCGTATCGGAATTAAAAGGGGATATCTGCATCGTACGACATGCTTTGCGAAAGATCCATGAAAAGGATGAAACAGTTGATGTTAATAAAATAGAGCAAGAATTGCTGCGAGAAAATGCTGCGGAAGCTTAAAGCTTACAAACATAGGGCTGGAAGTAGTCATGTCAAGTTTAACCTCAAATCTTACATATCGGTACGATCCGTTGGAATTCCTGTTGAGTTAACCAGCACAGGGAGTTTTTAAATAAGACGCTTTGTTGCAATGGTATCTATATATAACGTAAAATCCATTAAACTGACTACAAATTATA
This sequence comes from Lepidurus arcticus, assembly GCA_003724045.1. Taxonomy (NCBI): domain Eukaryota; kingdom Metazoa; phylum Arthropoda; class Branchiopoda; order Notostraca; family Triopsidae; genus Lepidurus; species Lepidurus arcticus. The sequence goes on from RJJA01000154.1 coordinate 38,430, forward strand.
ATATATCTGTGAAAACATAGCGAATTACAACTGTAAACTGCAATTATATCCAAACCTGAGCCGTTACTGAAGATTCAAACAGTTCGCGGTTCCTTAGCTGAGTCCGCTTTAAATAATATGATACTATGGTTCTACTAAGTTGACCGCTATAGTCAACTTAGCCTTTTAAAGTCAACTTAGACCAAAGGAAAATTACAGTTATAGAACTGCAACTATTTCTGAACATAGCAATCGAGGTTCGTAAGCTGACTACTTGCTTTCAGAACGTTCGCGGTTCATAATCTGGGGTTAGCAAGTTACTGGCTGGTAAGTGTCTCGCCCTTTTTTACAGTTTGTAAAGCACAACAATAACCCCAGGACCCTGTTGTCTATTAGGAGGAAAAGAGGAATGTTTCTTGAGTAAAACCGCGTGGTTTCAGTGTTTTTACTTGGCGAGTACCCGTGAAAACGGCCATAAATCCACTGTTATGCCTCCAGAAAAACTATCAACCGATCGTGGGAGGATTTCTCTTACAGCTTATAAACTAAGCTGGAAAAAATCCCTTGCTAGTATATTTTATGAGGTCATATACTGTATGAACACCAAGCACAACGATGCAATTGCGGGTTATAATAAAAACTGCTAAAAAAAACTTAAAAAATGGCGGCCGGATGCTTCGACCGTTAACGACCTTTTTGGCGGGTAAAAATTCAGAAAAATTTCGAGTTTAATTTCAAATCAGGGCTATGTATATCATATGCTATGTACAAGTATATAATCCAGGGAAGGGGGTGTAAACCAAATTACTGATCAACTCGAAACGGGAAATTAGTTAACCAAAAACAAAAGGTTTCCCTTAAGAAGACAACAAAAAGTCTTTTTTAAAATCCCCAGCATACAATGAAAAACAATGAAAAACGAAAATTTCAAAGAAAAAAAAATTTGCTCACATTTTGTTGATTTTTTCTCAAACTCACAATTAAAAGGGGGGAGATGAACATATCCGGAGTGTGGTGTAATGTGCAAGCACTTTGTGACTTTCTAAGTTTGCAATTTGCAACATTTCGGTAAAAACGTCACTCACAACATATCGAAACTCCTTTTGGATCCAGTTTTGTATGCACTTTTTTTCTTCCAAAAAACAACCAATAACAACAACAACAACACTCCCTAAAATAAGGAACACGATCCAAAGTCACTTTTTGTGCCCCTTTATGTCAAGGGTGGTGCAAGTGTACGTGTTTGTTTGTGTTGTTTTGTGATTTATGTTGTGGTGATACAAAGACATTTTCGGTACAACATCTTCTCTTGAAGCCGTTTGCCCCATCGATTTCTTTTTACTCCTCCCAGAAAATTACTTTATGGACTACCAGCGTCATGCTGCATGCTATCATCTGAATCTAAATAGGGCACAAAGGCGTCTGAAGGGTCATGCAAAGGCGTATGTCCATGAAGCAGGCCACTGGCTACCATCGGGTGGTGTCCTCCACCTGGGTGATGCACATGTCCGTGTTGAGACAGGTCCATGGGTGGAGCATGATGACCTGATTGCAGGTGGGAAGGCAGGTCACCGTGCATATCAAATCCGTGCATCTAAAAACGCAAAAAGGAGGGAAACAGGTCCCGGAAAGAAAAAGATGACAACCGTTAATTACTTGGCCGATCATACAGTAACATCTTTAGTTATCACGACATACCATCTCTAGTAGCTAATGACTTTACCGTCCCATAGAATCCCCCTTTTCAAATCTTTCCAAACTCTTTAACCTTTTAGAAAATTCACCTTCTCAATTTACCTTCCAACCTTCTTCTTTAACCATATAAAAATTATTATGGCCTTAAAAAGTGTTCTCCTGAATGAAAAACGGCGTCTTGCGTTTTAAATGTCAGGTTAGCGTGGCCTAGGCGTAGGCGCTACGGGGTTTGGCTGGCATGTTTTTTGGCGGGAAATTCTGACCGTTGACGCTTGGGGTTGTTGGGGGAGCGTGGAGCCTATCGATAAGTTTGTCGAAGGTTGTCGAACGCAGACATTTATTTTTTTCTAAAGGAGTTCCAGGAATGCTGGTAACTACTTGAAAAAGTAAAGGTTTTTGCTGGCAAGTCAGCAAGTTCGTGAATTTGAAAGCTTTGAATGTGGCAGTTGTGTGCGTGGCGCCTGCCTGGCTGCTTTGCGGGAACATTTCAAGCGTGTAGAATGTGACCACAGCCAATCCTTCGCCGAGATCAGGTCTGTCAAGGAGCAACTCAGGCTCCAATGGTTATCACACCATGCAAATGCACGTCTTGGCCTTTTTTTTTCTTCATCGTTCTTTTTCCCCTCCACTTTTTATGTCCCCGTGTGTGTGTTGCACGACTTTTTTTAGTTTTTTTTCTTAACCTCTAGTTTCAGGCTCTTGTTCGCTTGTTGAAAAAATCTTGGCATAGTCTGCTATAAGAGTCCCCAAAAACAAAATAAAAAAACGTAAAAAGAAGTGTACAAATCTATATGCCAAGTCAAATGTGTCTCTGGTTTCACTGCGTCGGTTCATTAGGTGGATTCAGATATCTTAGAATCGTTTAGAAATCAGTTAAAAATTGACGCATTATTCTCTATTTTCATGGCGAATTGAACGGGCAATTTTATGAAAAGTCTTGCGGATTTTTCATTCGTAAAGGGGAATGTAGAACTGGTCAGAAGAGATTGGATGAATTTCAAGGATCTTTAAAGTTTTTTTATTTCATTTTTTTATAAGTGTGATCGTGTAATGGTTACAATATAACGGTAGTAGAAGCCCGAAAGTGTACTTGTTTGGGTCTTTTTTTTACGCAGGCTGAGTCGCCTCGAGTTGAGTTTGCAACTGAAGTTAAGGTTGAAATTGAAAGTAGGAAAAGGATGAGCGACAGCAAAAAAGGGAAAGGAAATCGGCTATTATTATAGGATTACAATTGCCAATGGTTGCTTGTAAAATGACATGGACCAAAGTTATTAAATCTTTTATTCGCATGACAATGAAAATTTCTTTGGTCTTCCCAACGGCGAATGTGAGTTGTAAAGGAAGATGGAATATGTTTGATGGTAATCGGTAATGTAATCTTTTAAAGAATCAGATAAAAGTAGTAAAACCCAAACTTAAAACTAGGAATGTACGCTCAACTAATCAAATACTAATCTAAAGTTGAATCTACGAATCTTGATTTTATGAAAAATTGTGATCCTCTTTCTATTCTTACTCTACTATATTCAATAACTATCTTAATATCTTTAATAATAATTCCATCTATTTCCGTAATTTTAACGCATTTCAAATTAGTTTATTACATACAGCTATCTTGTGTCATCTGGGTGTCTTAATGTACTTAATAATATACTTAGTAATTATCTTAAATTCCCCATTTTTTAAACTACTTCATAGTTTTGATTTCCTTCCTATTTTTAACAATTCCTGTACGTTCTTCATTCACTTTAACTTCCTAACGTAACTGTAACTTACGAGTCTTCCTACCTTACATTAAAACATTTCTAAACTATAATCGAACCTGAGAGATTTGCGACTTTCTCAAAATTCTTCTAAAAATTCTCAGCTCTGAACTTTATTACTTTGAACTTCTGGATTTTCTATACACTTTAACTGAACTGAAATTGAAACGAAAACTTAAGTTATTGATAAAATAATCAAAGGATTCAAAGCTTTCAATAACGCATCCGACGGTTCATTTCAGATTCTTAAGAATCATCTCAACTTCTTCATATCACGCTAACTCATCTTCAAAAATGTCCCAAAACTCTTCTGATACGTGTAAATTTCAAAGCGTTAATGTATAAATATTGTTCTTTTATTTAAAAAAAATAATTTAAATCGTTCTCGCAACTATGACGCTAATGCAGTTCTATGCACTACACCTTGTAACAAGACCTGGACCTGGTTCCAACACTGAATATACACACCCTGGCCTGGGACGACGGTTCCAACACTGAATACACATATGGGCCTGAGCCAGAAGGACCAACAATGAAAACAGAGACAGTTACTTCTAGTACAAAAACAAGAGAAAATAGAATAAAAATAATGAAATAGAATGTAAACAAATCCCTATAAGCTTGTACATTTAAACGCAGGGCAAAATCCAAGTTCGATGGTCCCATTTTTTGAAACTGTTTGTCTTGTAATAGTATTAATTGTGTGTGTGTTGGTTAGTGTCACCCATGAGCGCGCCAGCGTGCCGGGCTGTGCTCCTCCGAAAAGGACCGCCGTCCTTGTTGCCGGCCTGTAATTGCCTCGATCGTGTGAGATAAGGCGGAAGCTTCGGAAAAGGCAGAGAGCATGGCCAAAGAGGAGAGAGGAGAGACAGACATATATAGAAAGAGCTCTGTCGGGTTTTGAGTTTTGCGACCAACATGGGTAAAAGGGCATGATGGTGACTTTGTGCCTCGACGGACACTTGATGAGTTGCTTGCAGTCACCGCCGGCGCTGCCACAACTTCTTATCTGATGTTGTTTGAGAATTGAATAAAAACCCTGGTGCTCTGGAGAATTACTCTTTGAAAAACTTAAGCTGGAGGGGGTTTTCTGCTGTTCTAAGGGAGGGGGAGGACGGGTAAAAAGAAAGAGACTTTACAAAGATACGGCTTTACACACACACATTAGGTCGTAAGACAGTGATGTAGTACGGACAAGGTAGAACACGGAGGAAAATATTAGAAAAGGGACAAATTTGGGGGGATTCACAGGTTATTACCTTGGGTCATTACCAAGATTAATCACCTGGGCCCGTTTGCGTCCCTCACATTTGGATTTTTTGTAGAAAAACTGTAGTTTACCGAAGCGAAGATTTGGGGCGAAGGAGGGGGCGGTAGAGGTGAGGTTTTTACATTCCTGGGGTTAAAACAAAAAGAAATGGAATGGGTGGAACTTAAAGGTTAATGATAGGAATGCTTGATTAACAAGACGTGATTTTGTGCCTCACGACAAGAATGGGAAATTGCTTACGCCGTGAGCGGGAAAGGAAAGACTCGCGGGGTTCGTCTCGCATGGCGGCATCCCAGTTCCCCACTAGTTTGGTTCCTTACTTTTCTCCCTCTTCTAAACTATCTGGGTCTTCCAAAACAAGCTTTGATCCAAGAACCGAAACTCTTTTAAAGAAGTAGAGGCTTTTTTGTCTCCTTTTGAAAGGATATTGCTCCCAAAAACTATATTAGTTTTGTTTAGGGGTTAGCCACATAAGGCAAAAACTGCTGCGCTTGGTTCCTTGTCGGCGATGTGGTGACAGATAGAGGTTGTATTAGTGAGGCTGCCATCGCCGTGCTGGCGCCGTCACCTGGCTACTTGACCGAGGTTAAGCAAAGGAAGGGACAAACGGATTCCCAACACAACACAACACACACGGAAAAGCGTTTTCTTGGTGTAGTGTGGTGTGACAGTGTGGTAATAAGTATGGATCAAGAAGAAAGGACCGTTTGGCTCCCTTCGGATAGTTGGTGTGTCGGGAACCCCAACCTCAACCTAAAGCTTATAATCCGGGAGTTAGGCCCAGTCACGTGACTTGATGGGATTAAAAACCATCCGTCGACTAATTGCTCGTGCGTGACGTGAGACATTTCCCCACAAGCCATCCTGTCAAGGTTCTTTACACCAATACAATAAATACAAAAGCTACTGAAACACTGGAGCTTAGTCTTAAGACCCCCAAGTCCTAAGAATGTTCTTTTCCCATGCTGCAACATTTCGCATTTACCATCCACCTTCAAACCATAGCTTCAAACCAAATGATAACAGCTAGGTAACTGAGATGGATAAAGTAGATTGAGAGCGCAATAGATTAATACGTCAGTTGCCTGCTTAGCACATCACAAGTTCAACAGATGATCGATGCATTGATAGTTCAGTATACTGTAAAGATAGGTATCTCCAGATGCCTTAGATAATTCCACGGATTACTAATTGGACAGTTACATTAACTGTAATTTCTAATCGTATAATCTAATTTATAATTGTATAATCAAGGTATGTTATGTGGTTAACTACCAAACGCATAACTGAAATACGGCTAGGAAAACAACACTTTGATAGTTCCATCGATAAGTTGACCGAATACATCCACCAAGACCATGCTTCATAATGGTGGGGTGATAGAATACATGACAGTTGCAACAGTTGGCTGTTGGATTGGATTGTTGGCCAGTTAAATGGAACTAGATATTGATACTGATATTACTACGGTTGGATTGGGTAGGTAGACTTTGAAAATCCATCTTCCCAGGGGACTTTCACGGTTACAACAATGGTTATACTCCATACATCGGCGTTGGGATCCTTGCAACTCTTTGTAACACATTAAAGCGCGCACTATTTAGAGCTCTACTGGTCACACACGTCCCTAATCTTTTCAATGAATAGCCAGGTATTACGGGGAAGAGCAGATTGTCCTTAGGCACAATAATTCCCCCGTTTTTAAGAAGGGGTTAAGATAGATAACAGTGGTGACAGGGCTACAGCCTCATTAGTCACCCCCTGCCGCGTTACACGACCCCCGACGTGGTTTCTTTTCCTTTTTGTATCTCGCTCTCTGTTTAAAACGGGCACCAAACGAAACGGGAACCCCCCTCACCAACCGTACCAAAAACGCATCCACACAAGACACCTTTTCTGTCCTTCTCCTCTCCTCTCTGGTCTGCCCCTTTTATCGTGACTGCCCGCGTGCGGGATCCGTCTTACTAAACTGCCAGCTCAGGTTTCAGGTTCGACTTGAGTGACTTAAGAGTTGTGAGCCCAAAGGAAGCTTTTATAAGACCTATGGTTAGGCTTTGCTGGCTCTTTTGATCTCATCTCTTGACTCGACGACAAACCTTCTGGCTTTTTCCGTTCGGCGGACATTCGGCGACCCCCTTTTTACCCTCCTTCTGGAAGCTTAAAGAGAGAAAGAAAGAGCGAGACAATACTGAACATGGTCAATACAAGAGCCAGATAAGGTGATTGGCGCGGGGGGGACGGGGGATTGATCCGTGAAATCGAAGACACATTGCCAAAAGGGTTTGGGGAAAAGTTTTAAGCTTTTTGGGTGGTGGTGGTAGAGATAAAAGGTAAAACTTTGGCGACAGCTTTAATGAATTGGGTTACAGTGCCAAGCGGAGCTAATGAATGAGATTTAGGTGGGGTACGGAGGAGGGGTGAAGGGGGTAAAAAGTCCCTGGCCAAAACGGGGCACGCGACAAGTGGCAACGTTAAGAGTGTAGAGTATGTATAAAGAGTTTTTCAGAGTAGGAGAGGAAGAGAGGAAGTTGTTGTCGAGGGAGTGTGATTGGGGATCTTGGGGGACAGCCGAGACTATTGTCGCCCTGTCGGCCAGACGTCGCGCCCACCAGCACCCAGCCACCCAATTTTATTTGATATTTTTTGTGTGGGATTCCCAGGAACTGAATTTTAGCAGCTATGTGTAGACCATATAACCTAATACGGTACCATGGGAAGCTTCGCCCCGGCCAGACGTCGCTAATTGGCGTGTGAAAAGCGTGCATGTCTTAATTGGCGAACAATGCCAACGTCCAGCGTCTTGGAACACGAAGACCTCACTTTTCCAAACGCGGTTCACTTTCGAATTCAAATGATCTGCGTGACTCTGCGTCGCAAAGGCGTGAAATTGTTACCGGAAATTAGGCCTAAGCCTCTTTTAAGACAAGCGTAAGAAAGACCTGGAAGGTGTGCGAAATTCGCCTGAATATAGGGAACGAAACTTGGAACCTGGAGCTTTGACGCGTTAGTTCTCCGTAGAAAAATAATTTCTGGCTCACGAACTCAAAAAGTTGAGATATATAAGATGTAGCTGCTGATAGGAACTACATTACTGTCAAAAGCACTTTAGATTAGCTTAAACAGTTGAGGAGAAGGTTGAAGATGGAAAATGGAATGGGAAAGGCAACGTGAAAGTTTCAAATCGGGGTTATTTTATAGAAAATAAATTTATTCGAGCAGATTTGCAACACATTTTTCCACACCATTTAGAAGTACTCATTCGCTACATTAATGACAGAAGCTTTTACCAGCATTTCAGAAACTTGGGCGACATTTCGATGACGCAAGATCTCGACGAGCTTTCACCTCTCATTAACGCGTAGAAACCTGCAGCGCTGACATGCGAGACGCCTGATTTGGGGGGCAATGGCTGTAATCCGAGAGCCACGATTGGTTTCGGCTTACTTCAAGTGTCAAATTAGTTGGCAAGACAGTCAGTTTGTTCTCTTTGACAGCTACCTAGCTCCTTTACAAAAAGCCACCAATAGCACAACTCGTCCTAACCCCCCCAAAACGTCCAAAAGCATCCCCTCGTCCGACAATTTAATATAATTTTAAACCATTCACTTGTGCCTTCTTTAGCCATCACTTCCAATCAAGGCTTAATTAAAACCTAATCCAGAAAATAAAAGAAGAACCCCAACTGGAATATTCCCTTTGGTCACAACGCAGTGGGCGGTCGACAGTCAGGGGGGTTGGGCCTCGAGTCTAATCAATTAGAACCCTTGCACCGCTTCTCCTTTTTCATGGAGTTGACATTGCGTGCGTGCAAAGTATATCAGAGATCCCAAAGGAATGGAAACCGAACCCAGAAGAAAAAAATCATAAAAATAAATAAAATAAAACACAAAGTCCATTTGCCACGCAGCAAGGGACTTTTTCGGACTGCTGCTACGGGTTATAAAATGCAAATCACCCCCTCAGCACCCCATCAACCTGTTTGATCAAGCCTCCTTTTCTGTTCTCTTTCTCTCTCATTCTCTCTATGGTCCTTTCATTGTCCATTTTTTTTCCATAAATTTATTCCTTTAATGCCCCGTATAAAAAGACCCCCCCTTTGCCGTGTCATAAAACTTTGGGGAACAATCATTTTAATTAAATTGGTCTTCCCTTTTTAATCAACGATTTTTTGGGGGTCCCAATAGCAAGAAATCCAATGAAAAGGTGTGAAATCCCGGAAACAAGGAGGCGTGGCTAGGCTTAGGTCCGCCTCCATTGTTTTCATGTCAGCAGAAAGGGAAAACAAGATTTTCCCCCAATTTTTCATTGTTGCGTATTTAGAACAGGGCTGGTTTTGAGACGAAGTGAGTGATGGAGGGGGTGGGGAGGAGGTGCGGAGGAGGTGGTGAAATGCCCAATTTTCATGGTTGCGTCTAATAGCTGAGTCGCTGCTATGAAGAGAGGTGACAGAGGTGGAGGAGGGGGGAAGGGGGTGGAAGCAGGAGGAAGACAGAAGAAGAAGAAGCTAGCTGGACTTGTTGAAATGTCCACGGCATAGCGTTTTGAGGATGTGTCCGTGGTTGTCCGTCCAGACGGCGGCAGGTCGGCTGTCTCCCGTCTGTGCGCAGTGGCGCCGTGGCCGCCGATGGCCATCGTAGGTCATAAATCCTGACGCTTTGCTGCTTGCTGGCTGGCTTGGGAGTTGAAACTGCACCACTTTGCCTCTTTTGGGGGCTCTTTCTTTTGGGGGCCCCTTTTTATTTTTGCTTTTTGCCTCTTGCATCGGCCATGACAACAACCATACACGCAAGTTATCCATAAAAAAACATACCGGGAGGCGTGACTTACCAAAAAAACTTTTTTGGAAGCCAGGAAAGGGGGATGAGGGTGTAGGGAGGGGTTAGGGATTTTGCACCCCTCATGTCTGTTTTGTGGACACGCAAATTGCTTGGCAAAAAGGTTCCGGTTGCCTCAAGGAAGTTCTTCTTTTGTAAATATCGAGACTAAAAAAAAAGTCCAACATCCGAAACAGTTCTATCCAAATGGGAGGTAGACACTAAGGCCACGCCTATCTTAACCCCCTTTTACTCGGAGCCAGCTACTGCGCTCTAGAAGAGGTTCCCCTGAACGCAAACGCAGAGAGCACCTCTAGTTGCGTAATGGAGTGAGGATTCCTATTCGTTAGTACGGGGATGCTCCTTTCCATCTCTGGAATGCTGGCAGCGAATACTTTCAGGGTAGTACTGGAGCTAGTTTTTCCTCGCTTGCTGATACTTTTTAAGGGCAATATTGTAGGAATTTGGATGCAAGTTTTTTGGTAAATTTATAATGTTTTCTGGGGTTTAAGGATTGATTTGTTAAAAAGTTTTCAAGTGTTGAGATTCATAGTGGTTTTGAGAGGTTTCAAAGATTTCGTAGTTGGGATGTTCGGAGGAGAAAAGTGTTTTTACCTGGTTGACGAGATGTTGGAAATGAGACGTATTAGGATCCAATCGATCCAGGTCCGTATGGAGGGCAAAATCAGCCAATGCTTTCCAGGGAGGCGCGTAACCTTGTACTTGGAGTTCTACTGGCATGGGATGCAATCCCAAAGGTGATTCGTGACGTACCGGACTGGACGCAATGAGCGGAATACCCTGCATCCCACCGTACCCCATCTTCCGTCCATCCTGAAACATATGCAAGGGCTTTTCCTTAATTATTACATCCTAGTTACTTCTTATTCCATGGTCTAATGCCTTTTCAAATCTCTTTCATTTTCAAAAATGTTACTTCAAATTATTATTGCAATTGAACCCTTACAATTCAAAAGTTGGTCAAGTTATAACATCTGGACACAGTTGGTAATGCTTTAAACCACACTTAAAATGACATTTAATGCCTTAACATGCTAAAAGTAATCTTAATAGTTCCAATACAGTACTGCATTAAGTTCTTCACATTAGTCAAGTTTGAACTTAACGTTTCACGTTGATTAATTGTCTCGGAGTTTTTCAGGAATTCCGTAACCAACCAAAAGAGTACTAGTATTGGTATTAAAGTCTAGTATTGGTCAAATTGATTCAAAATACGTTCTTGATGTGAACAGAGCAAAACTTTCAAGAAAATTCCCGAGGGAAATTATTTGCGTGGTTAAGCACTCGACTCCTTACCCAGCAGTACCGGTAGAATCAATGTGTTAAAGGGCAATAGCCACCAAAAAACAACTTTGTCTTATAAGAAGGAGTAAAAAAGGTCGTTTCTAGTTCTCTGAGTCTTTTTATCATACGCTAAAAGGAAAACTAGATAATAAGAAAATAAGAAGTCTTAACATTCAAACGGGGCATATTTGCCATTGGCCAGCGCGGTCACGTGGGCCTGTGACGTAGATATTAGATGCCATGCCAGTTAGAGCCACAGAGGAACCACGAACTTACCAACACAAACCGCGAACACGAACAGGTCAGCCTGTAAAGTTTCATCTAATATCTACGTCACGCCTCTCGTGGCGGGAAAATGCCAA